>BSBK01002152.1:5782500-6225000 GCA_027943335.1 Chamaecyparis obtusa | reverse complement strand
GGAAAGTTACTATTTTTTGTAATTTTCGTATGTGCTCAGAATGATCTGATTTCTTTCTTGGAGGTTCATTTTGGTCATATAAGTCTACCAGTAAAGTTTCATTGCCAGATCAAGTGTATATTGGAAGATATTGAAGTTTTTCGGTATTGGCAGTAGGGTACAAAAACTTTGAACTCAATTTTGAAGGCTTTAGAGGCCTCGGATGAGGTTAAAAATTTGGGTGATGGGCGCTTGCATTGATCAAGCCTGTAGAGCACTTCGTGGCATTTCTGAAATGGGGTTATAATAGCTGATCGGGTGAACTGGTGATGACTTATGGTCTTCGGAAGTTGGGCCACCTGAAATGGCAAAAAATAATTTTCTTCAAAATTTTTGTTCGGGTTTCAAAGGTTATCTTGAGCCGACTATGATGTAATAAAATGTAAAATAAAATAATTCTAAGTTTGGTCGGCCTTATTGGCTAAAATTTTGGAACCTTCCCAGGCGGTGGAAAATTGCCTATATAAGGAAGGCTGTATTATTGTCTTAGGCAGTTCAGAATAGTTCTGGGTAGTAGATCTGGGTAATAGTTCGAGGCTTTGTCCTACATAATATTGTAGGGGAATGCCCATGTGGCTTTGCATATTGTAATTCTGAAAGTTTGTAATTCCACATTTGTGGAGATAATAAGAAGCCAATTTTCTGTTCTTGCATATTGTTGTTGTTTCTCTATTTTTGTTATGTGTTTGTGGTATTAAGGGGAGCACCTTTCACCAGGTGGTATCAGAGCAAGATTTCCTAAGTGTGTAAATAGATCACCGACTGTGAGGCAGTTTGCACCAGGACTGTGGTTACGGTTTCAGCGCGCATCGCAAAAATGCCTCCATGAAGGGAACGTGGCAGAAGAGCTGGTGTTGTAACACCTAAGGTTAGGGCACTGCAGAGACAAGTGCGAGCATTGCAAGAAGAGATTCGTAGAAGAATGAATCTTAATGTCAGAGATGAAAGCGAGGATGAAGCTGAAGAAGAATATCAAGAAGGAGAAGTCAAAATTGTGAACCAGGAGGAAGAAAGACTTTTTCGGGCCATTTCTAAGATTGGGAAAAGACCTAAGATTGAGGTTCCTACATTTTTAAAAAATCTTAACCCAGAAGAATTGATCGATTGGATCAATGAATGTGATGAATATTTTGAGTATGAAGATGTTGAGGATCTTGATAGGGTCAAATTTGCGAAGGCCAAACTGAAAGGTCATGCGAAGATATGGTGGCAAGAGATTCAGTTGGAGCGAAATAGAAGGGGAAAGGAGAAAATCACGAGATAGGATCGGATGGTGGATAAATTGAAGGGACAGTTCAGTCCTGTTGATTATGAGCTTGACCTACTGAATAAAATGTAGAGTTTGAAGCAAGCAGGAAGATCTGTTCAGGAGTATACAGAGGAGTTCTAGCGACTTCTCATTAAAACAGGCCATGCAGAAGCTGATAAGGAGAAAGTTGCCCGATACCTTAATGGGTTAAGGCCAAACATTCAGGAGGAGTTGAATCTGGTTCGAATGAACAGTATTAAAGAAGCATACCAGTTTGCCCTAACAGTAGAGGAAAAGCTGAACAAGAAGTTTGAGAGTAGACAAAATGGAAGAGGTCGCGGTGGACGATCTGGTGGACGGTCATATGGTGGCCGAAATGAAGATCTGAAAAAGAAGGATGAGGCCAGTAGCAGTCAGAATCAATGAGGAAAATATTCCAATCGCTTCCAGGATCAGAATAATAGAGATCAGAGAGGAAGAGGAAGAGGACAAGGATCTGGAAGAGGTGGCTTCCGTGAAACATGTTTTCATTGTGGAGAAGAAGGTCATAGGGCATTTGAATGTCCTCAGCGCCAAGGCAGAACAGACAGGAGAAATGAAGGCCAGGCTAGAGTTGCACATGTAGATGAAGATGCCAGATCATCAAATTCTGAAGATGCTGAAAGAGGAGAAACATTGATTAACAGAAGAGTCTTGTTGAGTGGTGAGAATGAACCTGAGCAAAGGAGGAGCCTATTTCGCACCAGGTGCAAGTGTGAAGGTAAATGTTATGATGTGATTATTGATAGTGGAAGCACTGACAATTTGGTGTCAGAAAAGATGGTGACAAAGTTGAAGCTCAAGAGACAGAAACACCCACATCCATATCGGATTGCCTGGGTATAGGATGACCACAAGGTCATGGTCAATGAACAATGCCTGGTGAAGTTCAAGATTGGCGGATACCAAGACGAGGTATTGTGTGATATCATATCTATGGATGCATGTCATATGTTTTTGGGTAGACCATGACAGTTTGATAGATGTGCTATACATGATGGTCGTGCGAATACCTATTCCCTGACAAAGGATGGAGTGTGACATAAGCTAAAACTATTGAAAGAGACTGAACAAAAGGTATGTGGTAATGCAAGGATAACTTTTGTTGATGGAAATTTTTTTTTAGATGGTATGTGGCATGAGCATGTATATTTTGCTTTAATTCCAAAAGCTTGTAAAGAGGAAGTAGAAGATGTTCCTGTAGAAGTTGCAGATTTGTTGAAAGAGTTTCATGATATTGTATCCGATAACGTGCCTGATGGATTACCACCAGTCAGGAAGATTAGTCATCAGATGGACTTGATCACAGGAGCGAGTTTGCCGAATAAGGTAGCACATAGAATGACACCTGTAGAAAGTGAGGAGTTGAACAGACAAGTACATGAACTGTTACAGAAAAGATTGATCCGTGAGAGTCTGAGTCCCTGTGCTATACCAGCGGTATTAGCACCAAAGAAGAATGGAGAATGGAGGATGTGTACAGATTCTAGGGCAATAAACAAGATCACAATCAAGTACAGGTTTCCATTGCCATGAATGGATGATATTATAGACTGTTTGAGTGGAGTTGTATATTTCTCAAAGATAGATCTGAAGAGTGGATATCATCAGATTTGGATTAGAGAAGGAGATGAATGGAAGACTGCCTTCAAGACAAAGGAAGGACTATATGAGTGGTTAGTCATGCCTTTTGGGCTAACCAATGCACCGAGCACATTCATGCGGCTCATGAACGAGGTTCTGAAAGAATTTCTAGGTAAGTTTGTCATTGTTTACCTAGATGATATTTTGATCTTTAGTAAGACATTGGATGAGCATATGATGTATATTCGTATGGTATTTGAGAAGTTGAGAGAAGAGAAATTGTTGATTAATTTGAAGAAGTACAATTTTGTGAAGAAAGAGTTGGTGTATTTGGGGTTTGTAGTTTTAGGAGAAGGTCTAAAAATGGACCCAGAGAAGGTACAAGCTATCCTTGAATGGCCTACTCCAAGGAGTGCTATTGAGGTAAGATTTTTTCATGGTCTAGCTAGCTTTTACAGAAAGTTTATCAAAAATTTTAGCAGTATTTGTGGACCCTTGACTGAAATAATGAGAAGGGATAGAAAAGAGTTTAAGTGGACTAATGGGGTAGAAAAGAGTTTTCAATTGTTGAAATAAAAAGTTACAGAACAACCTGTTTTAGCACTTCCAGATTTTAATAAGGTGTTTCAAGTAGATTGTGATGCTAGTGTTACTGCAATAGGAGCTGTTATGAGCCAAGAAGGTAAACCTGTTACTTATTTAAGTGAGAAGTTAAATGATGCCAAGAGAAAATATTCTATTTATGATCAGGAATTTTATGCTATAGTTCAGGCATTTAAAAAGTGGAGACATTATCTACTTCCTAAGGAGTTTTTTTTGTATACTGATCATCAAGCTTTGCAATATTTGAATAGTCAAGGAAAATTGAATCAAAGACATTTGAAATGGGTTGAGTTTTTGCAGAGTTATACATTTATTTTGAAACACACGAGTGAAAAGTCTAATAGGGTTGCAGATGCTCTTAGCAGAAGGCAAGTATTGCTGACAGAAATGCAGATTGAAGTGGTTGGGTTCAAGGAACTCAAGAATTTGTATCCAGAGGATCCTAATTTTGGTGAAGCTTGGAAAGCTTGTACAGAACCTGTTACTCTAGACAGGACGAAATGGTTAGATTTCATCATCCAGGATGATATGCTATTCAGAGGGAGTTAGTTGTGCATTCCAAGAAGTTCTATGAGGGAGAATCTCATCAAGGAGAAGCATTGCAGAGGATTGGCTGGACATTTTGGTCATGATAAAACCTTTGGTTTGGTTAGTGAGAATTATTATTGGCCACAGTTGCAGCAAGATGTGAAGAAGTTTGTACAGAGTTGCAGAGTATGTCAGATGGCGAAAGGAGTGAAGTAGAATATAGGGTTGTATCAGTCATTACCCGTACCAAAGAAGCCTTGGGAGGATATCAGCATGGGCTTTGTTCTTGGTTTACCGAGGACTCGGCGGGGACATGATTCAATTTTTGTGGTGGTTGACAGATTTTTAAAGATGACACATTTCATTCCCTGCAAGAAGACTAATGACGCTGTTCATGTAGCAGAATTATTTTTAGAGAAGTAGTGAGACTTCATGGTTTGCCAAAGACCATAGTTTCAGATCGGGACACTAAGTTTGTTGGATATTTCTAGCATACATTGTGGAAGAAGTTGAAGATAGATTTTAAGTTCAGTTCATCACATCATCCACAGACTTATGGATAGACAGAGGTGGTGAATAGGAGTTTGAGAAATTTGCTGAGATGTTTGGTTGGAGATAAGCCAACAGGATGGGATTTGATTTTACCACAAGCGGAATTTGCATACAATAATTCTATCAAGAGGAGCACTGGTAAATCACCATTCCAGATTGTATATGGAAGTAGTCCAAGAAATGCATCTGAATTGAGGAAGATAGATAAAGGAGAAATAAGTAGTGCTGAAGCTGAGGATTTTGCAGAACACTTGAAGAACATCGATGGGGAGGTGAGGAAGCATATTACCAAGATGACCACATAGTACAAGGCTAAGGTAGATGAGAAAAGGAGGTATAAGAAATTTTAGGTTGGTGATGAAGTCATGGTTCATTTGCAGAAGGAGCGGTTTTCAGTTGGTACATATAAGAAGTTGAAAATGAAGAAGGTTGGACCATGTAGGATACTGAAGAAACATGATTCAGGAAATGCATATGAGGTAGAATTGCCTACTGAGCTAAATATTTCACTAGTATTTAACATTTCAGATCTGACAGAGTATCATGAAGGAGGTGTTGAAGATGAGATCACAGCAGCACAGTGGAGTATTCCAGCAACTAGTTCAGACACTAAGGAGATCGAAGATATACTGGATAGTCATGTTGGTAGAAGCACAAGGAACATGACATATAAAGAATATCTAGTCAAGTGGAAAGGATGACCTGTTGAAGATTCATCATGGCTGACAAAGGAAGAGGTTAGCCGTCTTGGTTTTCCTCTGCACACCTAAGTTGTGACAAGGTCACTTCTCAAATTACCCTAGGTGTTTGATGCAGGAGCATCCTGGGTGTAAGAGAAATCTTGCATCACCCAAAAATATATTTCTATTTTTATATTCAATAAGGGCTATTTTGTGCAAAGTTGCTATTTATGGAAAGTTACTATTTTTGATAATTTTTGTATGTGCTTAGAATGATCTGATTTCTTTCTTGGAGGTTCATTTTGGTCATATAAGTCTACCAGTAAAGTTTCATTGCCAGATCAAGTGTATATTGGAAGATATTGAAGATTTTCAGTATTGGCAGTAGGGTATAGAAACTTTGAACTCAGTTTTGAAGGCTTTAGAGGGCCCGGATGAGGTCAAAAATTTGGGTGACGGGCGCTTGCACCGGTCAAGCCTATAGAGCGCTTTGTGGCATTTTTGAAATGGGTTTATAATAGGTGATCGGGTGAACTGGTGATGACTTATGGTCTTCGGAAGTTGGGCCACCTAAAAAGGTGGAAAATAATTTTCTTCAAAATTTTTGTTCAGGTTTCAAAGGTTATCTTGAGCCAACTATGATGTAATAAAATGTAAAATAAAATAATTCTAAGTTTGGTCGGCCTTATTGGCTAAAATTCTGGAACCTTCCCAGGCGGTGGAAAATTGCCTATATAAGGAAGGCTGTATTATTGTCTTAGGCAGTTCAGAATAGTTCTGGGTAGTAGATCTGGGTAATAGTTCAAGGCTTTGTCCTACATAATATTGTAAGGGAATGCCCATGTGGCTTTGCATATTGTAATTTTGGAAGTTTGTAATTCCACATTTGTGGAGATAATAAGAAGCCAATTTTCTATTCTTACATATTGTTGTTGTTTCTCTATTTCTATTATGTGTTTGTGGTATTAAGGGGAGCACCCTTCACTAGGTGGTATCAGAGCAGGAGTTCCTGAGTGTGTAAACAGATCACCGACTGTGAGGTAGTTTGCACCAGGACCGTGGTTAGGGTTTCAGCGCGCATCGCAAAAATGCCTCCATGAAGGGAACATGGCAAAAGAGCTGGTGTTGTAACACCTGAGGTTAGGGCACTGCAGAGATAAGTGCGAGCATTGCAAGAAGAGATTCATAGAGGAATGAATCTTAATGTCAGAGATGAAAGTGAGGATGAAGCTGAAGAAGAATATAAGAAAGGAGAAGTTGAAATTGTGAACCAGGAGGAAGAAATATTTTTTCGGGCCATTTCTAAGATTGGGGAAAGACCTAAGATTGAGGTTCCTACATTTTCTGGAAATCTTAACCCAGAAGAATTGATCGACTGGATCAATGAATGTGAGGAATATCTTGAGTATGAAGATGTTGAGGATCCTGATAGGGTCAAATTTGCGAAGGCCAGACTGAAAGGTCATGCAAAGATATGGTGGCAAGAGATTCAGTTGGAGTGAAATAGAAGGGGAAAGGAGAAAATCATGAGATGGGATTGGATGGTGGATAAATTGAAGCGACAGTTCACTCCTATTGATTATGAGCTTGACCTACTAAAGAAAATGCAGAGTTTGAAGCAAGCAGGAAGATCTGTTCAGGAGTATACAGAAGAGTTCTATCGACTCCTCATCAGAACAGGCCATGCAGAAGCTGATAAGGAGAAAGTTGCCTGATACCTTAATGGGTTAAGGCCAAGCATTCAAGAGGAGCTGAATCTGGTTCAAATAAATAGTATTGAAGAAGCATACCAGTTTGCCCTAAAAGTAGAGGAAAAGGTGAACAAGAAGTTTGAGAGAAGACAAAATGGAAGAGGTCGCGGTGGACGATCTGGTGGATGGTCATATGGTGGCCGAAATGAAGATTTGAAAAAGAATGATGAGGCCAGTAGCAGTCAGAATCAATGAGGCAATAATTCCAATCACTTCCAGGATCAGAATAATAGAGATCAGAGAGGAAGAGGAAGAGGACAAGGATCTGGAAGAGGTGGCTTCCGTGGAACATGTTTTCACTGTGGAGAAGAAGGTCATAGGGCATTTGAATGTCCTCAGGGCCAAGGCAGAACAGACAGGAGAAATGAAGGCCAGGCCAAAGTTGCACATGTAGATGAAGATGCCAGATCATCAAATTCTAAAGATGCTGAAAGAGGAGAAACGTTGATTAACAGAAGAGTCTTGTTGAGTGGTGAGAATGAACCTGAGCAAAGGAGAAGCCTGTTTTGCACCAGGTGCAAGTGTGAAGGTAAATGTTGTGATGTGATTATTGATAGTGGAAGCACTAACAATTTGGTGTCAGAAGAGATGGTAACAAAGTTGAAGCTCAAGAGATAGAAACACCCACATCCATATCGGATTGCCTGGGTACAGGATGACCACAAAGTCATGGTCAATGAACAATGCCTGGTGAAGTTCAAGATTGGTGGATACCAAGATGAGGTATTGTGTGATATCATATCTATGGATGCATGTCATATGTTGTTAGGTAGACTATGACAGTTTGACATATGTGCTGTACATGATGGTCGTGCGAATACCTATTCCCTGACGAAGGATGGAGTGCGACATAAGCTAAAACTATTGAAGGAGACTGAAGAAAAGTTATGTGATAATGCAAGGATAACTTTTGTTGATGGAATAAATTTCCTAGATGGTATGAGGCATGAGCATGTATGTTTTTCTTTAATTCCAAAAGCTGGTAAAGAGGAAGTAGAAGATATTCCTGTAGAAGTTGCAGATTTGTTGAATGAGTTTCAGGATATTGTATCTGATAACATGCCTGATGGATTACCACCAGTCAAGAAGATCAGTCATCAGATGGACTTGATCCCAAGAGTGAGTTTGCTGAATAAGGTAGCACACAGAATGACATCTGCAGAAAGTGAGGAGTTGAATAGACAAGTACATGAACTGTTATAGAAAGGATTGATCTGTGAGAGTCTGAGTCCCTGTGCTGTACCAGTGGTATTAGCACCAAAGAAGAATGGAGAATGGAGGATGTGTACAGATTCTAGGGCAATAAACAAGATCACAATCAAGTACAGGTTTCCATTGCCACGAATGGATGATATTATGGACTGTTTGAGTGGAGCTGTGTATTTCTCAAAGATAGATCTGAAGAGTGGATATCATCAGATTCGGATCAGAGAAGGAGATGAATGGAAGACTGCCTTCAAGACAAAGGAAGGACTATATGAGTGGTTAGTCATGCCTTTTGGGCTAACCAATGCACCAAGCACATTCATGCGGCTCATGAACGAGGTTCTGAAAGAATTTCTAGGTAAGTTTGTCATTGTTTACCTAGATGATATTTTAATCTTTAGTAAGACATTGGATGAGCATATGATGCATATTTGTATGGTATTTGAGAAGTTGAGAGAAGAGAAATTGTTGATTAATTTGAAGAAGTACAATTTTGTGAAGAAAGAGTTGGTGTATTTGGGGTTTGTAGTTTTAGGAGAAGGTCTAAAAATGGACCCAGAGAAGGTACAAGCTATCCTTGAATGACCTACTCCAAGGAGTGCTATTGAGGTAAGATCTTTTCATGGTCTAGCTAGCTTTTACAAAAAGTTTATCAAAAATTTTAGCAGTATTTGTGGACCCTTGACTGAAACAATGAGAGGGGATAGAAAAGAGTTTAAGTGGACTAATGGGGCAGAAAAAAGTTTTCAATTGTTGAAACAAAAAGTTATAGAACAACCTGTTTTAGCACTTCCAGATTTTAATAAGGTGTTTCAAGTAGATTGTGATGCTAGTGGTATTGCAATAGGAGCTGTTATGAGCCAAGAAGGTAAACCTGTTGCTTATTTCAGTGAGAAGTTAAATGATGCCAAGAGGAAATATTCTGTTTATGATCAGGAATTTTATGCTATAGTTCAAGCATTAAAGAAGTGGAGACATTATCTACTTCCTAAGGAGTTTGTTTTGTATACTGATCATCAAGCTTTGCAATATTTGAATAGTCAAGGAAAATTAAATCAAAGGCATTTGAAATGGGTTGAGTTTTTGCAGAGTTATACATTTGTTTTGAAACACAGGAGTGGAAAGTCTAATAGGGTTACAGATGCTCTTAGTAGAAGGAAACTATTGTTGAGAGAAATGCAGATTGAAGTGGTTGGGTTCAAGAAATTCAAGAATTTGTATCTAGAGGATCTTGATTTTGGTGAAGCTTGGAAAGCTTGTACAGAATCTGTTACTCTAGACAGGATGAAATGGTTGGATTTCATCATCCAGGATGATATGCTATTCAAAGGGAGTCATTTGTGCATTCCAAAAATTTCTATGAGGGAGAATCTCATCAAGGAGAAGCATAGCAGAGGATTGGCTGGACATTTTGGTCGTGATTAAACCCTTGGTATGGTTAGTGAGAATTATTATTGGCCACAGTTGCAGCAAGATGTGAAGAAGTTTGTACAAAGTTGCAGAGTATGTCAGATGGCGAAAGGAGTGAAGCAGAATACAGGGTTGTATCAGCCATTACCCGTACCAAAGAAGCCTTGGGAGGATATCAGCATGGACTTTGTTCTTGGTTTACCGAGGACTCAGCGGGGACATGATTTAATTTTTGTGGTGGTTGACAGATTTTTAAAGATGACACATTTCATTCCCTGTAAGAAGACTAATGATGTTGTTCATGTAGCATAATTGTTTTTCAAAGAAGTAGTGAGACTTCATGGTTTGCCAAAGACCATAGTTTCAGATCGGGACACTAAGTTTTTTGGATATTTCTAGCGTACATTGTGGAAGAAGTTGAAGACAGATTTGAAGTTCAGTTCATCACATCATCCAGAGACTGATGGACAGACAGAGGTGGTGAATAGGAGTTTGAGAAATTTGCTGAGATGTTTGGTTGGAGATAAGCCAACAGGATGGGATTTGATTTTACCACAGATGGAATTTGCATACAATAATTCTGTCAACAGGAGCACTGGTAAATCACCATTCCAGATTGTATATGGAAGTAGTCCAAGAAATGTATCTGAATTGAGGAAGATAGATAAAGGAGAAATAAGTAGTGCTGAAGCTGAGGATTTTGCAGAACACTTGAAGAACATCGATGGGGAGGTGAGGAAGCATATTACCAAGATGAACGCATAGTACAAGGCTAAGGCAGATGAGAAAAGGAGGTATAAGGAATTTTAGGTTGGTGATGAAGTCATGGTTCATTTGCAAAAGGAGCGGTTTCCAGTTGGTACATATAACAAGCTGAAAATGAAGAAGTTTGGACCATGTAGGATACTGAAGAAACATGATTCAGGAAATGCATATGAGGTAGAATTGCCTACTGAGCTAAATATTTCACCAGTGTTTAACATTTCAGATCTGACAGAGTATCATGAAGGAGGTGTTGAAGATGAGATCACAACAACACAGTGGAGTATTCCAGCAACTAGTTCAGACACTAAGGAAATCCAAGATATGCTGGACAGTCATGTTGGCAGAAGCACAAGGAATAGGACATATGAAGAATATCTGGTCAAGTGGAAAGGATGACTTGTTGAAGATTCATCATGGCTGACAAAGGAGGAGGTTAGCCATCTTGGTTTTCCTTTTCACACCTGAGTCATGACAAGGTCACTTCTCAAATTACCCTAGGTGTCTGATGCAGGAGCATCCTGGGTGTAAGAGCAATCTTGCATCACCTAAAAAATTATTTCTATTTTTATATTCAATAAGGGCTATTTTGTGGAGAGCTGCTATTTATGGAAAGTTACTATCTTTGGTAATTTTTGTATGTGCTCAGAATGATCTGATTTTTTTCTTAGAGGTTCATTTTGGTCATATAAGTCTGCCAGTAAAGTTTCATTGCCAGATCAAGTGTATATTGGAAGATATTGAAGATTTTTGGTATTGGTAGCAGGGTACAGAAACTTTGAACTCAGTTTTGAAGGCTTTAGAGGCCCCAGATGAGGTTAAAAATTTGGGTGATAGGTGCTTACGCTGATCAAGCCTGTAGAGCGCTTCGTGGCATTTTTGAAATGGGTTTATAATAGCCGATCGGGTGAACTAGTGATGACTTATGGTCTTCGAAAGTTGGGCCACCTGAAATGATGAAAAATAATTTTCTTCAAAATTTCTGTTCGGGTTTCAAAGGTTATCTTGAGCCGACTATGATGTAATAAAATGTAAAATAAAATAATTCTAAGTTTGGTCGGCCTTATTGGCTAAAATTCTGGAACCTTCCCAGGCGGTGGAAAATTGCCTATATAAGGAAGGCTGTATTATTGTCTTAGGCAGTTCAGAATAGTTCTGGGTAGTAGATTTGGGTAATAGTTCGAGGCTTTGTCCTACAAAATAGTGTAAGGGAATGCCCATGTGGCTTTGCATATTGTAATTCAGAAAGTTTGTAATTCCACATTTGTGGAGATAATAAGAAGCCAATTTTCTATTCTTGCATATTGTTGTTGTTTCTCTATTTCTGTTATGTGTTTGTGGTATTAAGGGGAGCACCCTACAGCGCAATGGTATGTTGTGAGCCTCTCATCTAGGAGGTCTTGGGTTTGAGTCTACTTGAGTCCCATGTTGACATCAGCTCTACCCTATCCTTGGTGAAGGGTGCTCCCCTTAATACCACAAACACATAACAGAAATAGAGAAACAACAACAATATGCAAGAATAGAAAATTGGCATCTTATTAACTCCACAAATGTGGAATTACAAACTTTTAGAATTAAAATATGCAAAGCCACATGGGCATTCCCTTACAATATTCTTTAGGACAAAGCCTCGAACTATTACCCAGATCTACTACCCAGAACTATTCTGAATTGCCTAAGACAATAATACAACCTTCTTTATATAGACAATTTTTCACCGCCTGGGAAGGTTCCAGAATTTTAGCCAATAAGGCCGACCAAACTTAGAATTATTTTATTTTACATTTTATTATAGCATAGTCAGCTCAAGATAACCTTTGAAACTCGAACAAAAATTTTGAAGAAAATTATTTTCCACCATTTCAGGTGGCCCAACTTTCGAAGACCATAAGTCATCACCAGTTCACCTGATCGGCTATTATATCCCCATTTCAGAAATGCCACAAAGTTCTCTATAGGCTTGATCGGCGCAAGTACTTGTCATCCAAATTTTTGACCTCATCCGGGGCCTCTAAAGACTTCAACACTGAGTTCAAATTTTCTGTACCCTGCTGCCAATACCGAAAATCTTCAATATCTTCCAATATACACTTGATCTGGCAATGAAACTTTACTGGCAGACTTATATGACAAAAATGAACCTCCAAGAAAGAAATTAGATCATTCTGAGCACATACAAAAATTACCAAAATAGTAACTTTCCATAAATAGCAGCTCTGCACAAAATAGCCCTTATTGAATATAAAAATAGAAATATTTTTTTGGGTGATGCAAGATTGCTCTTACACCCAGGATGGTCCTGCATCACTTATTCTAGATTGGTGATGTCCCTGTTAGAATAACTATTGATCTCATTCATGAGATGAATGGATTACCTAAGACGAGCACCATCCTTCCCACTAGCAAGGATGTCAGGAAACTAGTAGAGCAAGCTTGTAAGTCTTGCAGTGATAAGCGTGGGATGAAAATTGAGCCTTTAGAAAAGAAAGATATAAAACTGATGTCTATGATACTTGGATATAGAATCCAACATGCAAATAGGGTAAATAGTGTGTCTGTAGCCACTATTTTAGCAGCCATAAGGATTGTAAAAGACAATGGAGACTTCAACTTGTGTGAGATCTTGTGCGCATAGTTGATGGACAATATTAGGGCAATAAGGCATGACAAGAGAAAGATATTCAGGTTTGGATCACTGATAATTTACATGTACTTCCATATAGTTGGTAAAGTGTCAGATCTTTATCTAGATAAGACTATTCCCACAATGCCTCAAATATCATTCAAGACATCATCAAAGAGTACCTTAAAGGACTACATGGAATTGGAAATCAAGACATTCAGGATAAAGATGCAGAGAAGGTATAAGATACTTGAGAGCATAGTGGAGAATTATAAGGATAGTATTTGCTTCATGGTAGAGACAAAAATCACATGCATGGAAGTCGTGGAACCTAGAAATAAGTGGATTCATCCACTTGGTTATGAAGTGGAGGAACATATCCTAGAATCGTATGCACAAGTTATACTATTAGTGCCCAAGAATCCTAATGAACCAAGATGGGGTACCTATGAAGACAAGACTAGACAAGTTGATTCAGTCCTAAACAGTGCTCCAACCAAGAGGAAAGCATCAAAGATCACCTCTAAGATACTAAAGATTCATAGTGTCACTCAAGCTAACCTAGATAAGGCAAGGGAAGCCAAGATTGCAATGTAGCTTGAGAGCGCACCCTCTTCTGAAGTAAAAATTGAGAAATATGATGACCCCAAGGAGAAGAGAGTAAAAATTGAGAAAATAGAAGATCCCAAGGAAAAGAAGAGTAAGACAGATGATATGACTCCTGCACCCATAAATACAATTGACTTGGAGTCCATTGAATTATCTCCTGAGCCAAGTAAGATGCCTAAGAGGAAGAAGAAGATAGTCTCAAGCCATCCATCAGTAAGAGCCACAAGAAGCTGAGGCAGAAATATTCAAGCACCTCCTAAGGTAGGATTCCTATCGAGTCTAGAAGTATTGAGATCAATAGTAGTTGATGAAGGTAGAATTAATCAAATAGCTAAGTTTTATGAAAAGTACCATGAGATAGATAAATCAGAGATCCATGGTATGATTATTAAGCACATGATCAAGTTTAAGAAGATAGTTCTGGAACTCAAAATAGTCATTCCAGACAATGTATGGAACATTATGGATTCCTTGAAAAGATAAGCAACAAGAGAAGATTTCAGCATAAGAGAGAAGACACTGGATGATAACCTACCAGTGTGTTCAGTTGAAGAAAAATCCTTGTTATTAAATTTGGTGAAGCTGCACCTTAGAACCAAGATGAGAACTCTGCATATTATGAATAAGGATTATGAACTGGTTGCTAAGGAAATTGAAAAATCATTTGAGAAGGTATTTATGGAACAACATATGCATCCATCATCGACACCTACAACCCAAGTTCCCATTGAGAAAGTAAAACTAGCTCAAACTCCAAATGCACCTATGACAGGTCCACAAGATTCTGCACCTATACCTGAAGCCAATGAGGACACAATTATGACAGATAATGTAGAGATATCAATGGAGGCCAAAGATAAGGACTTGGATAACTTTGAAGAAGCATTTGTGAACACTAAAGAAGTAGAAATCTTATGTGCTAAATAAATTCCCAAGCAACAAGAAGTTCTCATTGAAGATATAACTGGACAAGAAGAAGAAAAGGAGAAAGAAAAATAAAAGGAGAAAGAAGAAGAAGAGGAGAAAGAAAAAGAAAAGGAGAAAGAAGAAGAAGAGGAGAAAGAAAAAGAAAAGGAAAATGAACCAGCAGATGAACCCCCTATTGAAATTCCTATAAGGATAAAGACAAAAGTGATGGACATCACACCTCTCACTCCTATGCCATCAATGTCATTGTTGTCAAGTTTGACTCCTGACACAACAAGATTAGATTCATGGGGAGAAGAAGACCTGATTACGATTAGTGTGTGTGCAATTGAAAAGGCCAAGGAGAAACATGTTATGAGGAATCCATTGTTTGTTAAGTCAGTCAACATTCTGAATAGTCTACTACCAAAAGAGAAGAAGGTAACAAAAGTTCATTCAGTGGATGATGTCAGTACCATCCTGACAAGCTTCAAGGAAAACTTCTCTAGCCTAGAAGAATCAAGAGCCAAGGTTGCAGAAGAAAAGTATCTCAAGAAGAGGCTAAGTGAATTGATAGGAAACTTCACACTTGACCTTAGCTCTTTAAAAGTTGGTCAAGCTTTGTTGAAGGAGATAGCAGCTAAAGGAAGAAAAATCATAGCTGATTGTATGGACAAGGACAAATTAACTACAGACCTCTCAAAGAAAATCCAGGAAGCTGAATCAATGATGGAGGTAGTAAGGAAATAAGTAGAAGATCCATCCAAAGATGTAAATATGTGCAATAATTTCTACCAAGGACAATTGGATAAAATAGAGAAGGCAGAATGAGAAATGGCCAAGATAAGGACAAGGCAAACTCAACTAAGAAATGCACTTGCACCCTCTTTGGATGTGTTGAATCAAAATATCAAGGAGATTTATGCCACAATGGTGACATATGACCAGGGCCCATGTATAGAATTTGAAAATATGGAGAAGTTGACTTATGCTTTGTGCACCCATCTTCAGACAGTAGATGCACTGAAGGCATTTTGGCAGCAAGAAATTGCAAACCTTCAGACTGCATACCATGATGTATTATCAATGTAAGTACTTGAATTTCAATTTTTGTGTACCTTTGTCATTAATGTCAAAGGGGGAGTATAGTATATAGTAGAAGGGAGAATATGGAGCTATGTATATGATGTAAAGGGGAGTAGAGTATATAGTAGAAGGGAGATATAAGATAGAGTATATGTTAGAAAGTTTTGTATAAAGATATAGTTAGTAACTTTGCCATATTCCTTTGTTGCCATTAATGAAAAAGGGGGAGATTGTTAGAAAGTTGACTATACTATTTTATATGACTATAATTAAGTGTTTTCATTATGGAAAAAAAGTCATATGGAGTTTTGGAGTCATCACACTTACTCATAAGATCATAAAATGGCTAAGCATGGAATACTAGACAGTCAGTAGAGTACCAGATGAACACAGCATCAACAAACATGCATGTGACCGAGTTATGGCATGAAACCTTGAAGATAAGATTCTGAGTATGTAATCATGCTAAGTCTAAGAGTGCATGATCATATGAGCTAGTATGAAGAAGTTACAGCCAGATGAAGTGACACAGATAGTGAGCGACAGAATAGAACAGAGCATGGAGCTGACTATTAGTAATTTGGTTAGCACTTATAATATTGTTTTGTAAAGGCTATATGCCTATTGTATTTAGGTTATAGACATGTTAATATCATTTTTTGTAAACACACTTGAGCCAATTCATTTGGAAGCATTGTATGTAATAGGTTGAAGGCTGACTTAGTGAATAGTTTTGTTTGTGCATATAAAGAAGACACGTGCCTTTGTATTTAGACATGGTATGAGATATAGAGTTGATACTAGTAGAGAAAAAGTATGTGAATAAAAATTATAATGTTATAAAGCTTTAAAAGAGGTTAAAGCATCAACGCACAAAAGGAACTGATCAGACAAGTAGTGTCAAAGCAACAGTTCACCATTGGCAGATATAGTGTGTATCTGATATCCAGGAGGTTGTAGCCTTCTCATTGAGTAGTGAGCCACCACCCCTAACATGGTTATTGTAAAAAACTCCTAATAGGGTCCGACCCTTGACTAGATCACTATACTTATTGCATTGTATAGATCAACTCCTAACAGGGTTGTAAGATCTTCTAACAGGGATCATAATACTCTAGTACAATTCTTAGTGGGTGTCAATTCTCATCAGGGCTTTTACCTACTTGGGTTTCCCCATAATCATATCTGGTGTTATGTGTTATGGTTGTTTATCTTACTTGCATTGATATTCATTTTAGTACTTAAGCAATTAAGTTAAGTTTCAAGATATAAAAAAAAGTAATAATATATAGAACACTGCTTCACCCCCACTCTCAGTGTTCGCATTCCTAACATTAACCACCTCCTGTGTCTTCTATAAGTCTAGTGGTTGTATTGGGCATTAACATGTGGATCTTTTGGTGCAACAAAAACCATTACTTGTAACAAGTTCCTTCTCCAAGTCCTATTCATCTGATCTCTTATCTCATCAATGTAAACTTGAGTCTTTTCATTCGGCTGTGTTGGATTACATAGAGTGGGGGGGGATGAATCACTAAACCTAATCACAAAATACCTTAATAAATTTTCTTTGATTAACTCGGTATTAGATCGGTAACTACACAATTCTCTACTTATCGACAATAGTAAATAAACTATATCAATAATGCGTAACACCAATATTTAATGTGGGAACGCAATTATGGGAAAAACCACTATGGGAATTGTCACCCACTAAGAAATATACTCTTCTAAAGTACACCTATTTAAGAGCCATTCTGGTTAAAGATTACAAAATACACTATTATGTGTGAACCAGTTAAGGGATTTACCTCAGATCTGTTAGGAGTGGCCTTGTTAGAGGGCTTTAAAAAATCTTTTAGAATGCCACCTTTCTTAAGGATTTACAATAAGACTATTATGTCCACTCTATTAAGAGATTTATTTGTTACAAATGATAGTAAGCAATAGTATTAAAAATGACCTATAGATGTGCAACTATCTTTTCTCAATTAGATCCTTATGTGCTCTTCAATCTTCACTTTAATTCTTCATCTTCCACTGACATCAACACTTCATCAAATCACTATTTTCCTACTTGGAATATCTCTGTTCCTCTTCTTCTGCAATAGTTAGTAACCCTTCAACTATTTAGTTTTCTAGCCCATTGTTCATGCAAGATCATCCTTTATATAGACAATTTTTGCCTCTTAATCTCATCTATTACATTTTCCTTTAATCAATCTTGACCATTCATTTCATTATTCATTAGATCTATATCTCGGTAACATGTTTCCTTTTCACCTAGGAACTTGAACTTTTCTTATAACTTGTTCCATCTCTCTTTTTCCTACTTAGAT
Organism: Chamaecyparis obtusa; assembly: GCA_027943335.1. Taxonomy (NCBI): domain Eukaryota; kingdom Viridiplantae; phylum Streptophyta; class Pinopsida; order Cupressales; family Cupressaceae; genus Chamaecyparis; species Chamaecyparis obtusa. The sequence continues at coordinate 6,207,031 of BSBK01002152.1, read as the reverse complement.
CTTTCCATAGATCTTCATCTTGAATTTTCATAACCGTATATCTCTTATAACTAAATTTATTCATCATCATGATCATCCAACTCATCAGAGCTAATTATTAAATGTCAATTTCATTCATATTTAATACCTTTTCCTTGCTCGGTGTTCTTCACTTAGAATTTTGGTTACATTGCTTAGTTCCTAAACCTTTCCACTTTACCGAGTGACCAACTTTTTACCTTTACCTTACTGAGTGACTTTTCCATCTGTGTAGCCATAACAACTTATCTTACCGAGTTGTCAAATCTTTATCACCATGCTTTATCAACTTAACATTATCATATGTTCGGTAAAAAATTACTATACCAACATAATCAAATCATTGTTCAATCTGTATCAATTGCCTATTTAAGTTCTACAACTTCATAACTTCTCATTTCTTCTTCTCCTTAACTCATTCATCTTATATCATTACTAAATGATATGGAAACATAATATAAACCAAAAATCAATTTCTTGACATCAATGCCAAGACTATAATTGATCTAATCATTCTACTAACATCATGTATATTTCAGATCTTGGTCAGTCTTCATCATCAGCTCCATCAGATAATCAATCATCAACATTATTATCGGTTATGATAACAATCTCCCTCTTTGGCATTGATGGAAACACTAACAAATTCAGTGTTCAATTGATGATGGTACACTTCAGTGTCATTCATATTCTGTACTCCCTCCAAGTAATAAGTTTTCCTTTTTGATCTTTCATCTGTAGTCTTTCTCTTTCTAATTCTATCAACAACATTATCTTATACATATCATCTTTCTTCTATACTCATCTGGTTTGTCTCCCTCTTACTATATTAATCTCCCTGTTATAAGTAGTTGTTGCCGTTGCACCAAAAGATCAACCTGTTAATTCCTGATACAACCACTAGACTTATAGAAGACACATGAGGCAGTTAAGTCATGTCACAAATTTTGAGGGGGGTGTTGACCATTTTTCCAACAATCTCCCCCTCAGCATTAACCAAGAGGATTCAAACTTGTGACCAAGCTCTGATACCACTTGTTCCAAGTAGTGGTTGATGTTGCACCAAAAGATCAACCAATTAATACTCGATACAACCACTAGACTTATAGAAGACACAAGAGGCGGTTAATCTATGTCAAAAATCCTGAGGGGAGTGCTCACCATTTTTCCAACACTCCCACATGATAATCTATCATATACAATAACCTTCTTCATTATGATAATCTCCCTCTAACATCTAAATTTCTATATTCATCTCCCTCATCAATAAATAGACTTATATTCTACATTAATTGGCTTATTCTCCCTCTTTGACAATAGTGCCAAAGAAACATAAACCTCTTAGCTATACCTCAAGTATATGGATTTTTCATTACAGTCATAAACTTCCCTTTTCACAACTTCAGGCTTCACCTAAAGAGTGAAATACTAGCAGCAACTCACAAGATAGATATTCTATTGAGTCCTTGAATTGATGCAACATGTAACTTTCCTTAATGTACATTGGATAGGGGAAGAACCATTAACTTACCTCGGAGATACTTAAAAACATATGTTGGTAATGGTTTAGTAAATATATCAGCTATCTACTCCTTATAATTCACATACTCCAATGTCACATGCTTATCTTGTACTTTCTCTCTCAAGTAGTGGTACTTAATAGATATATGCTTTGTCTTAGAATGCATCACTAGATTCTTTGATATGTTAATAACACTAGTGTTATCACAATATATTGTAATAGGATCAATAATATCTTCATGCATACCTTCCAGTAGTTGTTTTATCCATATAGTATTAGAACAATTCATAGCTGCTACCACATACTCAGCTTTGACAATAGATTGTGAAATACAACTTTGTTGCTTACTTAACCATGTCACTAGCCTTTTTCCTAAAAAGAAAGCTCTGCCACTAGAGATTTTCCTATCATCAATATTTCCTGCCCAAACAACATCTGTATAAACCTTAAGATCAAAATTTCCTCCTTTTGTGTATAATAGACCAAAATATTAAGTCCCTTTCAAATATCTAAATATCCTCTTAATTGTAGACAAATGTGCTTCCTTGGGGTTTGTAGAAAACCTTGCAACAATAGCAATTGAATGTGTAATGTCAGGTCTACCATGTACAACATACTGTAAATTATGAATAATAGATTGATAAAGTGTTTAATTCACCTCCTTAGTATCATCTTCTTTTGAAAATTTACAACTAGTAGCCATCAGTGTTCTAACAGGTTTGAGTCTTCCATATTGAATGTTTTCAGGATCTCCTTGATATACTTAGATTGAGTGATGTAGATCCCATCTCTAACTTGTTGTATTTGAAGTCTAATGAAGAATTAGATCTCTCCTATCATAGACATCTCAAATTCCTTTCTCATTTCCTCAGTAAATGAATGACATTATCTCATTACCACCAAATATAATGTCATCAACAAATATTTTAACAATCAAAATTTCATTAGATTTATCACATTTTAAGTATACATTTCTATTATCACTAGTCCTTTCAAATCTAATCTTGACTAAATAAGAGTGTAGTCTTTCATACCATGCTCAAGGAGCCTGCTTCAATCCATACAAGGCTTTATGCAATTTGCAGACCATGTTCTTATTGTTTGGTCAACAAATCTATCAGGCTATTCAATGCAGACTTCTTCTTCAAGTATTCCATTCATAAATGCAGATTTAACATCCATTTGATAAAATTTAAATCCTTTTTAAGATGCATATGCAAGCAATATCCTTACTCCTTCTAGTCTAGCAATAGGGGAAAATTTTTCACCATAATCAATACCTTCATCTTGTGCATACCCTTTGCAGATTAGTCTAGTTTTTTTTTTGATCACATCTCCCTTCTCATTGAGTTTATTTATGAAAATCCAATTTGTTACAATCACATTCTTATCCTTAGGTCTCAGTACCAATGACCATGTGTTATTATTTCCAATTTGATCTATCTCTTATTTCATAGCATTCAACCAATCTTCATTCTCTAGTGCATCTTTTACCAATCTAGGCTAAAATTTATAAATCAAACAAGTGTTGTCTTTTTACTTACTTCTTGTCAACACTCCTGCATCCTTGTCTCCAATAATTCTACTCGGTGAGTGATGTCTTCTCACATAATTTTTTAATATAGGTTCAGTAGCTTGATCATCATTGTTCTCCTCTCTCGGTGGAGGCTCATTTTTTTCATCGGTTCCCTCTGGTTACTGCTCAGTTGTATCAACTGAATTTCCATATTGTACATAAAATAATCTATTGTAGTCTTTAGGTTCCTTTTTACTATCCTCATCATTCTTTTCAACCAATTCATCAACTCTTACATTTTCACTTTCAACTATTTTGTTAGAATCCTTAATTAAACATTTATATGCTTTACTCTTTGATGAGTAACCAAGAAATATTCCTTCATCACCTTTAGAATCAAAATTTCCATTTCTAGAATATTTCAATATATAACAATTACTACCAAATTTTTTAAAATAACATACATTCAGTATTTTTCCAAACCATAATTCATAAGGTGTCTTGTTTGTTCCTTTCTTCAACTATATTCGGTTGAGAGTGTAAACTGCAGTACTTATAGCTTCTCTCCAAAATGTTTGTGCAATCTTCTTATCAATCAACAAAGTTCTAGCACAATCAACAATAGATCTATTTCTTCTCTCAGCTATGCCATTATGTTGTGGAGTGCTTGGTGCAGACACTTATCTTTTAATTCCATTCTCATTACAAAAGATAGTAAATTCATCAGAGATAAATTCACCTCCTCTATCAGATCTTAAACACTTCAGCTATTTACCTGTTTCTTTTTCAACTCTAGCCTTATACCACTTAAACATTTGAAATGCATCAGATTTTTCTTTTAGAAACATGACTGACATCATTCTTGAATAATCATCAACAAACAAAACAAAGTACCAATCTCCATAATATCTTTGAACTTTCATAGGACCACAAAGGTCAGTGTGAACCAATTCCAAAATACCACTAGTAGAATAAGACTTTCGTAGAAAACTTGACTTGGTCATCTTACCAACTTGACATTCTTTACACAACTTTATTAGGTTTTCTTAATCTCGGTAGACCTCTTACTCTATTCTTCTTACTCACTTTGATCATGTTATCAAAATTCACATGACATAGTCTCTTATGCCATAACCACACATCTCCAGTTTTAGAAAATAAACAACTCTTTACATCAATACCAAGATAAAATAAATTACCTCTTGATTTTCCTCCTATTCCAATTAGATCTCCATCAGCACCATAGATCTTAACTTTTCTATTTTGAAATTCTAGTCGGTGGCTAGTATTGTTTAGTTGTGCAAAACTCAATAGATTATAGTTCAGTCCTCTAACCCAATATGCATCATTAAATTTCATCTTCTTATTCAATACAATATATCTTTTACCTTTCACAGGGCATGAAGCATCATTTCCAAATCTGACAAATCTTCCATCATATTCTTCTAGATTCTCAAACTTGTCAATATCACCAGTCATATGACATGAACAACCACTATCAGTAATCCAAGGGTATGGTTTAATTACATGAGAAAAATGTGCTTTTTCATCTTCAAACTTTTCCTCATCTGATTCTTCCTTTACTGCAACAAAGACAACTCCATATTCTTTGTCGGTATTATCAAATTCATCATCAGTTACACCTTCCTTAGCTAGGTAGAAAGACTTCTTTCCTTTATCCTTAAAATCTCTAAATCTTTTGTGTCGATTATCTCTTTTATCATTCTTATCATTTCTATCATTGCCAGGACATCTAGATGCAATATGTCTAATCTTATTATAATTGAAACATTTCAATGGTAACTTACCTTTGTACTTTCATTTGCCTCTAGGTAGTCGGTTAGCCAGAAGTACTTCAAAATATTCTTTCTCTTTCTCTTCAGTCAGGATGCTATCATACTCATTTCCATGTGAACTACTATGATTATCTCTTTCTTTTCTTGATGTTTCAATGCTCATAGATGAATTGAAGGCTGTCTCAATAGTCAGTAAACTATTATCAAAGTTACTTAGCTCAAATGTAGTCAACTTTCCAATTAGGGCTTCAAGAGTAACAATATTATTCGATATAGATCTCAATTCCTAAATTGTAGAGACTCTTATAGAATAATTAGAAGACAAAGTTCTTAAAAGTTTACTTACCACTTCTTCATTAGTCAATGATCTACCAGCACCTCTCATGGCACTAAAAACTTCTTTGATTTGTCTGCTATATTGTGTGATGTTCTCTTCATCTTTCATCCTCATCTCATCATATTTTCCTCTCAAGCTATCAACCTTATCTTTTTGAACATGCTGATCTCCTTGATAGATAAGTGTAAGCCTATCCCACATCTCTTTTGAATTAGTACAATCTTTTTTATCATTGAATTCAACATTAGATAGGGAAGAAGCAATCTCTATCATGACAGAGTTATGTCCTATTTTTCTTTCATCTGATCAACTGTCAAATGTCCTATCAGTAGTGGAGAGTATTCATTTTCTAGCAGATACATGACATATTCACCAATCCTAGATAGATACAATTTCATTCTACTTTTCTATGTTGATAAACTTTCCTTGTTCAACTTAGGTAACTCTCTCCTATACATCTTCATATATTTTACTCAAGTCTTTAAACTTATCTCTTCAGAGTACTTAGTTATGATACCAATTATTGGATTACGAAGAGGGGGGGGGGTGAATCAATAATCTTGATAAAAAATACCTTAATAAAATTTTCTCTGATTAACTCGGTAGTAGCTCGGTAACTACACAATTCTCTATTTATTGACAAATAAACTATATCAATCAGTAAAAAATTCACAATGTGTAACACCAATATTTAACGTGGAAACTCAGTTATGGGATAAAACCTCTATGGGAATTGTCACCCACTAAGAAATATACTATTCTGAAGTACACCCAGTTAAGAGACAATACCATGTTAAAGATTACAAAACACACTATTAGGTGTGACCTGGTTAAGGGATTTACCTTAAATCTGTTAAGATCTTCACCCTGTTAGGAGTGGCCTTGTTAGAGGGCTTTAAACACTCTTTTAGAATGTCACCTTTCTCAAGGATTTACAATAAGACTATTAAGTCCACTTTGTTAAGAGATTTCTCTGTTACAAATGCTAGTAAACAATAGTAACAAAAATGAATTGTAGATGGACAACTATCTTTTCTCAATCAGATCCTTATGCGCTCTTCAATCTTCACTTTAATTCTTCATCTTCCACTAGCATCAACACTTCATCAAATCACTATTTTCCTGCTCAGAATCTCTGTGTTCCTTCTCTTTTGCAACAATCAGTAATCCTTCAACTATTTAGTTTTCCTGCCCATTGTTCATACAAGATCATCCTTTATATTGACAATTTTGGCCTCTTAATCTCATTTATTACATTTTCCTATAATCAAGCTTGACCGTTCATTTAATTATTCATCAGATCTAGATCTTGGTAACATGTTTCCTTTTCACCTAGGAACTTGAACTTTTCTTGTAACTTGTCCCATCTCTTTTTGCCGCTTAGATCTTGCCATAGATCTTCATATTACTTTTTCATAACTGTAGATCTCTTGTAACTAACTTTCCTCATCATCATGATCATCCAACTCATTATATCTAATCATTAAATGTCAATTCTGTCCATATTTAATACCTCTTCCTTTCTCAGTGTTCTTCACTTATAATTTTGGTTACATCGCTCGGTGCCTAAATCTTTTGGCTTTACCGAGTGACTTTTCCATCTTGGTAGCCATAAAAAATTACCTTACCAAGTTGTCAAATCTTTATCACCATGCTTAACTGACTTAACATAATCATATGTTAGGTAAAAAACAACTATACCAACATAATCAAATCATTGTCTGATCTGTATCAGTTTCCCATTTAAGTTCTACAACTTCACAAGTTCTCATTTTTTCTTCTCCTTAACTCATTCATCTTATATCATTACCAAATTATATAGAAACATAATATAAACTAGAAATAGATTGCTTGACATCAATGACAAGACTATAACTGATCTAATAATTCTACTAACGTCATGTATACTTTTGATTTTGGTTGGTCTTCATCATTAGCTCCATCATATAATCAATCATCAACATTATTATAAGTTATGATAACATGTTGTTCCTCGATTGGGGCTCTACCTCGGTACCTATAGTCCTTGGCTAGGTGACCAACCTTGTGACAGTGGAAACAAACCATTCTAGAGTTTCTCCATGATTTTCTATTGTTCATACCATGCATCTTAAAGAAATTTGTAGCAATGTGACCAAATCTTCCACATGCAGTACAAGTGATTACTGTATTATAATCCCATGGTATAGTGGGTCCTTGTTGGTTATTTTTAGTATTTTGTTAGTTAGGGACCCATTTCTCATTTCTTCATTATGATCTGCATTCTCCAGATTTATGATCATACCTCTTGTAATTGTTACAGTAACCCTCAAATCTTAGCTTCCTTAGATTGTTAATAACTCTTTCTCTACAATCAAATGCCTCATGGCCATACTTATTATAGTTGTAAAAATGATCATTAAACTTAGGAGTATTTGGTGGATTACCTCTTTTTCTCCTGCAAATATTTGCTGTATGTCTTGGCTTCCCGCAATGATAGTATGTAGGGTTCTTTGTCTTCAATGGATTGGAAACATTATCTCAATTGGCTACTTGATTGGAGGACTCGCCCTTTTCAGTGGAGTTGTTTGCATTGTATCCAAGTGTAGTAGTGTCTCTTGGTTGTTTCTGATTTCTTAGCCGTTCATCTAGAATCTTCAATGCTTCTTTATTTATTTTCAATACTTCATTAGCACCTTTCTCAAATTTCAGATCATTCTTCAAATCTTCATTCTCAGATCTTGGGTCAACAATTTCTCCAAATTTTCTTGCAACATCTTGATTTGCACTAACTAGTTGGTTTGTCAAGTTGTAGTGAGTTTGTGTCAACCTCATTATTTCCCTATCTTTCTCATCTAGTATTGTGTTAATTTTTCTTCTCTCATCTTCAAATATTCTTTCATCATCTTCATCTTTTCCTTTTTGTTCTAGGATTTCACACATCCTTACCGATTGTGCTTCTTGTTCTCTTTTTAATTCTTTCACCTGATCAACTAGTTTTTTGTTCTTTTCAGACAGTTATGATATTATAGCATTATATTCATCAGACATGCTTACCTCTAACTATTCTTCAAGTTACTTAATCCGATCTTGCATATATTTCAATTGATGTGCAAGCTCCTTCCTCTTGTTGATTGAATATTCCAATTTCTTGCTCAATTCTTAAACCTGCTTATTAGCCATCTTAAGTTCCATTTCCATGTTCTCAATCACACTTTCATACTTGTAGCTTTCCATCTTTCCAGATCTTTCCTCTCAAGTGATTAAACTTCTTAATAAGAGATTGAGCTCTGATACCAATTGTTGGACTAAGTATTCAAAGGTGAGTACTGAGAGGGGAGGGGTAAATCAATACTATAAAACACTTCTAAACCAATTAATATTTTCTTCCTAACCATTTACTAAATCCACAACTTTTTCATACACCTCATAAAACATATAAAAGATATAGCAGATAACACATAAGACAAATATTTTGGTATTGCAGAAAACCTTGTTAGAGGATAAAAACTGCAGTGGGGATGACACTCACAAGAATTAAGTATTACAGTAAAACATTTTCTCGGTTAGAGCTACAATATTTAGCTATTTCTGATAGCTTACCTTGTTAAGAGTATTCAAACTGTGTGTGTGAATTTTGTACCTAGCTGTAGACACAACACTTCAGTAAAACATTAGAAGTTAGCCAAAAACCCAAATCATGCAATGAAATGGAAACTAAACTAACCAGGTGATTTACTACCTTCTAGTAGGTGTGAGTATGATACTCTCAGATTAGACCGAGACTAGTGAGAATGCAACACCTAAACGAAAAATTTAAGATGATAAAAATAATGAAATATGAATGCAAATTAATCTATATTTTTGTATTTTCTATGCAATAATATGAAAAACTATGTGAAATTATTCTAGAATGAATGAAATTGGAATGGAGATTTGATCTAAAAATGCTATGAATGAGTATGAAACTATGAATAAGAAACTATGTAAAAGCTAAATGATCAACTATGAAAGATCTCACAAATCGTCTGTCGCAAATGTTCAATCCTTCAATCACCAATTCGCCAGAGTAATTGTGAAAATTTGAGTGTTGCTATTATGAAGAGCTGAGCCTTGTTTTTATAGAAATTCAGAGCTTGAGGATGCATTGAGAAAAGCCATAAATCACTCTTGATAAACTCAGGTTGATTTTTGAGTTATCAGGAAATTAGAGATAATGAACTCATAAAATCATGCAAAAGCATGCAAGAACAACTTTTTAACCCAAATCAAAAGTTTAGATCAGCTTTGAACTCAAAATAGAATGTTGAGTTTCCAAAAGATAACAACATGCATTGATTTCCTGATTTTGAGTTTAACTGCTCTTTGAATGTGCACAATTAATTATGAATTAATTAAATAAATAAAGTGATTTATCCTCAACTTAACTAATTTTTGAATTAAAACAATTGATTTATGGGTTAATCAATTATTAAATCAAACTTTTATTAAAAAACTATATCATTAAATATTGACAACTGACTTTAATTAATTAAATAGGAATTTAATCAATTAGTCATAAGATTTTAGATTTATTGTCAAAATTAAATAATACAATTTAGGAATAATTTAATTAAATTCAATTAAATAATTAAGTGACAGTATTAAATCTAATTAATTAAATATTCAGAATATTCAATTAATCAAACTTTAGGATAAATAAGATTTATCGCTAAATAATTATTAAATTAAGGTAATTAGGAAAAATAGGAATATTGCTAGGAATATTCCTCGATGCAGAATTTAGGATAAAATCAATTAGGATTCGATAATGTGCAGATGTGCCTTAGGTTAGGACTTTGATGTTGATTTCGTTTGATTTGAAGATGTAGGAGGTTAATGAACCTATAGCCCATTTTTGGGGTATTACATTTTGCCCCTCTTTGAATCATTGTGCGAAGTGTAGTGGTTCAAAGAATAGTCTGTGTTTGATATATGCATGAAACTGATTTGAAAGATTTGAAAGATTAACTGATTCTGAGATAGAAACTGATTGAAAGATTGAAAAAAGAGATACCGACCTAGGCCCAGAATGACCAGGAATCGAGATGATGCTGGCTGTATCAACAATGAATTGGTGATTACAAAAAAGTTCCAAAATGCTTGATTCTGAACCTTATGATTGTGAAGAAGTGAGTGACTGATTCCAAACCTTAATGTCCTTGTATGAATCATATTGGTATCACATCCTGAACCCATTAGTTACGAAGAAACAAGGAAATGACGCAAATGAGCCGTTGGTTACAAAAAGTTGATACAGTTTACAAGATAGATTTAGGATACCAGATTGATATGGATCTCAATGAATCTGATCTTCCCCAAGAGATGATAGATTTTCCCCAAGCGACGAGGACTTTAGATGAATCAGCAACTAGACATGGTTGTTGTCTTGATTACTAAGAGAAAGATTTGATTGACAAAATTGAGTTATAGACTTTGAATGATGTGCAATACCATACCCCCTTCAGGATGAAAATTGAAATCTGACAAGAAAAGTCAGTGTTGAATGGTTTAGAAGCATGCTAATTGATTTGAGAAGTGGTTGTACAAGTTTGAGAATGTGTTCTGCATCATTTAGAGGTCCTGGAGACCAAGTTTGACTAAATTTGACCATAGTTGACCAAGTTGAAATTTTGGTAGTTTGATGTAAGATAATCAGTTAAGTTGAATTCTAGATTTCTGTGATGATTGAAGGTTGATTATGCAAGTAGTCAGACATCCTGGGTCTAAAAATTTTAAATCATGATTTTGACATAGTGAATAATCTCAGATTTCAATTTTGATCCCGAAAATGGGTTTAGAATGTCGAAATTAGCTAGGGGTGTAATTTTCATGAAAAACATAACACTTTTGAAAATTAGGTCAAAAGCTATATAAAGGCTAGAAGGGTCATTTTCAATTCATTTTCACCTTTGACTTTTGAAAACCTTGTGGAGCCCTCTGAGCGAGAAAATGGAAAAAATGAAGGTACCTGTATCTTCTCACCATTTTGAGCATAGTTGGAGGCATCAAAGACCTCGACAATATGGACATCCGGTAGGTGAACCTCTGTGCTTCTTTGAAAATTCAATTTCTGCATGTTTATAGCATGTTTAGGTCATTTTTTGTATGCTTTGAATTTTCAATTCTCACATGCATGAAAGCTCGTACGACTGTCTCCGTGACTCGTATGACTTTCCAATTTAATTTCCTTTATCATATGAGAACCCCATGAAACTCGTATGATAGGGCTCCAAATGTCGTATGACATTTCATTGGGTCCCTCCTCTATCGTACGGGAAGTCTTACAAACTCGTATGAGTATGCTTTGTCATATGATACCTTGCAGAAACTCATACGAGTTTCAGTGCCAATCTGAATTGTCGTATGGAAAACAACGAGCTTAAAACTCTATCTTATGTCAAAATTTTTGATTTTTTGATTCCTTAGGCTGATTACTGAGCATTTAATGTACCTCCTGTAGTAGTGAGCTGTCAAATTCCTACACCGTTAGCCTATCTCTTAACCAAATTACTGATAGGATTCCCTATTTCTATGGCATGTAGGTTTGATTTCTAGATGTTCATGTCCATATCTCACATCTGGTGATGCAGAGATTATGTGTTTCACTTCCCGACCCTATGAGGGTACACCTTGCTGCTTGTGGATTTGAGTTTCTGATCCGTTTACCTAAGATTAGGGTAAACCATGGTCTTTTGATTGCATTGATAGAGAGATTCCATTCAGAGATGCAGACATTTCATTTACCCACTAGAGAGCTCACTATGACTCCAAAAGATGTTTATAGGATTCTACGTATTCCATTCCATAGTAGTCAGCGGCCGGAGTATGTGAGTTCTGGGCACTCAGGTCTGCATGCCTTTAAACATCTTTTTAGAGATGATACATAGTTGATGAGATCTATTTCTTAGGAGACTCTGGTATAGCCCTATGGACAGTCTCACAGACTAGAGTGCATTATTGCCAGGATGATCGACGGTATCATCATGTATGACCATTAGCAAAATGGTCTTTTGATGGGCTGGGCCGCGATGGTGGCATGACTGATGGTGACTCCTTCTGAGCTAGCCTGGGGTCAGTGTCTTTTAGCACACATGTTTTTGGAGATATATGAGATTGTGTATCAGGATAGAAGATCTTTCAATTCTGGTGCGTTGGTGTTACAGATATGGGCCTGGGAGCATATCCCAGTGTTGAGACCTATTTGTCAATCATAGTGGTAGCCATAGGAGCTAGTTATATATGTCTTTTCTAGTTATGTCACATAGGTTCACATGGGCCACATAGAGTACTGGAGGTGATGCCTCGATGACATGACATATGTACGATGGAGGCCTTATTTAGAGATTGAGGCTTAGCCCACAACATGAGAGTAGTTCAGTTATTTTTGTCAGAGTCGTGTGCTGATTGGTAGATCACCTTCTACATTAGAGTGATTTCTCATCACTAGAGTTTGGCATCAGTATGGATGAGTGCAGGATGCACTAGAGGATTACGCCGCTTATGCTCGCATAGTTCATGAGATCAGACTTGGATGGACCACTAGGCTTACATATTCTCTATGTTCATAGGAGTATAATAGTATTATTGGTAGAGACTGGGACTACCTTCCACAAGTTGCAGATGCTGGGGTTACAAATGGGTTTATTGTATGGCTTGCTGATCATCCTATTCAAAGGTTTTCTGATCCTACCAAGCTGATACCCTCCATGGAGGAGGTGATGGATGTCATAGGGGCTCCTATGAGATAGGATCTGAGACCCACACAGGTACCTATTTTGTAGCCCACACCTCCAAGACCTAGAGCTATGGATCCTCCACAAAGACCATTAGGATAGATGAGGCCCCCTCGTCCCACTAGTTCCATAGTAGGTAGGCCTACAGGTGCACAAAGATGGACTAGAGGAGAGGGTAGTACTTTAGGTAGTGTTGATATTGCTGAGGAGGTACTTGTAGCTGAGCAGGTTGTAGGTGGTGATTCTGATCCCTTACAGGAGGATACTGGTTTTGATCCTAGTGCAGAGGTTAGATGCCATAAGGCATAGAGAGCAGAGACCACAGAGCAGCCTACTATAGATACTGATATGCCGGCGACAGATGCTGATCTTGGTGTTCCAATGACTATACATGAGATTGTGAGGAGACTCAGATTATAGGTTAGGGACCTAAAGGTGCGTAGTACTCGTTGGGAGGAGAGGTTTCTATAGGAAGATACACAACACACTAAGCTTTGGGGTGAGGTTCAGAGATTATAGGTAGAGGTTATTCATCAGACCTCTAGATATACCTATTATGTTTTTGCATACTATGCTGTGGTACCACTTGATCAGAGAGTTCCTTTGTACTCTCAGTATATGATGGCATCAGAGGGAGTGAGAGCACCTAGAGCTGAGGCAGTACTAGATGCACCACCACCACCTCCAACAAATGGAGAGGATCAGGCCGACAGCTGATCTATCATGATATTCTGATATTTTTGTTGCTCTTTTGATACTGTTCTAACTTCTGATAGCTCACATGAGCTCATTCTTTTGTACATTGTGCCAGTAGTGCACCCTTGACTATTTTGAGTTTTATGATATATATATGAGATCAAGACTTTTGGTTGTGACTTCATTTGTACTTATCATGTTTTTGATGTATGATGATATCATGTGATGTAAATGTTATGAGTAGAGTAGAATGTATGTATGGATTCATGCAATGCAATGATTTTCTTTCATATGTATAAATGTTATGCAAATGTAATTGATTATGGAAAGTGTATGTATGGAAATGTATGTAATGCAATAGATGGAATGAATGATTATGAATATGTAATGTAAGTGCAATGATACACATGATATGTTTTGCAAGTATTGATGAAGACAAGTACTTAGTCTTATGTCAAAAAGGATGTTTAACCCAGGATTGTGATTACTTGCGTGTCTATGAGAAGACCTTCGTATGAGATTAAAATCTTCATGTTTAAGTTTAAGTATAGTTTTTAGAAGGATTGTTGAAGATTGTCAAGAAATTTGTGAGATCATGCAATCATGCAAAGTGCAAAATGATAGGCAAAATGAAATGCAACCTAAGACCTAGGATCTAGTCACTGATCATGTGTCAGTCACTTGTCATCATTGAGTTTTTTTTTTAAGGTAACCGGATAAATCAATACAATGTCCACTAGCTAGGAAACTATAGACATATGAATATCAATTTGTATGCGTAGGAATCAATGCAATGCCCACTAGTCATATAACCATGAACATATGAATATTGATTTTGTTTTTAGAATGTTGGATTAGATATAAGCACAAAGGCACAAACGCCAGGATGACCTAAATATCATGTCCATTCTGATATAGCAATTTGTATAAGCATCAAAACATAGACATTGTGATGACTAGAATACACCTTGCGTAACAAACACATCAAGCAATCAAGAGATCATCCTAAATCCAATGTGAATTACTCGTAGTGACCCTTTATCATTCACATCCTTAGGAAAGATCTCGTTTCACAGTAGGAGAAAGAACTCACTCAAAAAGACAATAGTTAGATCAAAATTGCTTGAATTTTTTGGGTATCAATGGTCGAGGTACCCATGGCCATCCAATTTGAGATAGAGGCTCTTACAGACGGACACCATTTCAATCCAAAATTTACAAAGTTGTTAGATTTTCATATACAAGCAGAAAAAAAAGAAAAGATTATGCCCCCAGTCATCACTCTCTAAATCGTGAAAATGACATCATCAAAGAGCTCAAAGGGACACAATATGAAAAAATCTCAATGCAAATCAGTAAGCATACAAGGAGATAAAAGCATGTAAAAAGCATAGATTGTTTTCATTTTGTGTTTGATTGCATTGTTGTAGATGCAAAATCCTTTTTGGAGATGAGACAGGCAAACTGACTCAAATGAAGCTTCAAAGGACTCTGACTGGATATGATACATCTAAGATACATTGGAGGCCATAGGATACGACATTGATTGCCCCCAAGTTTGAACATCGATAGGATACATATGCTTTAGCTGATTGGTGTATAGATTGACTTATTGAAAACATGAATGCGGGAACAAATTGGGAGATATGTACAAACTAAAGCAAGACTGAAAGCGGGGAAAGACCAAGATTGTGCTGATAGATGGAGCATTTTGAAACAAGTGGCACCCATTTGCCAGGTTTTCACCATCTTGGTAGAGATTCTATTTTTGCTACCAAGGCGCCTATTTCCAGGTTTTCACCAAGGCACTTTTTTCTTTTTGTCATTTTTTTGTATTTTTCATTTTTTCAATTTTTTTTGTACTTTTGAATATTTTTTACTTTTTTTGTGAATCATCAAGGCACCTATTGCTAGGTTTTCACCAAGATGTTCATTTTTTCAAGGACTTTTTCCAATTTTTATAATTTTTTCAGGACATTTTACCATAGACTGAATGTCTTCGGCATAGAATTTTTTCAGATGGAGAATGTTGATTGGTTCTTAGAGCTGTTCTCCTTCAGTCGTTGAGAGTTGATAGGCACTAGAGCCAAAAGTAGTAGTGATTACAAAGGGTCCTAGTTTGCTGGGTTCAAACTTCCCCTTGCGCTCTCTATGTGATTGATTTTTAGGATTCTCTCTCAAGACTAGATTGCCAACCTAAAATTCTCTATGTTTGACTTTCTTGTTGTAGCCTCTAGACATTCTCTTTTGATATATTCTGAGATGATCATACGCTACTTGTCTAAGTTCTTACAACCTAGACACTCTGTAGTCATCATCAGTTACTAGACCATGCATTCTGATTCTTAGTGATGGGATTTCAACCTCAATAGGCAGTACCGCTTCAGACCCATAAACTAAAGTGAAAGGTGTAGCCCCAGTAGGCATTTTGATACTTGTTCTGTAGGCCCAAAGAGTTGGATTGATCATGAGATGCCAATCTCTTCCTATTTTATTAACTATTTAGTGCAAGATTTTCAATAGATTCTTATTAGAAGCCTCTGCTTGTCCATTCCCTTGAGGGTAGTAGATAGATGACCAATGTTGTGTAATCTTGAATTTGGCACATAAATCATCCAAGTCTTTGTCCTTGAATTGTCCACCATTATCTGTGACTATAGAATATGGAATACCATACTAACATATGATGTAGTTCAAGATGAACATAGATATTTGTTTTCCAGTTGCTTGTGTCAAAGGGACTGCTTCTACCCATTTTGTAAAATAATATGTAGCTATGATTATATGGGTATGTCCATTAGAAGAATGAGGATGTATGGCTCCTATATGATCAAATGCCCATTGATGAAAAGGCCATTGTGTAGTGAAAGGGATTAGATCTCTCCCTGGAGCATGAATTAAGTTGCCATGCACTTGGCACTTTTGACAGTTCTTAGCAAACTTGATAGATTCTTTCTCCATTTTCGACCAATAGTACCTAGCCCTAATAAGCTTTCAAGCTAGTGTTAAATTGTTCAAGTGTGACCCACAAATACCATCATGGACTTCTTCTAACGCACGTTGAGACTCTTCCAGTTCTAAACGTCTAAGTAGCATACTATCTAGACCTTGTTTGTAAAGATCATGACCAATGATGACATATCGGGAGGCATTTCAGATAAGGTATCTCTTTTCATGGTGGTTAAAGGTATCAGGAATGATTTGGTCTTTGAGATAGGAGAATAAGTTTTTATATCTAGATGAATCATGACCTACAATAGTGCATATCATGCGGGTTTCAGGGGAATCATATGCAGGATAAGATAGTGCTTCCACCAAGAACTCATAGTGTAGCTCATGTTCAGGCTATTGTAATAAAGTAGATAATGTTGCCATTGCATCGATAGCCTTATTCTCTACTCTAGGTATTTGTTCAAATGTGATAGATATGAAATATTCTTTAGATCATCTACCATTCTCTTGTATGGAATGAGCTTTTCATCCTTTATTTGATACACATCATTGACTTGATGGATTACAAGTTGTGAGTCTCCATGACTGTGTAGTTCTGTTACTCTCCACTCAATTGCTATTTTCATACCATTCAAAAGGGATTCATATTCAGAAATATTATTTGTACAAGGAAATTTGATTCTAAATGCCTTAGGAATGGAGTATCCTTGAGGAGTGATAAACAAGATACCTGCTCCAGATCCATTCTCTGTATAGGAGCCATCAAAGAACTATTGCCATTCTCTAGAAGAAAGATTCATGATAGAGGAATTTGGAAATTCCATTTGCATTGGTGTATCATCAAAAAAAGGTGCATCTGCTAATTGATCAAAAATAACTTGGCCTTTAATGGCTTTTCTTTCAACATATTCAATGTCAAATTCACTTAAGAGCATGACCCATTTGGCTAATCTACCCGTGAGGGCAGCTTTTCTTAGTAGGTACTTTAGTGGATCAATCTTAGCTACCAAATGTCTGGTATGAGCCAACATATAATGTGTCAGTTTCTGTGATGCAAAGATCATAGCTAGACAAGCCTTTTCAATCATAGAATAGTTCTTTTTGTATGCTACCAATGTTCTACTGATATAGTATATAGCTCTTTCCTTTTTATTCTCATCGTGCTATGCAAGCAATGCCCCCAGTGATGTATCTGTAGCGGAGACATATAAGATCAAAAGCTTCCCTTGAATGGGAGGCATCAAGATGGGAGGATTTGATAGATATTTCTTGATATGATTAAAATTCTTTTCACATTCCTCGCTCCATGCAAATGTCACACCTTTATGTAATGTCTTTGTAAAAGGTTGTGATATGTCTGCTAGCTAAGATATGAAGCGTATGATAGATTGAACTCTCCCTTGCAATGTTCTCATTTGACTGATGTTCTTGGGAGGTTGCATCTCCATGATAGCTTTAAATTTAGCTGGATCTACTTCAATTCCTTTCTTTGAAAGAATGTAGCCTAAAAGATTTTCAGAAGTGACACCAAAAGCACACTTCTTAGGATTTAGTCTAAGACTAAATTTTTCCATTCTGTCGAGTATCTTGCTCAAGTCATGTAGATGTTCAACTCTGATCATATATTTTGCTAAAGTATCATCAACATAATCCTCCATAGTCCTATGCATCATGTCATGAAAAATAGAAGTCATAGCTCTCTGTTATGTAGCACCAGCATTCTTAAGCCCAAATGGCATGACATTCCAGTAGAAGGTACCCCATGCACATGTGAAAGCAGTTTTCTCTTGATCCTTTGGAGAAATTTTGATTTGATTATATCCATAAAAACCATCCATCAAAAAATACATCTCAAAGTCCGCAGTCATGTCCACTATCATATCAATGTTAGGTAGTGGAAAATCATCCTTAGGGTATGCTTTGTTTACATCTCTAAAATCCATGCATACTCTTATTGATTTGTCTAGTTTAGAAATAGGTACAATATTAGAGATCCATTCAGTGTAATCAATAACTCGGATAAATCCAGCTTTTAGGAGCTTCTCTAATTCAGCTTTTACCAAGAGTGCAACATGTGGATGCATCTTTCTCAATTTTTGCTTAACAGGTTTAACATTTGGAGCTATAGATAAATGATGCATTATAAGATCAGGATCCAACCCTGGCATATCTGAGTATTTCCATGCAAAGTTGATCTTCTTCTCTGTTAGGAATGTTGTAAATTTTTGCTTCTCTTCTTCTGATAAAGATTGTGCTACATGAATCAACTGTGGTTCCTCTGTTGTTCCCAAATTGATAGACTGAGTGTGCTCAATTAGAATTGGAGATCTGTCCTGCAAATGACTTGAAAGGACATCAAATATCTCATCCTTAGGTACCTCAGAGAGGTTTTCACCATCAGATACATCTTTTATTTTTATTTTTGTGGGTTCTGAGACTACCACAAAGTGGTTTTCACCCTCAGAACTCCTTTTCTTTTTATTGTTATGTTTATTTTTCTAACTAAGATACTTGATGTCTGACTTCATCATGCTAATGCTTGGTTCACTGATGGAAGTCCTCATAGGCTCAACTGCATTGAGGTAGAAAGCAAGGGCATAGTCATTCGGGAAGGTATAAATACCATAGCTTGAATTTGTGGAAGTTTGGTCAAGAAGGTCAGGGCGTTGGATAGTCAAAGTGGTGAAAGATTGGGAAAGAGTGTTTACAGATATGGATCTATCATCATTGGTCCTAACCCGATGCTCAAGTTCAAAGGTGATATTACAACTTAAGAAATTCAATTTGTGAATAGGCTCAATGTCATTGTGGAAATCCACTTCATCCATCAGTGGATCAGACTCGATAAGTTCATCATTTTTCTCTAGACTTACGTTGTGTTTAGGTGCATATTGGTGAATAACATCAACATGCTTTTCTATAATAAGTTCATCTGGTTCTAGAATGACTCCCCATTCATAGTCATTTGATTCATCTTCTGTTTCTTCATCTAGACCTCTAGGAAATCTAAGAACATGAGTAAAGTCAGGATGAATACCCCAAGAGGGTTTCCCTCAGATTCTAATTTGAATTCATACTCGTGGGAATCTATCTCAAAATAACTACCACCTTCCTCTTTGTCTATTTGATTGCCTTCGAGATTAGCTGGTTCTTGTGTTACAATGATCTCTCGCTCTATAGTAGGTTCTTGTGTTTCTACTACATTAATTCTTTTAATTGGATCATCTTTAGCTTCAAGGAGGTCTTTGATTTCTTTAGGAAAATGCTCATAGGGAATGAGATCTTTAGTGGTATCTGAATCATCACTATCAGATTGTTCTATTTTTTCCCCCTTTAGTTGATTTGCTACGGAAGGCTCAACCTATTCTAAGACATGTGGGGAGTTCTTGCTAACATATAAAGGCTTCTTCTTGTATCCTAGACCTATTGTATTCTTGTTTTCTTAGCCACAATGATCAAGAGGTGATAGAAGACCTTTACCCTGTAGTCCTAGAGGTCCTTTTTGTTAAAGTATTGTTCATTCATGTTTAATAAACGATGAGACAATCATGATATCCATATAAATATAGATATATTTATATATATATATACTATATAATATAATTGAAAAGTAAGCACATGTGTGAACTTATATATATATATATATATATATATATATATATATATATATATATATATATATATATATATATATCTATATATCTATATATATATATATATCTATATATATATATATATCTATATATCTATATATATATATATATATATATATATATATATATATATATATATATATATATATATATATATATATATATATATATATATATATATATATATATATATATATATATATATATATATATATATATATATATATCTATATCTATATCTATATCTATATCTATATCTATATCTATATCTATATCTATTATACAAAGTATGAATAAACTATTGGTTAAGATATGTTAACTAATAGTTATGTAATGAAGTGACATGACCATAAGTATATACGGTCATGTCTATTCATTACATGACTATTCAATATATACATATACCCTATTGTTATTGTAGAATCAATTAATAACGAAGGCAATTGTATTCTACAATCACAATGGTAATCTATTTCACTACAACAGTTACATATATTCTCTATAGGACGATCCAAATTTCACAACATGGTATCAGAGCCTAACCTATAAGAGAATAAAATATATCGGTAATAAATTGGCAACCATATCGTTCAAAGGATACATTTCAGCGTATGAAGGATACATTCAACATTAACAATATAGAAGAAACACAGGGGATGAAGATCTTAATCACTGAACAGAGGGAACATAAATACACATCGGAATCTCCATGAGCTTGCAGGGAATAGATATTATCATATCACCCACCTATCACGACTCTTCTCTTCTTCCATATTTGACATCGCTGTTGAGTAAGGAGAGACCATTATGGTCAGTCAAGAAAAAGACCATGAATTCGTTCTCAGTCATAACTTAGAGATCGATATAAACTATTGGGAAGTAGGATTAAGACAATTTGGGATCACAGTCTAAAGACGCAATCAAAGAGATTATATAAACATTGAAACCACAGGTCTGCATGCTGTCACAGATTCTAAAGTATTGTGACGGCAGTCTGGAAACATTGAAATCGATTCATTGCTTAGCATAATCAGTGTTAGAAGTGTCTTATAAAAGAAATAAAGCATTCCGTAAAACATCGATAATATAATAATCAGTATTGAACATTTACAGAACTTTATCGATCTTTTAACATGGTATCATAGAAAAGCCTGAGAGGAAGTCATTTTCAGTGGAGACTGAAGTCAGACGAAAGATTGAGAGAATTTAATCTGTCAAAATGTAAAATTAGTTTTGAAGATACAAAATAGCGATGAGCTTTCCAATGATAGTGTATTTACGTTGGTAACCGCTGATACAAATAATGTTATTTTCCTTCATGACATGTATTCACAATTATGCCCGATGACTGTTGATATTTGGAAATGATTGTCGATGTATATGAGAACTTGTCTATGTATATACTAGTGCGATTGGTGCTCGGGCTGACTGATATCTATATTACTAAGTTGTGTGATTCCAAATTGTTGTGAGCCCAGTATAAAAGTGTGGACCATCCTTATAGCATATGCATTTCCAATAAAATCTCTGTTGTATACGATATCCAATCCATATCTAGTATAAGATGTGATGTGAATGTAGATCGATGCCAAAGCTGCGATCCATGAGTATAATAGTCACCCGATCGAATTGATAATCCATGATTGATGACTGCTATGTCTAGGAATTGCTCATATCATGTTGATAATTATGTGCTAATCATAGACTTCATAGGTTTGATTGAGAAATGCCGCTAACTTTGGTTATAGTCTCCAAGGTTCTGATTCTCCAACCGTTATTATAGATATGGTTTCACAGAGGTATTGAAGATATTTAAAGAATTGAGATTTGACAAAGGCATGCGCTCGACTTGGAGATCATTATTGATACAGTTTGGCATGTTATGGTGAAATTTGTCACTTCGTAGAGTGTTCGCCTCCTGTGCTATGAATTATATGATATATTGTTTGAAAGTATCCTACTAAAGACTCACAATCTATACAGACAATTCTTCTACATGGCTCTCCCCTTCTAGTGGACTTTTGAGCAGAGGCTCTTATAAGATTTAATTTATTTCTGCTTACTGGATCAGTGGATTATATGATGAAAAACTTTGGCTTCCAATAATAGGAAGAAAATTTCTCTGAACACAAGAAAAAGGATTTTGAGAAATGATTAAAAGAGATCAATTGTAGATGAATTATGTTGAATAGTCAGTTTGATTTAAATCACCATATTAAGTGACTAATCTATTAAAGACAAGAGTGTGTACTATCAACTTAACAGTCTCAATTTGTGGAGGATGCAATGTTTATTCCATTAGAGTATGGGTGGTAAACTATTATGAGAATAATCAGTATTATGGAACAATACTATCCATACGACCCATGGAGAATAATAACCGTCAGTTAATTTATTCATTAAGAATAAGAGAAGGTGTAATAAGAATTATCAGTATTTAAGAATAGTAATTATCACATGTTTTAATCTCCAAGGGTATAAAAGAAGAGTGTTAAAGTCATCTTCAACAAAGACTTAAAAATACTGGGGTTGCCACCTTAAAGATAAGTATTCCATGCTTTATTAAATATGATTTTTTTTTAATTCATTAAATAATAAATCTTGTATGCTTCTATCATTTGTACTCTTGTACAAGATAGTTTAGCTTTATAAACTATTTGTAATCTATCTCTATTTTCAGGATAAAAGCATATGAAATTCAGATTCAGAGAAAGTCTGACATTTTCAAGAGGTCAAGAAGTTGATGAGCTTGAGCTTCAGAGGGAGCATGTACAATTTAGTTAACTTGTGACAATCTCAATCATATTGATTGAGAGGGAGTTCACAATTGAAGGTAAAACAAATTTGAGATTATAGTAGTGGGAACTTGTGGATAGAATCACCGATGAGATGTAAGTGAACATCATACTAGAGGTCCTTATTATCTTCTCTCAAGTCCAAGAGGGAGTGTTAATGTTATGGCCTTGAAAAAGATCAAAATGCATCCTATGCTAATCCACAGCCTTATGGAAACCCAGTATGAGATATCGATTCTCTCAGGAAGAAAAGTATGAAGTCACATCCTGTAGTGACATTGAGCTGAGTATATAAAAAGGGTATGCCTCCATGATAGAAGAAGAAAAAGGATATGCATCAGTGGATATGCGAGGATCTTGATTCAGAGGGAGTAGACCATGTTTTGTTGGCTCTCTAGTGATCGAGAAACTGTAGCAGAGAATTATGATGAATTACCATGTGAGAAGGCTATGCTTCCATGTCAAAGGGAGAAGCTAGAAGATCAAACTAAGATGGCATCACAGGATCGTGGTCATATTAATTTAGAGGAAGTATACCATGTGAAGATGGTTTCTCACCAAGCCCCTTGCTAGGAAGAAGATTGTGTACTTCAGATAACCTTGGTATGTTGAGAACTAAAGCCTTAAAGAAGTTCTCAGAATCAGTGATCCATCATTTTGTATCTTAATATGATTCTTGTCTGTGATAGACAAGTCTAAGGTGGAAGCCTTGGTTTTAACTCTCTGAGGAGAGTCAAGATGGATATCATATGTGTGACTTTATAGGTCCACTCACCCTGTGTTCATATTTAGAAGATGATGATTTTCTGAACATGAATACTTGTACTTAACATGAAAGGTGACGATCTTTCATGTGTGTTGGGTTACTATTTCAAGGTGACGATCTTGAAAATAGTTAACCAGGCTTCAAGATCGACTCTCGAAAGGGTTTGTCCCGGATAGGACCGGACATCTTGTTGCTTATGTTATTACTTGGTGTGTAATAATTGTTAAGATCGACTCCCAAAAGGGTTTGTCCCGGATAGGACCAGACATCTTAACGCTAAGATTATTACTATGTAATAACTTGTCAAGATCGACTCCCGAAAGGGTCTATCCCAGATGTGCCAGATATCTTGATGTCTATCATGATCGACTCCTGAAAGGGTCTATCCCAGATGTGCTGGATATCATGATATGAAAAGATTCTACAAATTCTATTAAACTCTCTCTCAAGAGGGAGTGTTAAAGTATTGTTCATTCGTGTTTAATAAATGATGAGACAATCATGATATCCATATAAATATAGATATATTTATATATATATATATATATATATACTATATAATATAATTGAAAAGTAAGCACATGTGTGAACTTATATATATATATATATATATATATATATATATATATATATATATATATATATATATATATATATATATATATATATATATATATATATATATATATTATACAAAGTATGAATAAACTATTGGTTAAGATATGTTAACTAATAGTTATGTAATGAAGTGACATGACCATAAGTATATACGGTCATGTCTATTCATTACATGACTATTCAATATATACATATACCCTATTGTTATTGTAGAATCAATTAATAACGAAGGCAATTGTATTCTACAATCACAATGGTAATCTATTTCACTACAACAGTTACATATATTCTCTATAGGATGATCCAAATTTCACAACACTTTTCCTTTATATCCCATTTTTGTGATCAATTTGTCTCCTGGGGCATATGACTTAGAAGGGATATTTGGTATTTTAGCATCACATTTTTGAACAACTCGAGACTTAGGTTCATCTTTGTATCACCATGTGAGCACAACTTCATCCTCTTCAAACTCCTATTTAGATACTTGTTCTGCAATAAAATTTCCTTTATATGCTTCAAGAGGTTCGTTAGACTCCTTTTTAGACTGTTTTAGAGTTTTCCCATAAGACTTAGGAGAGATAGGGAGAGATGTCAAAGATAAGACTGGCTCTATAGTATATTCTCCCATACCATTGTCTTTGATCTTAACCTCTTTAGCAATGTCTTCCATCTTGGACGTGGATGCTACATCTATTTGCTTAGTGGAAGATTCTCTATTACTGGGAACAAGTTTATCAGCACTCCCTTTCAAGGTATTGCAAGTTGTATACAGATCAGTTGGAATCGTCACCTCTACTCCTTCATAAGGAAATTTCAAACACTGATGGAATGTAGAGGGAATGGCTTTCATTTCATGTATCCATTGTCTCCCTAGAAGGATATTGTAAGCCAAAGGTAGATCAAGAACTTGACA
Source organism: Chamaecyparis obtusa (assembly GCA_027943335.1). NCBI lineage: Eukaryota > Viridiplantae > Streptophyta > Pinopsida > Cupressales > Cupressaceae > Chamaecyparis > Chamaecyparis obtusa. The sequence goes on along the minus strand of BSBK01002152.1, from coordinate 6,181,692 downwards.
TATAGTATCTCTGATGATAGGACCTTCTCTGATAGGTAAGACAATAGTTCCCTTAGAATATCTTTCTTTCTCATCATATGCTTTGATAGTTATCTTCTTCCTGGGATCAATGGCCATTTCTAAAAATCCCACTTGTGTAATCAAGCTAAAAGAACAAATGTTTAGGCCAACACCCCCATCTATTGACACACGTTTGACATGATGGTTTTGGATCAAGACTTCAATATGCAAGGGCTGGTTATGTGGATGACTCAAGGAGTTATCATCTTCCTCTGAAAAGGAAATATACTATGGAGACATAAGATGACCAACCATAGTCTAGAATCTGTCTAAATCAAGGTCGTCAGGAACATTGGATCCGAGCAGAGCTTTGTCTAGAATGGCTCTATGAGCTAGAGATATCCGAAGCAACTCAAACATGGTGATTTTAGCATTTGTGTGCTGGAGTTGTTGAATAATACTATATGAAGTAGGCCTCATGTCTTTAGGATTTGAAGATTTAGATGTAGCCTTTTGTTTAGAAGCAGATGAAAGATTGAAAGGCACCTTAGGGACATTGGATGAATCTGGTATTTGTCCTTGTAGGTGTGCCTGAGCTTGTGATTGAGTAACTGCATTAGCTGATTGATTTTCTCTATCTCTTCTTACAATTGTAATGACATTGCAACACTCAGATAGACATGGTTCAACCATATTGATGACAACATTGTTTCTAGAGTATGCATAATTGACTTTAGCACCCATATTAGGCTGAGAAGAAGAATCTTCTTTACCATGTTTAGGAAATGGTTTTGTGAATGTTGTATGATCATTATTACTCTTATTATTGTCAATCATGATGTTGCCATTATCAATTTTGTCTTGTATAATGTGCTTCAAGTGAACGCAGTTATTAGTCTTATGACCTTTATTGTGATGGAATTCATAGAAATTGTTCTCTCTCCACCATTTCGGTTTAGGTTCTAGATCAAAGACTTTCATCTTAGGAAAGTAGATGATTTTATTTTCCAATAGAGTTTTCATGGCTGATTCCAAGGATTCTCCAAGAGGAGTGAATTTTCGATTAGGATCTATAGCCCAAGGTTTGTAATCAGATGACTTTTTGTTGGACTCTGTGGCTTTAGCTTTAGAAGCTTTGATGGCTTGGGTACCAACAGTAAGATTGAAAGTAGGTGACTTAGATGGGGCATGGATATTATCAACAATGCCATTTGTGACAATGCCTTTATTCTTATTCTAGTTTTTGTTCTTGTCCTTAGAACTAGATCCAGATTCATACTTGTCTTTTTGAAGTGTGATGTCTCCTTTTTTCATAAGTACCTTCTCAATTTTGATCGCATTATCTACCATCTTATAAAAAGATGTATGATTTTGCATTTGTAAAGGGTAGTTTATTTCTGGAACAAGATTGTTGATGAAGATTTCCAACTTCTTAGTTTCGGGAATGGGTCTAGCATATATAGAAAATTTCTTCCTCAACCTCTTGAGAAATGTTAGGAATGGTTCTCCTGGATATTGTTTCAAATTGCAAATGTCGATCATGGTGACTGGATGTTGAATATTGTAGGAGTATTGTTGATAGAATAGTTTGATTAACTCCTCAAAAGTTTTGATAGTAGGAGGCATTCTAGAGAACCAATGAATGGCTTCTCCTCATAGAGATCGAGGGAAAAGATGCATTAAGTAGGTTGGTTTGTGCATAAACTCTATAGATTGAGTAAAAAATTCTCTGACATAATCTTGAGGGTCAGAGTTTCCATCATACTTATCATATTTAGGCATCTCCACTCTTTTAGGGAATGGAAGCATGAACAAGTCTTTATCAAATGGAAAAGGGCATAGAGCTTCCATGGAGAACTCCTTAGGCTCCTTTTCTTTTTCAAATTTGTTAAGTTTGACTTGCATGGCATGCATCTGTTTCATCATAGCCATGATAGGAGTTTCTTCCTCGTGTAATGATATCTTCCACATTAAAGTTTGGAGGAAGTTTAGCTCCTTGATGAGCTAACTCTAGAAAGTATGCCTCTCTATCTTCTTTCAAGAAATGCCTCATCATTTTCTTGAAGTCGTCATCATTTTGATATCGAGCAATTTCAGAAGGTGTAGGTTCTTGATCCACACCATGTTGAGAATGGTGTCCTTGAGACCCATGTTGTGTCCCTCTGTGAGACATGTTAGGAGTTTTAGGGCTCCCTGGATTAGATTGAGGAGGGGTTTGTTGATTACCTCTGTGAGTTGATGGAGGGGGTATGTAACCAGTTTTCAATCAAAAATTGCCAAGACCGTCATCTTCGTAAAGACCAAAATTGTAGAGTTGCTCAAGAGTGGGACCCTTGTGAATAGTCAAAGGTGTGGTGCCAAGTGCTTGTCTAGATTTATTGTGTGACGAAGCTCTAGCTTCCACCATTAACCTTAGGTGAAGCAAAAGAATGAGATGAAGACAACTGAAGAATGAATTGATTCCAGAAGATCAAATGATGCAACCTTGTCAAGATTGAAGTGATTAAAGATTAGATCAGATGTAAATGAAGGATATTGTTCCATAGTAGTGTGGGTAGATGCCCAACAGATGGCGGGAATGAGATCACAACACTTAGTCGTTTAGCAAGAAGACTGAATTTGAAGATAATGTTGACAAGGTTTTGACACAAGATGAAAAAGACTCAAATCGATAACCCAGAAGGCAAGATCAGAATCAAAGGTCCACTTGAGGAAAATGAATGAATTTGTTCTAGTTTCTCCTCTGTTCCTGACATAGTGATTTGTTCAACAGATTCTGGAAATAAGCTGTAAAAACTGAGTTTCTGACAATTCTGATCACTTTCTAGCAATTTTTCTCAAATTACTTTCTATAGGATCGTACGACAGTGGGTATGCTATGAAACAACAATTGACAAACTCGTACGATAGTTGCAAAACTCACACGACAATTAATAACAAATTTTTTACTTTTGTTTTTGACTTGTGGAAAAACTCATACAACACTATACAAGCTATCATACGACAATAAAGGGGTTCTGAAATGACACTTGCCAAAACTCGTACGAATTTTTGACCTAATGGGATGAATTTTGACTCCAAAAATGATTTTTACTTTAGATTTTGTAAATTTTTGGTTTTCAATTTCAGATTGTTCACAAATTTCTCTGTCCAAGTTTGAATATTATTTTGAGATCATTCATTTTCGGTAGCCAAATAGATAAACAAGCACACAAAACAACAAGCAAGTGATTCCAAGCATGTCTGAAAACAATGAATAGGGGACAAAGCAACCCTGCACATGAACAATCAAGTGACTGAATGTGCTAATCCCTAGGAGTGCTAATTGTGTATGTTCCAAAAAGTTTTTCAATAATGCACATATTCCTAGAAAAATGAAAATTTAGCCTCACTAGGGTTTGTAGTAATGGTCTGACTCTACAACTTTTATGATCTTAAGAGGGTGAACTCCAATCCAGGTGCACTGGGTTTTTACACAGTCCAAGAAATTAATCAATCAGGAGTTGCTAGGGAGATCTGACAACCCAACAAGAGACCACACCTGTGAAGATTTCCTCCACAAGGACATTTATATAGCGGCTGCTGCTACCATGAAAAAAATGGCTATTATCACTTGAGGTTCCATCCACATGGTTGACCCAATTAAGGGAATGTCCACTATGGTTAACCCTCTCTAAAGGTGACTCACAAAAGATACCACATGGAGACTGGTTCCAGATTCAAAGATCTGAGTTTCTGATACTACCCAAAAAGGGAGTAGAGCATAGTCCTCTAGCCTTTTCACTTTTAACCAAAACAAAGCAGACAGATTAACCCAACATGTGAAGACCAAGATTATCTCACAAAGATATATGACGTCAACTGGTTATGATCTATCAACCTCTCCAGAGAGAAAATGAATCAATCAAAAGTTGAAGACACACAAATCTAGTAGAACGTGAGACTCTCTCAGTACCTCCCTACCTACAAGGGGATCTGTCATCAAGAAGAGCTTCGCATGCATGAACAAGCGAAAGAAGCCCACTCTCTCAAGATCATCTGCAAATAGTGTTCATAGGGCCTATTTACTATGTGTAACAGATATGCAGAAAGAAAATCTATGTTGGTTTTATAGCCCAAAATGAAGTTTGTGATATGAAAGCAAGAAAATCACACAAGCTTGACATGTGAGAGTTCGTTTTAACCCAAATCAAAATGTTATCAGCTTGAGAAGAATACCTGAATTCCTTGCAACACGCTTAGTAGATTTTTACCTATTTTAGCAATTTAGTCACGCTTTTTCCAATTAGATTCAACAAGTATCAGTCAAAAATATAAGATTTCAATTGTTAGGGTTAGCTGTTAGACTAAATCTGAAAATCAAATATGAAAAACTACCAAAAATGCTGAAATGACAATTGAATTCTAAAGTCAAAACTTGTACGATAGTGGGTTACCTCCCAGACGACAGTCTGGAAACTCATACGACTGTGAGTGTCTTCTCATACAACAAGCAGGCTTCCAAATGACAGTGTGTACTCTCTAATACGAGTCTTGAAATCTGAACCTCTTATACGACAGTGGGTATCTCTTGAAATGACTTTCTAATAAAAGTCATATGAAAAATGTACAGACAAAAAATAAAAATTGTAGTTTTAACCAGAAAATGACAAGAAATTGATAGAAATTGATAGAAAGGTGATGGAAACCCGTTTCAGGGCCCCACGATGGGTGCCAGAAATGTGTGTGTGAATTTTTTACCTAGCTGTAGACACAACACTTCAGTAAAACATTAGAGGTTAGCCACAAACCAAAATCATGCAATGAAATGGAAACTAAACTAACCAGGTGATTTACTGCCTTCTAGTAGGTGTGAGTATGATACTCTTAGATCAAACTGAGACTAGTGACAATGCAACACCTAAATGAAAGATTTAAGATGATAAAAACAATGAAATATGAATGCAAATTAATCTATATTTTTGTATTTTCTATGCAATAATATGAAAAGCTGTATGAAATTATTCTAGAATGAATGAAATTGGAATGCAGATTTGATCTAAAAATGCTATGAATGAGTATGAAACTATGAATAAGAAACTATGTAAAAGCTAAATGATCAACTATGAAAGATCTCACAAATCGTCTGTCGCAAATGTTCAATCCTTCAATCGCCAATTCGCCAAAGTAATTGTGCAAATTTGAGTGTTGTTATTATGAAGAGTTGAGCCTTGTTTTTATAGAAATTCAGGGCTTGAGGATGCATTGAGAAAAGCCATAAATCACTCTTGATAAACTCAGGTTGATTTTTGAGTTATTAGGAAATCAGAGATAATGAACTCATAAAATCATGCAAAAGCATGCAAGAACATCTTTTTAACTCAAATCAGAAGTTTAGATCAGCTTTGAACTCAAAATAGAATGTCGAGTTTCCAAAAGTTAACAACTTGCATTGATTTCCTGACTTTGAGTTTAACTGCTCTTTGAATGTGCACAATTAATTAAATAAATAAAATGATTTATCCTCAACTTAACTAATTTTTGAATTAAAATAATTGATTTATGGGTTAATCAATTATTAAATCAAACTTTTATTCAAAAACTATATCATTAAATATTGACAACTAACTTTAATTATTTAAATAGGAATTTAATCAATTAGTCATAAGATTTTAGATTTATTGTCAAAATTAAATAATACAATTTAGGAATAATTTAATTAAATTCAATTAAATAATTAAGTGACAGTACTAAATCTAATTAATTAAATATTCAAAATATTCAATTAATCAAACTTTAGGATAAATAAGATTTATCGCTAAATAATTATTAAATTAAGGTAATTAGGAAAAATAGGAATATTGCTAGGAATGTTCCTCGATGCAGAATTTAGGATAAAATCAATTAGGATTCGATAATGTGGAGATGTGCCTTAGGTTAGGACTTTGATGTCAATTTCATTCGATTTGAAGATGTAGGGGGTTAATGAACCTATAACCCATTTTTGGGGTATTACACAAACTATTAAGTCTACCTTGTGAAAGGATTTTACAATTATAATATAGGAACTATACCTAGTTAAAGGATTTACAAAATAAGATCTATTAGGATCTGCTTGGTTAAGAGACTTTACAATTCTGATTAATCTTTAATTAGTAACACTAACTTGTTTGTTAGACTTGTATCAAACATATGCATATCAGACTCTTTATGCTCAATAACTCATTACCTCATACTGTGTACCTCTTATGCTTATAATTCAGTACTCGATAGATTCACTTCTGAATCACAACTACTTTCTATTTTTCACTGCCCTCAGTGGCTTCTTTGATCATCACCTTCTCTGTAATCTATGCTCATACATGCAGTCTTGTCTTGTATTAATACCACTCTGATCTTCATACTTTGATCCATTTATATACAATTCTAGAAGCAGTGCTAGATGTTCTAGAGTCATCTCTTCAAGTGGTGCTAACATTGGTTACTCCTCCAATGCATATTTCATGGATCCCACCTTGTAATCATGTGTAATCATCATGTTTCAATCTCCAATGTTCTATCATACAATCTCATCGAGATTTGTAAACTATTTTCTATTTGGTGTCCAGGTTCAATGTACTTAAAGATTCTCCTTGTGTCGACCTCCTATTCTCAGTAACACATTTTCCTCTACCTCAATAACTATCTTATCTTCTTGGTTTGGTTGATGTTATAGCTTGGTATAACTTGGTTCTTGGTGCTCGATTCTGCCTTGCTCGGTGCCTAAAATTTCTCTGTCTTTACCAAAATTATCTGTTGCTTATTTCTTTTACCGAATAGCTTTCGTTTCTTTACCGACTTGTATTTCCTTCATTACTAAATGCCTTTGACAATCATTATGACTTCCTCATAACTAATGACGACAAAATAGCTCTTAAGAGTATTATTTATTAGTTTCTCAAGAACACTATAAAAAAGCTCTACGACAATAAAATTATGCCATGCAGACCTCTCAAGTATTAACCCTTTGAGTTGAGGACACCTGAATATGTCCCAAACATACTCCTAAGTGTGCTCTAATAGATTCCAACTTGATTTAGCACACCAAACCTCTTTCTATCTATCTGTCAACACTGTCTGTCACTCTATTTGCAAGTCACCAATTCTAACCTTGAATCATACTCAAATCTTCATGATATCCTCTAAAAATTGGAGTAATCTAAGTATTTACCTTAATAAAAAATATCCCACATGCATGAATTAATATCTTCAATACCCAAACCTCACTAGACCTCTGAACATCATGTTCAAGTGGCTAACCTGTTAAAGCAATAAGGTGTTTTTCTTATTAATTAAATCATATTGATTCAATTAATAATTCACTTATTATTCTTTTATTTCTTAAGGTAAAATTTACAAATATAATAATTAATTGTTTTATTAATTATTATTATGCAACCTAGGTTTCCTTTTAGGGTTTTGATCTCCTTTTATAAGTATTGATCTCTCTTGTAAGCATACCATATTCATTACATTGTATTGCAATTATTCTTTTGCATATCATAATGTCTCCTCTTTCCTGGATCATTGAGTTCAAACTTCCACAACTATTTGCTTCTCTCTTTCTATGACAAGTGTTTGCATGCAGGTAATTCTTGGGAGTTGTAGGGTTGATTTTCTCATCAACTCCAATATGGTATCTGAGCTTTAAATCTACATGCCCATGTTCTTTTCATGAGATATTTGGCCTTGTTCTTCATATCTGCATTTTTTCAGAGTTTTTATTGGATTTGGGGGAAGTTTTTTTTTTTTAAAAAAATATAATTTATTTTGGATATTTTGGGCTCAAATAGACCTTACGGTTGAGCTTAGAGTGCCCAAAACCCCTATTTCCATATAAAATTTGTCCATTTTGGACAAAGTTGACTTCTGGGGAATTTTTTTTTCTCAGAGCCATATGACCTAGCACATGGATTGAGGTATGTATTTTTTATTATTTTTTTGGTAGTTTTACGGCTCGCCAAGGCTGAAAATTCAAAAAAATAAAATAAAAATTTACAAGTGCTAGGTGCTTTATAATTTTTTTGGGGTTTTTTTTGGAACCCCACGTAATTTCTACATAGGCCATGGGTCCCTTTTGTATGACCTTGCATAGGCCATAGGCCTTGTGCCATCGATGCCCTAGTCTTTCAGTCGTTGTGGTTTCTTTTGGTCCTTACAAACTTTGCCAACCACCGATTGAACCATTTTCACCCATCTCCGGTGCTATTCAAACCATTTGTGGGCCATCCAATGAGAGAAAATTACTTTTCCTTAGCCTAGTCAACATGTATGCACCACTAGGGCACTGTCATGTATATTGGTTATTTGGTAGTGACAACCATATGGACATCAAATTTAAGCCTATGATCTGTTGACGTGAGCATTACATCAACAAATTACATGCACCTTCTCGACCCTTCTAGAACACCATGTGGGTTTTTGGCCATAACTTTCTCATATGGTGTTGAAATAAGGAAACAAGATATCATCAGAAATATCTTTTTGAGATCTATCCAGATCTGGAGGTTAGAATTTTTTATTTTTCTTTTTTGATGGTGTTTTATGATGTCAAAGCCAAAAGCTCCTTTTTGCACTCTAGGAGCCATACCTTGCGCATCCAAACTCCTTTTTTAACAAATGAGATATCGTTGGAAAACTTGTTCTATATACTTTCTAACTTGCTATGAGTATTTTTTCCAGATTATGATCCACATACATTTTATTTAATTTTTTTTTTCGCATTTATTCACTTTAGTGAATATCTTGGATGTTTCAAGTCCCGTGATCTTTTTCTCTATATGGGATGTCTCATATTTGGCTATTATTCATGGATATACACCCTTCTTTCTTATTTGAGATTTGTAGAAATATTTTGTAAGCATTTTTTTGCAAACACATTGAGATAAAATATCACTCTATTGCATGCTTAGGATCTTGCATATCTTTGTGCCTTTTATACTCTCACTCCATTATAAAGTGCCATGGGCGGGTTTGATGTTTGTCTTGTTTTCCATCTACCTTTTTCAAGTGAGTGTTCCTTCCATGCCATTAGCCTCAGGATGTGTGTCAATGACACTAGCGTTCATATGTGTTTCTACTTTCTTTGCACCTTCAATGTTTCTAGTTCTTCATCATGCAGTTCTTGTTGGCTGTCCTTTTTAGCATACCTATCACCTTTCCCTTTTTTTGCATTATGGGGGATTTCTCTTGTTGATTCTAATGCTTCCTTGGTTTGTTGGAGTGAGCTATGTATTCAATATTTTCTCCTATGTACTAGGCAGATGCAGTGGTTGGGTACCTATGCATTTTGGTGAGATGGATCATTTACCATATGGACACTCTTTCATTCTTATTTTTTGAGGTAATATTCCATCTTTGATTGATAATCTCTTTAGGCTTTGGTGTTTATACCATTTGTATCTTCAAGTTTAGTTGTTTCCCTATTTTCCCTCTTGATTCAAATAGTGTCATTTGAGGGCACTCATGAAGATTACAGTCTTTTGCACTTGGTCACGTTCTATTTCTATGGAGGTTCTTTATATTAGCATTTATTCTTTGATAGTGTTTGCAGCTTCTTGCTTCAGCGGTGTTCTTTGTGTTCATTCTTTGTTCTTATTTTCTGGGACATTCTCTAGTTTTGGAGGCTTCTTCAGTCCTTCACTAGTCTTCGTCTCTTTTTGGAGTATAGTTTTTCCCATGTGGTTTTCTCTATTTTTTTATCTTTATAGAGACTCTCTTTTGTACTTGGGTACTTGATCAAGCGTTTGTTTTCAGGACCCATTTGCTTTCAGTAGTTATTTCTAGGTTTTTAGCTACTCCCTAAGTTTATCTTAAAGGGGGTGTTATAGTAATAAGGTGTTTTTCTTATTAATTAAATCATGTTTATTTAATTATTAAGTCACTTATTATCTCTTTTATTGCTTAAGCTAAAATTTAGGCATATAATAATTAATTCTTTTATTAATTATTATTATGCAACCTAGGTTTCCTTTTAGGGTTTTGATCTCCTTTTATAAGGATTGATCTATCTTGTAATCATAAAACATATTGAAACATTCTATTGCATTATTTCTTTTGCACATCAATATGATTCATCTTTTGTAGATCATGGAATTTTGGCTTCCATATATTTTTTCTTCTCTCCTTTTGTGACAAACAACTCCTCCAATAAATTCCTCTGACTTCTTTGATATGTTGACATCCCTCTGATTCCTCTGATATGTTGACATCAATGAAAATACATCCAACATGCCAATATGCCAACAAGAGGATCATGCCTAAATAAGGGTAGTCAAGAAGTGTTATAAGAGTGGGATATGATGCTTCCTATAAGAAAACCTCCCAAATTTTAGAAGTCAAATCTTCATATAGGGGGTTCAGAGGAAATGGGAGAGGAAAACCTTTCACAAAAAACCTAGGCGAAGTGAGGTGATTCACCACAAAAAAATTGTTAAGACATAGTTAGGAATATGTAAGATACCATTTATAGAAATTTGACCTTTCTTGTCTAGAGATTCACATCTTCACTCAAAAGACAAGATGCACCACAAACCCTTCATTTTTGGTAAAGAGAATAAAAAATATAAAGTGTACAAGACATAGAATGTAATATTCTAATATTAATCATGAGAAGCACCTACAAGGTTCTAAATAAAAACTCAAAACTCCTAAGGGGTGTGTAGATTTGACCACTCCAAGACATGATACAAGTATACTATCCTTGAATAGAAGTTAAATAAGAAACACAAAGAATGAACTCTTGCTTCTACAATAAATAGTTCTTATAAGGGTATGGTGAAAAGACAAAAAATACCAAAACAAATATTCATAAGGAGTAGGTTGTAAATAGTACAATTCATCTTCTATTAGATATATGCATTATGGGGAGAAAGAAACATTCATGTTTAGAGATGCACCCAACTAAACAAAAAATAATCACACCAACATAAGAAAAATGGATCAAATACATGAGAGATCAACACATGACACTTTGGTTAGTAAAAGAAGAAAGGCTACATAGGCACAGTCCTAGTATTTCATTAAGAGAAAACATGCCAAGGTTGGAGAGTGAGATCCAAGATACAAATACTGCAACATACACCTTTGGCTGAAAATCCATGGATTCCTTTCAATAGAAATTGAAACCTCTATGAATTTACAAACACTCCCTAATAGGTTGAACAAAATTTCAATGTGTAATCCTTTTTACAATTTCGGCCCTCAAGTTTTATAGTAAAACCTTTGGCATTTTTTGATCCAAAAAATGATCATCTTATGTTACAATTTGATGGCATGATGAAAAATTAGGCATTATTTTCTTTCTATTCCATGACGCCTTAAAAATGTCTCTCTCCTATTGGTCATGAGTAACATGCTTTCAGACTATAGATGGAAAAGGTTATCATTATGAATGGTGGCAGTGAAGGATCATGATTGCATCATCGATAGGATGATTACTTAAAAAATTGTCTGAAAGACCGTTGGTCTTGGATACACCATGACATAAGATATTATACGAATATTATATTGGTGGTCCCATTGAATGGTGAGAGTGGTTGTGGGACATGTGTCTTATCTACATGCACTGAGAATGCAAGGTTCTAAGAAGGGGTGCTAGGTATCCCTCTCAGTTGAAACATATCAAGTATTTGGGGGAATGTTTGGGACACATTATTTGAAAAGGGTCCACAGGCTTGACACTGTCATTTCTTTATGATGAAGGTAATTGGGCTGATTACTATAGATAAATTCTATAGTTCTTGATGAATCTCAAGGGATCGCGACTTCCCAAGAGAGAACTCAAAAAATTTGGTTGTGTGGTAGATGATGCATCCATCAAACATTGATATTTTGGTAGCTCACTTCAAGTATCTTAGATCATGTATCAATGGTGATTTATAAAATTTGATGAAGATGGATCATCCCATGTTAGGTGATTGCGTTAGGGAACTCCCTGCAAACAAACTTAAAAACATTAGACTTCTCAAATAAAGGAGATTGAATTCCTTCACTTTTACAATGTAGGAGGGATAGAGATACTGAAACTAGGTAGAGCATAGGGAGTCCTGCAAGGAAAAATAGAGTAAAGTTCCAAAAATTATTAGGAAAAAACACACAATCACTATTAAAAATAAGACAACAACATGGCATGGAAAAAAAAGTTTAATGAGAGAGGTACTCTGAATCCAAAAAATAAGTAAATGACTCTATTTCAAGACCTTAGAACATAAATTTATGATTGATAACCAAAAAATCACGAACCCTGGTAATCTAAAGATGATTTAATAATATCAAAAATGAAAAATAAAATTATCCATAGATTCTTGTGTGTGCAATGAGTTCATCCTCCCCTTTAATGAGGAGACCAGATAATTTATTTTTTCTTGCAAAGTTATGTAGGTGGGATTTCATCATAAATCCAATCAAATAGATCCTTGTTCCTAGTTATATGTCTATAGCCTTGACAAGGATATCGCTTTGAAATTTGTGAACATAGCTCTATTTCCAATCATGCATTTATAGCCTCGATAGAGTTGTTCACATAGCCTGATTTTGCATACTTTTTGCATTCAGATGCTTTATTTTTTTGTTTTCTCTTTTCCTTCATCTTTTAAATTTACAATTTTGACAATGAAGTCATTTCTTTAGGTTGGATGCCAAAGTGGTAGTGGAACTATTGTGGTTCCACAACACGCCCCATTTTGGCCACTTGGCCAAATGGGGACCCCCTTTTTTTTAAGGTTCTTTTTTGTTGTCTTTAGGGTTTCAGTTTGTTTTCCTTGTGCAATTAGTTTAGATAGATAGATTTTTCTTCATGCTTTCAATAAAACATTACTGACAATTATTTTTGCGTGCAGAAGTTTGATGCCCACCTTTTGAGATTTATGAAGAAATATTAAGGAAAGCTGATACCCATGGGAGTAAGAATATTTTTGAAGATCCAAGAAGTGACAGAGAAGTTTTAAAGAGCTCACCCCAACATTCTTCCAAAACACCAAGTCTTCAATTTTGAAAAAGTTTAGAGAATTTCGACACTTAGCCATTATTCAATGTTGAAGGTCTGAAAGTTCAAAGGTTGGATGCTATGAAGTTGCCCAAGGTTCAAAAGTTCAAGATTCAGAGGTTCAGAGTTTGGAGTTCAAAAGTTCAAAGATCAGAGGTTTGAAGTGCAAAGGTCTGAAGTTCAAAGTTCAAAGTTCAAAAGTTCAGAGTTCAGAGGTTGAGTTTGGAGTTCAAGTTTTTTGAAGTTTCAGAGGTCGAAAAGGCTGAAATGCCAAAATTCCTCACAACCCCGAAAGGGCAAAAAATGTTGTGGACTTAGCCATTTTTTTGAAAAATCCCCGCCCCCCCCAAAAAAATAGTGCTTTGAAATTTTTCGGAGAAAAATTTTATGGACTTAGAAAATTTTGTGTTCCTATTTTTTCGGCCTCCTAAATTTTCGGACTTCCTAAAATTTTGGTCTTCCTAAAATTTTGGTCTTCCTAAAATTTTGGCCTTTCGATCTTCCTATTTTTTTGGCCTCCTAAATTTTTAGACTTCCTAAAATTCCGGCCTTCCTAAAATTTTGACCTTTCGGCCTTCCTATTTTTTTGGCCTCCGAAAAGTCTGAAAATGCGAAAGTTGGAGGAGAGTTTTTTTCAGCCTTCCTATTTTTTCAACCTCCTAAATTTTTGGACTTCCTAAAATTTTGGCCTTCCTAAAATTAAGGCCTTTCGGTCTTCCTATTTTTTCAGCCTCTGAAAAGTCCAAAAGTGCGAAAGTTGGAGGAGAGTTTTTTTCGGCCTCCTAAATTTTTGGACTTCCTAAAATTCTGGCCTTCCTAAAATTTTGGCCTTTCGGCCTTCCTATTTTTTCAGCCTCTGAAAAGTCCAAAAGTGTGAAAATTGGAGGAGAGTTTTTTTCGGCCTCCTAAAATTTTGGACTTCCTAAAATTTTGGCCTTTTGGTCTTCCTATTTTTTTGGCCCCCGAAAAGTTTGAAAGTGCAAAAATCGGAGGAGAGTTTTTTTCGTCCTTCCTATTTTTTTTGGCCTCCTAAATTTTTAGGCTTCCTAAAATTTCGGCCTTCCTAAACTTTTGGCCTTTCGGCCTTCCTATTTTTTTTGGCTTCCGAAAAATCTGAAAGTACGAAAGTTGGAGGTAGTTTTGACACAGCCATTTTTGCAGAGCCTGATTTTTGACATTTTGGCCCTAGGAATTTTTCGGCCATTGACAAGTCCGAAGTCCAAAAATTTTGGAGATGGAGGAATTGGTACTTATTCAATTTTGGTGCTTGAGTTTTTTTGGACCAATTGTCAGGATTTGGGCATTTTTTCTCACGTCCGAAAGTTAACTCCAGTTATCTCAGAGATCATTTTCTTGTCAACTGGGCTTCTTTTTTGGGATTGTTTGTGCATGATATTGGGATATCTTCTAGTTGGGTCCACGTGGAAAATTCAAAGCCAAAGATTAAGGGTAGAAACATGAAGATTATCAAGTGCATGCATGAGTTCCAGCTCCATTTTTGAGATGTTTAATGCATGATTTGATCAAAGTTTTGTAATGCACGAGGTTTAATTCCATGCTAGGGTAGTTTAACTAAGTTTTAGAGGTAGTTTTATTAATACAATCTCTAGTTTAGATTTATTTCCAAGTTTTAGATACCGCTAAACCCTAGCTATGAAAATAAGAGCATGACTCTATAAATTGTAATAAAATGATGTAATGAAGGTCGATTTGATCATTAATATAACATATACAGTTGGTGCTTCATTCATGGTGTGATTTATTTGCTATCTATGCGAGATTATGAATGTGTGAATTGCTCATTCTTTATTTCAAAGAGCCAATTGGTTGTTTAATGATTTTAAGTCTGCAATCTATTAGTTCGGTGTTTGTTGGTATTGCATTGCTATGTTGTGACAAATTTTTGAGAAGATTATTTTTTGGTGCTTAAAGATTGACTTGTCTCATGTGTGCGCACATCCGGGGTGGCTTCGTGATCTGATGAGTTTTGACTTATTATACGTTTGCATTTGTTCGATTTCGTTGATGATTGCATCCATTTGGCTGAAGATTGTGACTGGATCTAATCTCTATTTTGTGGGTTTCTTCATTTTCTTGGTTATTTAATTTTCATGGTGGTGTGATGTTAGCATATGTCCATTAGGTTTCTTTTCATAAAATCTCATTCAAATATCTTGTTACCTTACATCTTTTCTAACCCTCCTTGCAAGTTATTTTCAGTAGATTAATTAAATTAGTATTACATTTTCATTCCTAAATCTGAAAATCGTATAAAAAAAGAGAGATATTGTGGAATCTTAAAGTTTGTTTTGCAGTTTCCCTTGAGAGAAGAACCAACAAAGGCCACCTTGTTAACAGATTCATATTTGTCTTATGTTGAGCTATCCAAGCGGTTGAGACCCAGTCAGAAGGAACCTTGAGATTGATTCCATCAGTCTTCCTAGAGGGGAATTTGCTCACACAAATTCCTTGCCATTGTCTTTGTATAAAAATGATGCCCAACAGAAGTGACACTAGAAGGAGGGATGAATTGAAATTTAGCCTTGGAACAATTTAGAAAAATCAAAGTTTTGGTGGTATGCAAACCCTCCATTTTCACGCCAACAGAAGTGGCGCTAGAAGGAGGGCATGAACCAAAGGTTTTCAAGTTATAATCACACTAAATAAGTTGGATGTCAAAAAAATCTAGCTTCAATGGATAGTCCGTTGTGTATACCGGGAGGTCTCCATGAGATTCCTTTGCATGCACACAATAGGCTTCCTTTGTTCTTCCCCAATAATGGACAAAATGCTACAAATCATGTAAGGATTTAAAATGATCTAATGCTCTTTCTTGAAATTGAACATGAAGATGTTGTTTTTAATTTATTTGTCAAGACATTTCAAGGCATAGTGCTTCAATGGTATGAAAGACTCTCATCCAATTCTATTTTCTCATGGATTGAATTAAAGGATCTATTCTTAATTCAATTTGACCCCAATGTGAGTTCACAAGATTCACTATTTTATTTTGCTGCTGTAAGGACACCTCAAGAGTCCATTGCCCAATTTAATCATCAATTTCTTCTCATGTATCAAAGGGTTCAAGATTTAGAAATGATTGCGCATGATTTAATGTTAAAAGATCATTATTTATGGTGTTTGGATGTGTCATTTGCACACACAATCAGATCTTTTGGTGAGGTTATTACCTTGCATGATGCATTCAACAAGGCTCTTTTCTTGGCACGATTTGGATGTGATGTTACAAATGGTCCCGATGGAAGTTTCAATATGCAATTGATTGAATGTTTCCAATCATTACAACTCTATGTCAACTCGGTGAATAATCAAATCAGCTCCAATCATCTCATTCAACCAATTACAACATGCTTGATATCCATATGATGTAATTAGCCAATCAAAAGAATTAGATCAATCACTTTCAAGATCATATTTGGGGTCAAAATTACCATGATACAACCTTGGACACAAGTATTTTTCCACCCAATGATGCTCCTATAGATATCATCATATTCTTACTATACTCCATTGCTCAATCCATCAAAACATGATGATACTTCAAATGGAAAGCTTGCTGGTTAGTTATATGAGTGCAATAAGTTGTGCAATAATGAAAGTGAAATGATCCTAAATGTTGATTGTAATTCAAAATGCAAGTTACCAAATGATTTTTTGACAAAAATCAATCATGAGATAACAAGAAATGATGAACAAATCCAGGAGGATGAGATATATTCAATGCTGCCCCAGAATTATTGCCATGAAAGAGAAACAAGTACAAAATATTTTTCATCTTCACAAGGTAATTCTGATGACACTTTTGATGCTAAAAAAGATTCACATGACAAAGACACAGATAATCATTGTTGGGTAGATATTGATTGGGTGAGAAGTTGCAAGAATTGGGTATTCCTATGTCATTATCAGATTTTTCATGGATGGAAGGATGTAGAATACACCTCACGAATCAACACTGTGAGATGGATTGCCCTATTTTTCTTGGAAAGATGGACTTCTATTTGAAGGGAAATATGACTATTGAAGAGGTATTAATTCCTATAGCAGATCATTGGGATAGTCAATCAAGGGAAGAAGAAGAGGAACATGATCAAATTCATGAGACTTTGGAAGATATGGATTTGCCTAATGAGAAAGATAAAGTGATTGACATCCAAGAAAATGAGGGCGAGAAAATTCCAAATGATGAGGAGAGTGAAATCATAAATACATTCATAGACATCTTCATGAAAGATGAAAGTGGAAAGGTCTCTTCTTGTGAAATCATAAGTGATGATGCGCTGCCCTTTTTGAATGCTAACCATGATGGAGCCCAAATAAAGGAGATACAAGAAGTTCAAGAGGATGATCAAAAGGAAGATGATGAAGATGAAAAATTGTGCCTTGAGGTAGAGGAATCTCAACATTTACAAAACAACAAACTAGATGACTCTCAGTTTTTGTCATCAGGGGAGGTAGACAAGGTTCTTGATTTGGTATCATGTTTGAGTAAATAAATGTCCATTTATGGGTATTCCAGCATATATCAAACCTTGTAGGAGCCAATTCATGTAGGATTCATCCTTTTGAGATACATTCAGAGGTAAGTTTTCTTGAATTCTTGTTAGCTTGGGAGATCGCCTTAGAAGGTAAGTACAACTTTGAATAGGTCTCTTTGAGGCATGAGCGAGAAAATAATTTGAATGCTGATTCTAACAATTCTTGCAATTTTGAAGACATGCTTATGAGTGAAATTCTTAGTTCTAATGAGGTCAAATGTGATGTTTTTTTATTTACGACTAATGATAATTATAACAAGGATCACAATCTAGATGATTTGCCTTTTGAACCTTGTTGTAATGAGAGGTATAATACATCACAGATGAATATGTTTTCTAATGGTGTGCGTGCACTTGAGGAGGATGGATTGGTGTACCATGAGATAAGACCTCCAAAAGAATAAATCGCATTGAGTGAGTATGTGCCCATGGTTGGGAACTCACTAAATCAAGTTGTATCTATCCATTATCCCTTTCTTTTTGACGATTTTCAGTTTGAGTATGATAAAGGTGAAAAAACTTGTTTGTGGATTAATCATGACTATGGAGAGTTGCCACAACTTTTGATTTTATGTGATTTGTACCCAGAATTTGAACAAAAATTATCTAAATTTTATTTTTCTGAGTACAAAGATGAGTTTGCATTCCTTAGAACTGTGTAGGGTGCATTGTTACTATTGCATGGAAAGAAAAATCAGTTAATAAGCAACTCATATGCTTGTTGTTCTAAGTTTTTTGCATATAATTTAACTTTATTTGTAATTAGGAAGGTGTTAGTTAGTTTCCCTTGTGTTTTAGTGGTTAAGTTTTTTTTTTGTTAGTGGGCCAGTCTCATTCCTTGTTGCTTGAGTATTTTTTTTCCTTTTTGTTTGTCGGTCTGGGAAAAATAGAGTTTTGTCGAGGCTTTTTCCTGGCAAATGGTTCATCCCAACTGGTTCTCGATAGGAGGCAGAGGTATTTCTTAGTCAAATTTTTTAAAGGAATTCATCTTGCAAGAAATTGTATACATGGATCATGAATGGTGATACCTTTCACTGGCAATCAAGTTGATATTCAAAGTTGATCATCCTCAACACATTACACACTTTAAACATGATACTGTGGTTTTTGGTTTCTTGGGTAAGTGTTAGTTGGAGTTGATTGGAGCCTATTGTTATGGGTGACCTCAAATCTCAAAACCCTTCTCCATCTACATCTTGACTTGAAGAGAGAAAATCAAAAGGAGGATCACATAAAGACAAAGTAAACAAAAAAAAAGAAGTTCAAATGCTTGGGTGGCACAGCCTAATCGCTGCCTGGGTTCCCCCCCCCCCAAAAAAAAAGGAAGAAGAAAAGGAAAAAATCAAGAATGAAAGTACTAAGGTGGCATAGCCTAAGCGCTACCTTAGCATACCAAAAATGCTAAATTGAAGACAATTGAAAAAGCGACAATATTCATAGCACAATGGCTCAAGAAAAGTCACCTTCCATGTAAATGATGTTGACTCTAAAGGACCCCTCCAAAAATAAAAGAATCTCACATCTTGTCAGAAGATAGATAGGGGTGACTTTAGAAACCTCTACCGGGGCTATGAATGCTTGACTGGTAGTAGAGCAAGGTTAGAATGAGATTGTGGAAGTCTATGAAAGTAAGCAAAGATTGGCTTCAAGTGTTTCTCATCCAAGAAACCTTCATCCAAGTGTTGAAAGAATGAACACACAGATGCACTCATTCGATGAAACAACAAAGGACTTTGATTTTGAAATGTTAGTGAAAGAATGTTTTCATGAATGGTGCTTGTGTTCAGTTTATTGCAAGAAAATTTTTAGATAAAGTTTGCTGGTAAAGAAATGCCTTGGTCATTTCTCCTTTTGTTGGGGCTATTTGTTGTGGTTCCACAACACACGCTCCATTTTGGCCACTCGGCCAAATGGGGACCCCCCTTTTTTAGGGTTCTTTTTTGTCTTTAGGGTTTCAGTTTGTTTTCTGTGTGCAATTAGTTTAAATAGATAGATTTTTCTTCATGCTTTCAATAAAACATTACTGACAATTATTTTTGCGTGCAGAAGTTTGTTGCCCACCTTTTGAGATTTACAAAGAAATAGCGAGGAAAGCTGATACCCATGGGAGTAATAAGCTTTTTGGAAATTCAAGAAGTGACAGAGAAGTTTTAAAGAGCTCACCCCAACATTCTTCCAAAATGCCGAGTCTTCAATTTTGACAAAGTTCAGAGAATTTTGACACTTAGCCATTATTCAGTGCCAAAGGTCTGAAAGTTTAGAGGTTGGATGCTATGAAGTTTCCAAGGTTCAAAATTTCAAGATTCAGAGGTTTAGAGTTTGGAGTTCAAAAGTTCAAAGATCAGAGGTTTGAAGTGCGAAGGTCCGAAGTTAAAAGTTTGAAGTTCAAAAGTTCAGAGTTCAGAGGTTGAGTTTGGAGTTCAAGTTTTTTAGAGTTTTGGAGGTCAAAAAGGCCGAAATGCCAAAATTCCTCACAACCCTGAAAGACTAAAAAATGTTGTGGACTTAGCCATTTTTATGAAAAATCCAAAAGAAAAAAAAAAAAATAGTGCTCAGAAATTTTTCAGAGAAAAATTTTGTGGACTTAGAAAATTTTGTGTTCCTATTTTTTCGGCCTCCTAAATTTCAAACTTCCTAAAATTTCAGCCTTTCGGCCTTCCTATTTTTTCAGCCTCCAAAAAGTCCAAAAATGCGAAAGTTGGATGAGAGTTTTTTTTGGCCTCCTAAATTTTCGAACTTCCTAAAATTTTGGCCTTCCTAAAATTTTGGCCTTTCAGCCTTACTATTTTTTTAGCCTTCAAAAAATTTAAAAATGCGAAAGTTGGAGGAGATTTTTTTTCGGCCTCCTAAGTTTTTGGACTTCCTAAAATTTTGGCCTTCTTAAAATTTCGGCCTTTCGGCCTTCCTATTTTTTCAGCCTCCGAAAAGTCTGAAAATGCGAAAGTTGGAGGAGAGTTTTTTTGGCCTCCTAAATTTTTGGACTTCCTAAAATTTTGTCTTTCCTAAAATTTTGGCCTTTCGACCTTCATATTTTTTCAACCTCCGAAAATTTTGAAAGTACAAAAGTTGGAGGAGAGTTTTTTTTGGCTTTCCTATTTTTTCGGCCTCCTAAAATTTCAAACTTCCTAAAATTTCGGCCTTTCGACCTTCCTATTTTTTCGGCCCCCAAAAATTCCAAAAGTATGAAAGTTGGAGGAGAGTTTTTCTCGGCCTCCTAAATTTTTGGACTTCCTAAAATTTCAGCCTTTCGGCCTTCCTATTTTTTTTGGCCTTCGAAAAGTCTGAAAGTGCGAAAGTTGGAGGAGGCAGTTTTGACGCAGCCATTTTTGCAGAGCCTAATTTTCAGCATTTCGGCCCTAGGGATTTTTCGACCACTGACAAGTCTGAAGTCCAAAAATTTTGGAGATGGAGGACTTGGTACTTAGTCAATTTTGGAGCTTGAGTTTTTCGGACCAACTGTTGGGATTTGGGCATTTTTTCTCACATCTGAAAGTTAACTCCAGTTATCTCAGAGATCATTTTCCAGTCAACTGGGCTTCTTTTTTGGGATTGTTTGTACATGATTTTGAGATATCTTCCAGTTGGGTCCACGTGGAAAAGCCGGAGCCAAAGATCAAGGGTAGAAACATGAAGATTATCAAGTGCATGCATGAGTTCCAGCTCCATTTTCGAGATGTTTAATGCATGATTTGATCAAATTTTTGTAATGCACGAGGTTTAATTCCATGCTAGGGTAGTTTAACTAAGTTTTAGAGGTAGTTTCATTAATACAATCTCTAGTTTAGATTTATTTCCAAGTTTTAGATGCTGCTAAACCCTAGTTGTGAAAATAAGAGCATGGCTCTATAAATTATAATAAAATGATGTAATGAAGGTTGATTTGATCATTAATATAACATATACAGTTGGTGCTTCATTCATGGTGTGATTTATCTACTATCTATGCAAGATTTGTGAATGTGTGAATTACTCATTCTTTATTTCAAAGAGCCAATTGGTTGTTTAATGATTTTAAGTCTGTGATCTATTAGTTCGATGTTTTTTGGTATTGCATTGCTGTGTTGTGATGAATTTCTGAGAAGATTATTTTTTGGTGCTTGAAGATTGACTTGTCTCATGTGTGCGCACATCCGGGGTGGCTTCGTGATCTGATGAGTTTTGACTTATTATACGTCTGCATTTGTTCGATTCTATTGATGATTGCATCCATTTAGCTGAAGATTGTGACTGGATCTGATCTCTTTTTTGTGGGTTTCTTCATCTTCTTGGTTATTTAATTCGCATGGTGGTGTGATTTTAGCATATGTCCATTAGGTTTCTTTTCAAAAAATCTCATTCAAATCTCTTGTTACCTTACATCTTTTCTAACCCTCCTTGCAAGTTATTTTTAGTAGATTAATTAAATTAGTATTACATTTTCATTCCTAAATTTGAAAATCGTATAAAAAAAGAGAGATATTATTATGGAATCCTAAAGTTTGTTTTGCAGTTTCCCTTGAGAGAAGAACCAGAAAAGGTCACCTTGTTAACAGATTCATATTTGTCTTCTGTTGAGCTATCCAAGCGGTTGAGACCCAGCCAGAAGGAACCTTGAGATTGATTCCATCAGTCTTCCAAGAGGGGAATTTGCTCACACAAATTTCTAGCCATTGTCTTTGTGTAAAAATGATGCTCAACAGGAACAATCTCTAATTTTTCACTTAGAAATCCATCAAAAATAAATCTTGCCAACTTGTTATAGGTAATTAATGTGGATTTGTCACAGGATCTCTCTAGATAATATAATTATCATGAAATAAAAATTATTAACACCAGTTGTCTTGAGAAAAGAGCCAACACACTAAGGGTATAAAAAATAATCTCTCATTCTAAGTTTGAAATAAATGCTTTTATCTTTTAAAAACCAAGCAGTATGAAACCTCCCTCAATCACACTATTGACAATATAAAAAATGTGTTGATTAAGAAAAGAGAAAATGACATCCTTGGAAAATGATCCTAGTACTTTAGGATAGCTTGGAATGACAACCACTACCAAGAAGAGTAAAATCTTGCATGTGTAATAAGGCCTCCACTTCTATAAGTAGGGACATCACTATCATAATTTGCACACAATTGTAGTGATTCTCATAAGTCTTTGGAATGGGTTGTGAGCATTATTAGTCAAGGAAGCATGGACACACCTATTAGACTTACTTCCCCTAGGTCTCAGGGTTGGTTTTTAGGTTGAGTTATCAAAAATAGATTGATGCATTTGATTGGCACTGAAAATGAGCTAGTTCTTGCTATAATGAAATAGGTATCAAATGAGGATTTTTTGCAAAGAGAAGACTTCTATAGGGTAAAATCTGATATTTATTCTAAGTTTGATAGTTCCCTATAAGACTTATGTGAGCCTAGGGAACTTATTGAACACATTTCCATTGGGATATTTGGAAGGGATTACTATGAGGGTTTAGAATATGTCCTAGGAGATACATGTTATGGATTCGAGTTTCCATTAACAATATATTTGAGGGCATTTATTGAAAAGGGAGCACATGTGTCATTGGTTCCTTTTCAATTTCCACACTAGTACAGTCACCGTGCATTAGTACTATGCTCAGAATGGAGCTAATTTTTTGAAGAAACTTTCTAACCCAAAGAAGGACATTGATATAGAGTGGCAGAAAGAGTTTTAGCTATGAGTTATCTTCAAGTAGGGGTGAGATTCTATAAATAAGAAGTCACAAAATGAGGAGGACTATGGCTCAAGAAATGGGTTGGAAGATGCTGGAGGTAACAAGGATGACTCTATAGGGGAAGATCCTAGTCATGAAAATGTATGAACTACATTGTAAATATAAATGAAATACATCCTCTTTTTGTAATTTTTCCATGACAAGAGAAAGAATGATGACAAAAATGAAGAATGTTTATGTTTGTACTTATAAATAGATACTCATGTAATAAAATAGATATACATGTTTTGATTTTTGGTTTATGCTCAAATCTATTTAGCTTTCATCATCTTATCTTTTACCAACTGTTGCTTTAAATAAAATTTTCACTACTTTAATATTTGTGGTGGTAATATATCATAGAAAGGGAACTTGATACTGCATACAAAATTGACAGTAAGTTAGGAGATACCTATTTCCAGAAATATGCGTATGGAAAAAGAACTTAACTTGAGCACCAACATGTTTTCTTTTAACGAAGAGTGAGTTAACTAATACAAAAATTCATTTTTGTCATTTTGGATAATTTTTTTTAATTTTTTACAATGACACTAGGTGTGTAATGACCATTTATATACGTTATCCTTCAAAACTAAAATGAATTTACAAAACACACTAAAATGATTATACATGGGGCTTCTTAACATGTGGCACATGTGCAGTAGCTCTTTCTAGAAATTTAAAACCTACCTATCTACACTAATTAAAGATAAAAAAATAAATTATAATGGCCCATTCACATGAATGTGGAAATAAATACCTTTACGACCCAAATTTTTGCATTTAAATAATTTTTTGACAATATTTCAACAAAATTGAGGAAATATTTGAGGCATATTTCTATTTTTGTGTGACGCATCAAGAAAAACTACATAAACATACATGTTAGGATGATCCTCTAATCTCACATATGGTTATGTACTGACCTTGAAATAATTCTTCTCATACTCTAATGTGGGTATGATAGGAACTGACTAGTGAGTTGTGAAGTCTGAGAAATACTTATTTTGACATCCTTGAGTGTGTTTGGGATGAGTTTCTATAGGGAAAATGCTCCTTTTCTATTCGACAGTGGTTGTTGATCACTTTGTAGGATTAGACTACTGGGAATTATCCTCCATGAATCTTAGAGAAATATTTATGAGTGATGCAAAAAAAAATTGAGGTCATCCTAGAAAAGCAGGTCATTGTCTTCTATTTTCATGTGTCTTGGGAGAGTGAACATGTTGGCTACCTCTTTTACTTTAGCATAGACTCCTTTTCTGAGAGGCAATTCATGGGGAACTTCCATCTCCAATTGAAGCTCAAAAACTCTTACATTCAAATGGGGGAAACCTTCTCTTCATCTCCTAGTAAATAGGGGAGCTCCAAAAGAAGAAAAAATGGGTCTAAAACCCTACTTTCTCTAGGGAAGTATCCTTTTCTGCATCATGCTAGCATGGATTCACTTGCTAAAAATCCTATAGGTGTGGGGTGGCTATCAAAATGTGTGGGTCTTCATGGAAAAATGAGGGTTTACCTTGCCCATTTTGTATTTTTGTACACCAAACAACTGGACCTCCTTCAAAAAAAGGTATGGTATTTGGTATCAAATCCTAGAAGGAGAAGGTGAAAATACTCTAATTATCCAATTCAAGTGAATCCACTAATTACCTATGTTTCTAAGAAAATAAGATTAATAATACAAAAAATGACCCAGAAACTGCATGTGACCCAGGAAGAGTAGAAAATGATTTAGAATTTTTTTGAAAACAAACATGGCATGATGGAAAATGAATTAGGAAATATAGGTTGTGACTTAAGACCAACAAAAAATGACCCAAAAAAATAAAGGTTTACAAAATGCAACCCTATCTTGACAAGATATGACCTAGAATTACAATGGCTAAAAGATACTAAAATGCATCAAATTTGTATAGAAAAATTGACAAGGATGATCAACATACTAGATGTTCATAGTGTGCTGGACGCTAGTATTATCGGGAAAGATCGAATGTATGTTTCTCAAAAGGAATCACCATTAGAAGACTCAGAGCTCATAGATAGTTACAATAAGTAAAAAGTAAAATGGTAAATGAAAATGCCTTGACTAGGTGTTTATTTATAGATTTCAAATTGTGAGAATTGGAGGGAAATTGATTTGAATTCAAATCCAACAGTTGATATTGAATTCCCAATGAGGGGTTGAGATCAAAACTTTGAGTAATCCGTGTGATTGAAGCTCATTGGATGAAATCAAGTTATTTGTCTATTTGTGAGTTGAGTTAGAAATTAGGACAATTAATTAATTTCCTTAGCCATGTGATTTTTGGGATTTAATTAATTAATTAGGCTAAAGGTAATTAATAGGGGATTTAATCAATTTGATGATGTTTGATGATTGATTAGTTTATTTTGATGATTTTGATGAATCATTCTAGTAATCAGGTAATTAGACTAGCATAATTAAGAATTCAGTTCTAAATTAGGGAAAATAGGGCTTTTGGTTAGACTAGCCCATTTTAGGGTGATTACATGAAAAACAATAAAAAAACATTACAAAAGATCCTGAAATAATCCAAAAAATATAAAAAAACATAAAAACATTCTTCTACGACAACCATGTTAGGGGTGTCTATGCTAAGGGCCTTCACTTATGTGATACACCACACATACCTAAACCCCAAGAATATAAAAACCTTTGATGGACCAAAAACATAAAAAAATGTCCTAAAGAAACCAATCAATAAAATCAAAACATATCAAAATCCTTGCAATAAAGCATCTTTGTAATGACAAGCAAAAAGTGACAATCAAACATCAATCTTAAATCAAAATAATGAGATTCATAAATCAACAATGGACTCATGAGACCCATCTTTATCAACAACCCAATATGCCATCAATCAATCAATAAAAATCAATTGATCAATCAATCATTTGTCTTTTACAGTGACATATACACTCGAAACCAGAAAAATCAATCTTATATGGGTAGGCCATTCCTAAAACCAGACACATCAATCATCTAAATCAAACACCAAAATCAATCCAAATAATGATCAGTAAGGTTTTTGAAAAAGTCAGTCATGTCAGTCTATTTTTTATTTATCTTTATTGATTATGTTCCTATGCTCCTCAAGGAAACCATTGAGTGGTGAGAGTAGCTATGATGGATCATAATCTTGTTTTTTTCATTTTCTATTTGTGGAGTGTTTAAATGAAGTTCTAGGACATGTATTCTTGGGGTGTCTGTGATAAGAGCTTTCACATATCTATCAAATATCAACTCCAAAGTATTGGAACCGATACATGATTGTGATACGCCGCACATAACTTGACTCCAAGCACACAAACCTTACAACATAGTTAAAAAATTCCTTGTTTGCTATCTTCTTGTTCAAATAGAGATCGTAGAAGTATCCAAATGGTCAATATCTGGGTACTTTTGAATCTCTTTCTTTTCAAAATAAGGCGCAATGATGATATCATTGAAAATATTTAGTAGTGACTCAGAATCATCACCTATCTTAATTGAAACTAATTAAGTCTTCACCTCTCACTAATATCTCTCCTATCAATCCAATTAGTCAATCCATCAATTTTTCAAATTTGTCAAATCATTTTATCAATCAGTCAATCAATCAATGATCACGTGTCTTATACATGATGTATCTTTCCTCCAGACATTGTCACTTGTCTTATATAGGGTATGTCTTCCCTAAAACCAGACACTATCGCTAGTCTTATATAGGATGGGTCCTTCCTAAAACTACATGATTCTTTTTAACAATCTGTGTATGCAATGTCAATCAAACAATCATCATCACCTACCAAGTCTTCATTTTTTACTAACTATTCTTCTCTTGCATCATTTCATCTCACATTTGTCATCTTTTTTTGAGAGATCATTCATGCCTTTCTTGCACAAATAATCTCTCAAGGGGGCATAAAACACACCTTTTGTCATTGGGGCAAGCTGGGCCAGAACTTAATTAGACATTCTTTGACATAACACTCATAATCACATTGTATCAAAGATGGGCAAATGTAGACACCCAAAATTGACCACTCTTGCAACTAATAATTAATTAAGTAATTCTTTAATTCTTTAATTAATCATCTTATTTCTTCTGTAACCTAATCTTTTATTCATCCCCTCAATATTAATTAAATAATTAATATTAATTAATTAATTAATAAAGACCAATTAATTAAAGGTTAATAAATATTGATATTTTTGATGGACCAAAAATATCAGAAAATGTCCAGAAGAAACCAATCAAAAAAATAAAAACATATCAAAATCCTTTTAATAAAATCATCTTTGTAATGACAAGCAAAAAGTGATGATCAAACATCAATCTTAAATCAAAACAATGAGCTTCACAAATTGGCAATAGACTCATGAGACCCGTCTTTATTAAAAACTCAATTTATCATCAATCAATCAATCAAAATCAATTGATCAATTAATCATTTGTCTTATGCAGTGATATACACTCGAAACTAGATAGATCAATGTTATATGGGTAGGCCATTCCTAAAATCAGACACATCAGGTAGAAACTGATTAGACATTATTTGACACAACGCTCATAATCACATTGTATCAAAGAGGGGAAAATGTAGACACCCAAAATTGACCACTCTTACAATTACTAACTATTCTGTTATTAATTAAGTAATTCTTTAATAATTTAATTAATCATCTTATTTCTTCTATAACCCAATCTTTTAATCATTTCTACAATATTCCACAAAATTTCCTACCTTTTAACCTATGGAGGATTTCCATATCCCATTCAAAAGCTTCCATTTTGACACAAGCATGGAGAATGTCGACAAAGATTGCAGACTCTAGCTTTACGAAAGCTAATTAGGTTTGATTGAAAGTTTTGGAACCTTTTTCAAGAGACACATAATGTGCATATCCTACAGTCGTAGTATTCAAGGAGACCATTTTTTCTACACATATACTGCAAATAGTTTAGATGCCTTGTCTACCAAATCATTTTTTGAGGGACGTCCATACCCTATTCCAAAGTTGCCATTTTTGATACTGGCCAAGATTACACGTGGAAATTCTTGGGGTTAGAAATCTTTTTTATTGCATACAAAGATAACACCGACGATATAAAACTATTCAATAAAATTTAAAATTTTCTCGAGCTTCAAAGGCAATGGAAAATGACTATGTAAACAGTGAATGTGATGGTCTTTGGGGTCCACACAAGCCATAGGCAAGCACACTCAGTGCTTAGAGTGTGTTGTTTAAGCCCATACAGGTTATAACTACTAGCATATATTTATATTTCTTGTTTCCCACTAGTAACTTTTAAGACGTGGTGGAAAAATAATAATAATTCAACCAAAAAATACAAGACCTCCTTATCTTGGTATAATAATATAAATACAAATATTTTGATGATTTTTAGCATTTGTCACACATCTTTCAACTTTGTGACAAACTTTGGCTTCGTCTTAAGAAATAAATTTTTGTAGTTCATTTTGTAAGATAAAACCTTTGCATTTTGGTCCTTAAACAATAATGCAAGTAGCTAGTAGGAATATTTAAATCTTAACATACCACAATACTTATTTCTACATCTCATTCTTAACATAGATATTCTCAAGTCATATTTCCATCCTCTTCTAAAAATAATGCAATGTTAATTTTGAATGGATATGGAACCTACTCATATCAATCTAGTCTTAAGTATACCACCATTGGCATGATGAAAACTAGTACTAGATTAATAAATTTAATAACTATTATGCATAGTCAAGACTAGATATGATGTTGATGAAATCAAATGGAAAAAAATAGAGCAACTTGATACATACTTTCCTATACTTTATAATATATGCCAATAGTTCATGAATGGGTGAATAATGTCAACACAACCATACACAATTATAATCGTACACTTTTGTTAAAGATATGCACTTGTCTACACACAATGTAGACAAGTATTTTTTAAACCTATTTTATCTTAATAAAAAACCTATGCACTTGTCTACACACAATGTGTGGAAATAAATAATAAGATCAATTTACATAAAAATATCTATACACTAGTTAGCATCCAATTTCTACACATATTTGCATAATATTTCCCACTTGAATAGTTTATCTTTATATATGGATGCACAACACCTCATATATATAGTTTAGTACCCTATGTATTTGACACCTAGCTACACATAAACCACATGTTTCCCAATCATATATGATTTTCGATTGAAACCATACAAATTTAACATTTATCATGCTCTTTTCCACATGAAAAACTGTATATGATGATATATATACATCTACCAATATATTATTGAACTCATAGCTATTAACTCTTTCACATGATAATACCATAAGAGTAAAAGGAATGAAATGAAGTGACCTTTGAGTTGATTTAAATAGGAATTTTTTCAATAATTAGATCTAAATAAAATTTGAAATGCCAACCCTAAAGGAAAAAGTACTTGGATGAGTGGTTAGGTATTAAAGAGACATCAAACAGTTAAATACCAAATCTAAATGTGGTTTAAAATCATAATCTAAACATAATAAAATCTAGATGAAGCATAAATAATTAAAATAAAATCACATATAAAAACTCAATATAGAAGGAAAAAACCCAAAGGTGAAACCTTAGGTGGTGTGACACTAAAACATAAAGAAAATAAATACTTTACCTAAACTATTCTTGGCTAATTAAGTAAGTACAACCATTTACTAAATAATTAGTTTATATTTAATAAAGAAAGGGAAACATATTTAAATGAATACACATTGTGGAGAAGGAAAATTTTACTGACCTCACGATTGATTAAAATCTCAAGGGATAAACCATCCCTTGCACCATCTCACTTTTCTAGCACTTTGGTGAGCTAGGGGATCAAGACTCCTTTGTGATAAAGAGGAGTTGTCAATGAGCTAGATGATTTACATGTGATCAAAATGAAAAAGTAAGATGAAAATGTGATAAAACCAGTTACACTACTAAATTTTATAAAATGCAATTAACAAAAAGAGATCAATAAATAAATATATTTTTACTATGGAAACTAAAAGAGCCAACCACACAAACTAGACACTAGACTTTATAAGCTCATTGCCTAGTATGCACATGAAAATATAAGACTCTAGTGCAAGTACAAAATGATAATGTAGGGTGCACATGTCTTGTACGGAGAGAGTACATAGACGACTTAGAAAATGAGACAAACAAAAGCATAACAAAATAACAAAGTAATCTTATCTAGAAAATTAGGTACAATGATAAAATGTAAAAATGAGTACAACTACCTATGCAATGACATGGAAGGAGAACAATTTACATGATTTGATGTTTGACAAGGTTGATGACTTTAGATCGACTCTCTCACAAAACCCGTACACATGAAAGAGAAGAAAATGTTGGTTCACTATTTAGAGACTTACCTCAGTCAAATCCTTGTTTTGGTGTTTCCACCTCCATAACAACTAGATATAAATACGATAGAAAAAGGTGATAGATAACAGTACATTGAAAAGATCAATAGAACAAAAGATGCTAGAAAAGATAAGAACACATGACATGCTACAAGAACACAAATAGAGCCAAGTAAAGAGACTCCCCATAGTGAGATAAAGGCCAAGTGATGGAAGTAGAAGAGCCACTATATTATATGAGTTATTCAAATGCAATAGTGAGCCTATATAAATCTATCCGAAGTATCCTAAAAATGACTAAGAATCCTGAGAGAGTGTATAGATCGTGAAGAAGACTAAATGAAAGCCCAAAAATGGAGATATAATGCAAGAGTACAAAACTTGGTGTTGGTGGGCAGTGTAATACGCCTCCCATAGTCTGATTTTTTATATGTTATGATGTCATTTATATTTATGGATTTGCTGACCCCATACTTGCATGTGTATGGATTACATGTATATTTTATGTTTCTATTTGATGTGCCTAGTGTGGTTGAGTGGCGAAGTCATAGTTTCTTGTGAGATCCACATGATCGAGTGATCCTCGCCATTGTCTGTTATATATTTATACATGTATGTACATGCTTGTATTTTATGCAGGATTTCAGGTACTGGGCATCGACTTCCCTGAATTATCAGGATGAGCATGCCCTATCACAATATATCAATGGTAAGAGAGGTGAGATAACATCAATGTCCAAATCCTAACCTAAGCCATATATTGTCCAAAAATAGTGGACAAGTATCTTAGTTATTACCCTCCGAATTCATCAAGGTGACGTCATTCATGAACCCTCTTTTGTGTTTGATTTACTATTTTTTATGTAGTCAGTTTCTTCAGGTTTTGCATGCCCGTAGATTTGATGTGATTTTTGGTGTTAACATAGCTAAAGGATTAATTAAAGTTAATTCTGTGATTGATTACTTATATCTTATAAACTATTGGAATGTTAAAATATAAGGTTATTTAATTAATGAGAATTAATTAAATACCCATGTTTATTAAAAAGAGCTAATTAGAAAGTCTAGTTATGGAAAGTGGAGATTTAATTAAATACTAAGTCTAAATTAGAATTTAAATGCATAATTAAAATATAAAATAATACTTATTATTAAATTACATATTTCAAATATACTAGAAATTTTAATTTAATTAAAATATAAAAAATAATATTTAAATACAAAAGGAGTTAAAAAGGAGTTAAGTGATTTTAATGTTGAGTTGCATATTAGAAAACACTTTATTAAGAAATTAGAACTTTACCTTTTAAAATTCAAGTTGAGTGAATTGATAAAAATAATAAATATTTATTAAATAAATAATTTTTACTCAATTTAAGGTTGAGTTCCTTTTTTTTTATATTCTACATGAGTTTTGGAAAACCTTGGGTTGCTTAGTTTTCCTTTATTAGGAGTATTTTGATCATTATTCTTTACACACACAAGTTTACATGTTTTGGTTTGGAGTTTGAATTGAAGGAAATCATGAAAGATTAGAATTTTTAGGATTTTAGGATCGTTCTTCGTGACTTCTATCAATTGGTGGATTAAGGTAGGGTTTGACACCCGCATAGATCCGATTTTCTTTTAAAAGATTCTTTACTTTGTGCTTGTCATATTTTGTTTATGGTAGTTTTGTAATTCTTCTTTTGTATGAAATTTTGTTTTGAAATTTTTTTATTCAAGAAATCTTATGATTGTATAATAGTGAATACTTGGTATTTTTGTTATAAAAATATTGAGGAAAAGCCTTGTATTAAATCAGTTAGAGTTTGTTTGTATTTGTTTTTGAAACCCTAGGAAGTAAATCAAATTAAAATAGATATTTGCATATGAGCATAATCTTTTTATAGAATTAAAAGAAAGTAATAAAGAATATATATATGGAGAAAAAGATATTAAATCACAAAATTAGAAAAGTAATAGAAAAAGAAATATATATGTATTTGGACTTTTGAATATATATATATATATATATATATATATATATATATATATATATATATATATATATATATATATATATATATATATATATATATATATATATATATATATATATATATATATATATATATATATATATATGATTTATATATATTAAAAAAATTATTTTTTAATTTTTGGATTTAAAAAATAAAAACAAATTATCATTATTATTATTTATTAATTTTTGGATTTTAAAAAAATATTATTATTATTATGTATAAATTTTTAGAATTATAAATTTTTTATTATAATTATTATTTATTAATTTTTAGATTTTAAAAAAATAAAATATTATTGTTATTTATTTATTCAAAAAAAATAATTAATTAATAAATAAATATTAATTAATTTTTTTACATGTGGGTTTTAATATTAATATTTTCATTTATATTTATAGTTAGAAAATTATTAAATTATTTTTTTATTAAATAAATGGTGTTTTGATATGTATGGAGATTTTATTTCAATACTTATTTAAAAAATATATATTAATGAGATTTTAAATGTATGTTTTCTTAATAAGTTGAACTAGACTTTAGTAAACAAAATTGACTATTCTTAAACAACTGAGACTTATGTTATGGTTTGACTACTTGGTTATATTCTATTGCCTTGTTTGATAAATTGTTTATTTGAGAAAATTACGTTGACTTTTAGAAATTGTATACTAGAGGCTTTTAAGTATTTTTTTTTAAATCTCTGATTTTATATGGAGAGTCTTTATAACCATATTGAAGTCTTGATTAGATCATGTATGATTCTGTGATATGTGTGAGTGATCTCATATGTTGTATTATGTTTCGATCTTTATTTAATTTAACCAAAAAGGTGACGACAACTATTATGATTAAGTCTGATTTACTTGGTCGCCTTATGTTCTCTACTATGATTGTTCTACATTCTGGACGCTTATCTTTATGGGTTATATTACTTCATGTTTGGAGATGGATGCCATTGATGTTCTGATTATTGTTGGTCTTGTGATATAAGACTATGAGGATTGTTATTATTTTTATTAAGATATCCATTATGGGGTGGATGATTTTTGGTAATGTCTATATGATGCAGTCAAGGGATGGTGGATCTAATGAAGGATAGTCCAACCTTGTAGCTAATCAACAACAAAACATAAATAACACAACAAGAGATGATCAAATTAGATTTTCTATTAACATGCCCGACTGTAAGGCCTTCCGGGTTAGGGCCAATTACAAATAATAGTAGTTTTGCAAGATCAACAAGATCCAATCCAACTGTAGCTATTTTAGTTCTAAGACAAATCAACAACTAATGGAAACCCTAAGGTAGATCTGAACTTGTGCTCACAAGCCACCAAGCAATCTCCTTGTCTCCAAGCATGCAACCACTAGCTCTGCTATTACAACTATAAGAAATCAATCTGATCTGCTCGATCTCGCATGATCCAAGATCTTTTCCACAACTTCACTTATCTAGTTCCCCACCATTGCCTCTGTCCTAAAAAACTACCCAAAGCCTCCTTAAATACTAATCTTCAGCCATAAGCCGGCTGGAAGAAATAATTAACTCCTACAAACAAATATTAAATGCAATACAAGTTGGCTCTCAAATAGCCTTACAATTATTAAATTCTCCATGTCAGCCTTTAGATATACATAGGAGAATACAACAAAAGATACCAACATTAAATGCACTAAGTCAGCCAACGAAGTCACCAAGAAGTCCAGTCGGTAAACTAGAACTACTGAGTGCCAGTGAAAAAATTGACCAAGCCAAGCAACACTAAGCAACAAAGGTATCACCGAGCACTAGTTCCACTGAGCACCAGAAGTCTCACTGAGTTCCTTCAGTGACCGAGCTTCCTTTAATAACTGAGACCATCGATTAAAGTTGCAACCAAGTACCATAGAAGCAAAAAAACACACCTCCATGTAGATTTACTGAGTACCCTAGAATGCCCCAGCATTAGACACCCCAGGTTTGAAAAGATGTTCATATGTGAGAAGAATATCTTTCAGGATTCAACACATAAACCTCAAACTAGTTCTTCACATACATGTCCTCCAACTTTTTAGCTTGCATACTCTTCCACTTCAACTTCCTCTGTCTCTTCAAGTCTTTCCTTGATAACACACAGGTCTGTTCTCCAAATTGATCATCCATACCTTCAAGATCTACCAACTCAACTCAGCTACCAATACTCAGGCTTCTCCTACCAAGTGTTGTATCCAACAAAGGCATCAGGGAAACTTCTTGTCATCCTTCTCAACAATAAACACATTTTTCACACAATCATACATAGCTCTACAATCATATTGCCAAGGTCTACCAAGAAATATATGACAACTATTCATCTCCACAATATCACACAACACAAGATCCTTATATTGGCCAATCTGAACATCAACAAAACATTGTTCTCTTACTTCTAGAGTATGAACATTTTGCAACCAACCAATCCTGTAAGGACAAGGGTGTTTCATTCTATTCAAACCAAGTCTCTGAATCATGTCCTCAACAACAAGGTTATCCATACTACCACTATCAACAATAACATCACAAAGTTTACCTCCAGACTTGCACCGAGTCTTGAACAAGTTACTCCTTTGACAAAGTTCCTCCTTTGTACCAAGAAATGTTCACCAAACCAGCAAGTTCTTAGATTCAGGTTAATTCTCAACATTTTCATTCACCACAAAAGTTCATCGGTCACCAAGCTTCTTATGCATACACTCAAAAGAACGGTGTCCTTCTTCACCACAATTATAACAAGTACCCTTAAAGATAACTCTACCTGTCTTCTTCTTCGGTTCTATAGGTTTCTGTTCATCTTCTGCAGTCGGTTTATCCTTCACCGAGTGATCAATCTTCTCCTTCCCTCAGGATTTACTATGTTGTTTCCTCTTCAACTTATCTTCTACCTTTAGAGCATACTGATAAGCATCTTCAATAGAATCAATCTTTAGCATACTAAGCTCATCCAAGATATTGAATCTCAAACCATTCACATACTGAGCTACCTTTTCCTTACCAAGTTCTCTGTGTCCAGACCGGATAGTAAGCTTGTAGAACTCCTTGGTATAATATTCAATAGTCAAATCCTTCTATTTCAGATTCTGCAACTTCTTAAACAAGTCAAGCTCATAGTCAGTCGGTATGAACTTAGCTTTCAATTTAGTCACCATCAACCTCCACCGATTGATCTTCATTTCACCTTCATCTTCTCTATCTCTTTGTAATTTTTTCCACCAAAGAGAAGCATGTCCTTTCAACTTAGTCTATGCCAATCTCACCTGAAGAGGATCTTTAATTTCTTCCAGCTCAAAGAAGTCTTCTAATTCACCAATCCAGTCAATCAAATTCTCAGGTTTCAAAGTACCAGAGAAAGTAGAAACTTCCATTCGGTAACTATTACTTAACCGAGCTCCAAATCTATGTAACCGAGCAGTTCTGTCTTCACCAGATCTATCCCTCCGATCATCACCACTAGATCCAGCAGCTTCAAAGTCTTCAATAGCTTCCTCATAACTATCCTTAG
This sequence comes from Chamaecyparis obtusa, assembly GCA_027943335.1. Taxonomy (NCBI): domain Eukaryota; kingdom Viridiplantae; phylum Streptophyta; class Pinopsida; order Cupressales; family Cupressaceae; genus Chamaecyparis; species Chamaecyparis obtusa. The sequence continues at coordinate 6,145,452 of BSBK01002152.1, read as the reverse complement.
TACCAACATTCTGAGGTACACTAGTCATAGCTCTCATGATCTTGGTGACCATGTCATTCTTCATCAACTCCATCTCTAAATCAGATTTCACCTTCTCTATAATCCTAGATTCCACAATATCAAAGAGATCTACAATCACCCTAGGGTCCAATCTTCTCGGAGGCATACGTAAAGATAAGAAAAGCCTCTACAACAAAACCCTACACAAACCACCTTGTGATAATCTCCAAGTTGTATGTGAGTTAGATCATAGCCTGTCACCTCGCACAAACAACTAGGCCAAGATTCCACAAGTTCAATGCCACAGATTTGCAACCTAGATCATAGGATCTCTTCGCCCACAAGATCAACTTTGCAAGATTAGCCTTGCTAGGTCAAACTTCGCTCAACAAGATCAACTCAGCTCTGATACCACCTGACACAGCTCAAGGATGGTGGATCTAATGAAGGACAGTCTAACCTTGCAGCCAATCAATAACACAACAAAAATGACACAATAAGAGATTGCTCAAATCAAATTTTCCATTAACATGCCTGGCTGTAAGGCCAATTACAAACAACAGTAATTCTGCAAGATCAACAAGATCCAATCCAACTCTAGCTAGTTCAGTTCTGAGACAAATGAGCAATTGATGGAAACCCTAAGGTAGATTTGAACTTGTGCTTGCAAGCCACCAAGCAATCTCCTTGTCTCTAAGAATGCAACCACTAGCTTTTCTATTACAACTATCAGAAACCAATCTAATCTGCTAGATCTCGCAGGATCCAAGATCTTTTCCACAACTTCACTTATCTGGTTCCCCACCACTGCCTCTGTCCTAAGCAACTACCCAAACCCTCCTTAAATACTAATCTTCAGCCACAAGTCAGCTGGAAGAAATAATTAACTCCTACAAACAAATATTAAATGCAATATAAGTCAGCTCTCAAATAGCCTTACAATTATTAAATTCTCCATGTCCACCTCTAGATCTACATAGGAGAATACTTGACAAAAGATACCAACATTAAATGCACCAAGTCGGCCAACCAAATCACCAAGAATTCTAGTCAGTAAACTAAAACTACTGAGCACTAGAGAAACAACTGAGCACCAATGAAACAACCAACCAAGCCAAGCAACACCGAGCAACAAAGGTATCACCGAGCACCAATTCCACTGAGCACCAGAAGTCTCACCGAGTTCCTCCAGTGATCGAGCTTCCCTCAATAACCGAGACCATTAGTTAAAGCTCCAACTAAGTACCACATAACCAAAGCAACACACCTCCATGCAGATTTAATGAGTACCCTAGAATGCCCTTGCATCACTATATTGAGATGCACTATTTGATCCTTGTATAGGATGTGTTGTTCTCTACTATGCTCCATTTTTTTACTTTGGTTATTATCACGGTTTATGACTTATGAGAAGCTTTTGTGGTATTGGTTCATTCTTCTCTTTGTTATTTTGGTTAGAGCATTAGGGTAGGTTATTTGAGTGTATAGATGGGAAGTGGCTTGTTTTGGAGGTGCTAGAGCCCAGAAGTGGCTACTTGGGTATCCTTTACAAGTTACTTAATAAAGTGATAATTGAAATACATTGAGAGTTAAAAATGAATTAATAAGATAATGTGTGCCTCACCCATGCATGAGTACTTGATTAAGGTCTTGACTAGGATGGGAGTGAGAAAATGCTTGCCACCTGCGTGGACTGTATGTAGCATAGTTGGTACCTCATATGTATGAGAGGATTACTAATACCACATAGAGTCACTAGAGCACCAGGATCTAGAGAGACTGCTGGGATAACCTTAGAGTTGGATCATGTGATGACACTTCCTTTTATACATCTTAGGTTTCCTTCATGTGTTGGTTTCCTTTGGTTGAATATGTTTTAGCTTTGTAGTTGGTGTTGTAACTCTTGAGATAGAGAGCTTTTAGGATCCGTTGCTGATGCAGGAGCATCCTAGGATTCTTGGCAATCCTGTATCAACCAAAAATATGTTTGTCTTTGAAGGTAGATTGATAGTTTTGATCTTAGTTTGGTGGAGTTCTTGCTTGGTTTGGGAGACTGGTTGCTTGATTTCTTTGGTTATTGGGGAGCTCAGTCTCTGAAGAACCCTCGGTGACTGAAGGCATCGATTCACTGGTGCTTAGAGGTAAGTGCATTTCTCGGTCATGCTTGGCATGGTCGGTCGACTGGTGCTCGGTTATTTCCTCTATTGCTCGGTGTTCTTGCTTATCGACTGGATTATTTGGATGGATCGGCTTGGCCGACTGGTTCCATTGATTTGGGTCGCGATCCTCATGTTATAGATTGACTGTTGGATGTATGGGGACCTAGATCTGGCGTGTTGGATTCTTCTATGTGGATTTGATGACCATTGGGGCCATCTTTGAGAGTTTATTTATTTTTTAAGTCTATGTGGGAGCTGACTGATGTTTTATCATTTAATATGTGTTTGTAGGGATTTATTGTTTCATCAGTCAACTTGTGGTTGGAAATCAATATTTATAGGTTGCTTGGGTAGATGTTTAGAGAGGGGGGATTTTTGGAAGGAAGGTTAGTAGCCTGCGAGGTTAGGAGTAGGAAGATTGCTTGGAAGTTTGAGTACAAGTTTAAATCTTTCCTGGGTGCCTACCAGCATGCTGTGTGTTGCAGACCTGGACTAGCTGAATGCTAATGTTGGGGAAAAGATCTAGATCCTACGAGATCTTATAGACTGTTACTTTCTTTGTATATGGCCGTAACCGGGAAGGCCTTACAGCCCAACACATTGCATGTAATCAGTGTTTTGATGAATAAATACTTCTATTTTATTTCAGATATGTTGTTGTTATTGTGTATTTCTACTGCATATTGGTTGGGCTGCAAGGTTGGTTAGTCCTTAATTGGATCCGCTAGCCTTGACTACATCAGGTGCTATCAGAGCAAAGTTTGTTCCTATTTGGGAAAAGTCTGTTCCTATTGGAACTGAGTGGATATTGTGTGTTCATGTCTAGATCTTGATTTGAAGATGCCTCTAAGGAGAAATCATGAGATCTTTGAGGAAAAAGAAACTACTGGAGAATTTAGTCTTGATGATTTTAGGGCTCTGCAGAAACAAGTGTAAGATCTGCTAGAGGAGTTGAGAAAGAATAAGCCTACCTTGAAAGAGGATAGTGATGATGAATCTGAGGAAGATTATTTTGAAGAAGTTGTTGAAGAAGCTAGAGATCTTGAGGAGAATTGAATTCTGAAAGCTATGTCTAAGATTGTGAAAAGACCTGAGATTGAAGTTTTTGCATTTGCTGGAAGCCTTAGGCCAGAAGAATTGATTCATTGGATCAATGAGATTGATGAATACTTTGAGTATAAAGAAATAGAAGATCCTGATAGGGTTAGAATTGCAAAGACTAAGTTGAAAGGTCATGCAAATATCTGGCGGAGAGAAGTTCAGTTGGAAAGAGGTAGAAGAGGAAAAGAAAAGATCACTAAGTGGAACCAAATGGTTGACAAGTTGAAGAAGCAATTCATTCCAGTGGATTATGAATTGGACATGTTTAAGAAGATGCAAGCTTTGAAGCAGACTAATAAATCAGTACAGGAGTATACTGAGGAGTTTTACATAATCCTGATTAGGACTAGTCATTCTGAAGTTGATAAAGAAAAGGTTGCTAGGTATGTCTATGGTTTGAGACCTAGTATTCAGGAAGAGTTACTTACTGTACATATGACAAGAATCGGTGATGCTTATTAGATGGCATTGAAGATTGAAGAGAAGCTGAATAAGAAGTATGAAGGAAAACAAAACAATAGGAACCAAGGTGGTAAAATTGGTGAAGCAGTTACTGAGAGTAATGTGACAGAGAATCCTAAGATTGATGTGGGATCTAATAGTGGTCAATTACTAAGAATGCTGGACAAAGAGGAAGGTGGAAGAGTGAGTTCACTGGCACTTGCTATAACTATGGTGAATCTGGTCATAGAAGTTGGCAGTGTCCTAAGAAAAGAGTTGCATTAGTTGCTAAAGAAGAGATTGAGAATGTTCTAGAGAAAGGTGAATGTCTTGTCACTAGGAGATTAGCTGCATGTGTCCATGAACTAGTACAAAGAAGGAATTTGTTCAGAACCAGATGTAAGTGCAAGGATAAGATGTCATAGTTGATGGTGGCAGTTCTGAGAACTTTGTTTTAGATGAAATGGTTAGTAAATTGAATTTGGAAAGAAGGAAGAATCCTAATCCTGATCAGATTAGTTGGATACAAGATGTTTCTAAGGTTAGAGTTGAAGAACAATGCTTGGTTAAGTTTCAGATTAGATCTTACCATGATGAGATATTGTGTGATGTATTGCCTATGGATGCTTGTCATTTGTTGCTCGGTAGACCTTGGTAGTTTGATAGGAATGTTTGGTTTGATGGTTGTGCTAATACCTATGTGGTTAGGCATGAAGGAGCTCGGCATAAGCTGATACCTTTACAGGAGACAGGGGTTAAGGGATGTGGAGTTATCAGGTGTTATCCTTATGAAAAACCTCAGGAGCGCAAGGTTGATGAACCTATTCCTATTAAGTCTAGTTTGAAGGAGGATGATATCTCTGAAGAGTTTGTTGAGATTAAGAAACAAATGGTCTTGCTGGCAGAGATGGTACAACAGATGGTGACATTTGTGACACAGAGAGATGCAGATGATACTGAGTTGGTTGAGGAGTCTGGAGAGGATGAACCTGACTAAGGCACTGATGTGATCGGTAGTGGTTAGAGTCAGTTGCTATTAGTTGCCGACCGGAGGGGTAAACAAAGTGGAAAGCAGAAGGACTTTCTACATCTGATAGTGAATGAAGTGAAGACTACTTGGGATGAAGGACAAGAAGAGATGTGGGTGAAGAACAGATTAGGCATACCTATTCTGATTCCCTTGAGATGTTCCTAATTTCCTTATGAGAAAATATTTCTTACTTGGGGTGTCTGATGCAGGAGCATCCTAGGATTCTTGGCAATCCTGTATCAACCAAAAATATGTTTGTCTTTGAAGGTAGATTGATAGTTTTGAGCTTGGTTTGGTGGAGTTCTTTCTCGGTTTGGGAGACTGGTTGCTTAGTTTCTTTGGTTATTGGGGTGCTCAGTCTCTGAAGAACCCTTAGGGACTGAACGTGTTGGTTCACTGGCACTCGGTGGTAAGTGCGTTGCTTGGTCATGCTTGGCGTGGTCTATTGACTGGTGCTTGGTTATTTCCTCTATTGCTCGATGTTCTTGCTTATTGACCGAATTATTTGGATGGATCGGCTTGGCCGACTGGTTCTGTTGATTTGGGTCACGCTCCTCATATTATGGATTGACCGTTGGACATGTGGGGACCTAGATTTGGCGTGTTGCATTCTTCTATGCAGATCTGATGACCATTGGGGCCATCTTTGAGAGTTTATTTATTTTGTAAGGCTATGTGGGAGCCGGCTCATGTTTTAACATTTAATATGTGTTTGTAAGGATTTATTATTTCATCAGCCGACTTGTGGCTGGGAATTAGTATTTATAGGTTGCTTGGGTAGATGTTTAGAGAGGGGGGATTGTTGGAAGGAAGGTTAGTAACCTGCGAGCTTAGGAGTAGGAAGATTGCTTGGAAGTTTGAGTACAAGTTTAAATATTTCTTGGGTGCCTACCAGCGTGCTGTGTGTTGTATCGAGACAATTTGTAATTAGATGAAGAAACATTTTTGCAAGAATTTCTCTTGCAGATAGTTGAGTTATACAACATTTCTCTTGCGGATAGTTTAGACTTGTAATCTATTAATGAGTTATACTTATGAGTATGTATTGTCTTTATGTTATATTGCTTCTCGTTTGTTATTCATTATTGTTTGTAAACTCTTAAGAAAAAAGATTATTTTGTAAACTTTGTAGCATGTTTTTAGTTAATTTCTCTTGGGTTCCCTGGTGGGGCATTGCAGGTGGGGGATTTAGGCATTACAATTGCAAGGTGGCAGTTTGTAATGCTCCAATAGTAGCCTACATATATGCATGTTTACAAACAAGTGTATATTGCATGGACGTCTCTGTGACGTGCATGTGTCCTGTGCCGACCACACCATGTGACCAAAACTCTGAACAAGTGGGGACAAAATGAGATAAGTAGGCACAAATGGGTGATGTGGATTTTTATGTCTTAGGCTAAAGTAGGGACATTATAAAATGAAAAATTACACCAGGGTGCAAATTTGTGACATTACACATATGAATTAAATATGTTGATTATGTGTGCCTAGTAGCTCCACCATTAGTTAGTAGAATAGATTATTGATGTCACATAAAATGTATTTACCACTCATAAAACTAAGTGCCTCATTATAGTGAACATCTTAGAACATGATCTATTATGAAAAATGATGTAGGTTGATTTTGAGCTCAGTAATTTCAATCTCTACTATAACAAAATCAATCTAAGAACAAAATTAATCTAAGAGCTATCATAGAAAATGATGTAGGTAAATTTTAGCTAGACAATTTCAATGTCCACTGGCATAAACTTGATTTGATATATAAAATAAATTGAAGTTAAGTGAAACTATTTTGTTAAAAAGTTTATCCAAAGACTCCCTTCTCTTTACCTTGAAAAATATGAAAATATCACCATAATGTCCAAAAGTAACATTGAAGAACTTACCATCAACATAATGTCCAAAAGTAACATTAAAGAACATACCATTAAATCAATCCCACATCCTATATGTAATTTTTATTTATTTCCCTTTTATGTAAAAATTAGTACAAATAAAAATAAAATATTAATCAGATTGCAAGTCAAATCCAACTAAAAGGTATGCCACTTAACAATCTATTATTATTACTTTTAAAACATTCGGATTCAATCAGCTATTTTAACTCTACTGTTACAAATTTCAACCTCATCATCGCGTTCGAAAATTATTGAGAAGAAAGTAGAATTTATTTTGACCATCGGTAGGGGGAAACAAGAAATGGCGCCGTGCACTCATAATGGCCGAACAATATGGCTTTTAAAAAAAGAGTGGTGAAAAATGATAAAACTGAAATAAACGAACAAACTGATTGCCAGTAAAGGTCGTTAAGGAATTTGTGAGGGACCCCCGATTTCAAGATTGAAGTAAATTTGAAGATTTGCCGTGTTTTTCGCATTATTCGATGAATTGCTCTGCACTGTTACAACGTCAACATATTGTATTGCACGGCATTGATGGCCAGATTGGAGGTTTCCTACAATTAAAATTTTCGTATTTCTAATAATGCGCGTAGCTTTGACGTGAAAGATGGCCTATCATAGGAGGTGCGCCGGATTCTGAACAGAAGCGCAATGTATTATAATGCAAAGTACAAACCCTAGTGTAAACCTCTTATCTCACTCTGATCATATACTTCAGATCTGGAAAATAAGAGCCTTCTCAAGTAGAAATGCTCTTTTAAAAGTGTCTGTGAGGTGATCTGAACAAAGAATTTGCACGATTTGAGGGCTCTTTCTTCTTCTCAGGCACTGGTTGTCCCAGCCTAGGGTTTACTGTTAAGCTTTTCATTATTTGAAAGGCGAAGCGCAGCTAGCAAACGTATAATGGAGCAGCCGTTCGAAGCGGAAGGAGGTGCGAAGAGCGGCGCGAGTAGCGATGTGGATGAATTTTTCGCTTTGCTGGAACGAATAAATGCAACAGAGAAGCAAATCCGCGCCCTCCGAAGGGTAAATAATAGCAAAGATCTTTGGTCGAAACCAGCGTGGAGGCCGTCCTTTGAGTGGGAGGATTTTCGCAGCGCCGAGAATGGACCCCGCGACGTCGTCCCGTTCTCTACAAGCAAAGCAAGCCAGGGGATTTCAATGGAGCGAGGTCTACTGCCAAATGATAATTGTGTGAAACGGCCATGCCTTTCTTTGCATCAGAATGCCGATGGAAATAGAGAGGTCGCAAGGGAGAAGTTTGATCTGAATTTACCCTTAACCCCCGCAGAATTTTAGATCTATTATTAAATTTGATCTTTGATCTGAAGCTTGATCTTTGATGTGACCAAGCAAAGCCTGAAATAAATTTGATCTTTGATCGGGAATTTGATCTTTGTTCTGAAGTTTGATATTTGCTCTGAAATTTGATCATCGATCTGGAGTTCCGTTTTTTTAATTTTCCCGATGCCGTTAAATTTAATAAGCTGTAGAACATCTGCTTATATCGTTAGAGCATGCTCATTGATTTTCTTTACTCTAATCTGGAAACAATTTTTATAGATTTTCGAATTTATCTTTGTTTTCATTCACTGATTTTTGAAGCATTTAAATCAAGCACACACTTTGCATCGGTCCGACCTCTCTCGTACGATCCGAAAACCATCAACCTGTAATTTTTCACGAGTGTTTCTCTGTTTTATTTACTTATTTTTCTTTTTTATTTACTTGATATTCGAATGTGAAAATAGAATAATAGGGTTCCCGATGTACTTTGTTTAGATTATTTGGATTTTAAACGTTTGTTTCTTTTAAAGATTCTAGAAAAAGGCTTAATAAAATGTAATTTATTCTGGACAAAGTTAAAAACAAATTGATTCGGGCATAACTTGGCTTTCACACTATTGTATTCTTATACCTTCTGGGAATTTTTTTAATGCTTTTAATTTATTTACTGAACAGTTAAAGGTTCCATTTTTCTATTATCTAATTTAAAAGCTTCAAATATTGTAATATGTATTATGCATGCTATTTTTAGGTTGTAAAAGTATAAAATATATAGATTGTAATTAAATTAAATATCTAATTTTAATGGAATTAAATGAGTTTATATTGAATAATTATTGAGATTTAAGTAATTGATATTAAGAGAATAAAATTAATTGGGTATAAAATTAGTTTTTGCGTTTTATATTTATTTTTATCTAGAAATTAACTTGTGTTCAGTGTCATTGATTGAGAAAATATGATGTCTTTAAAATATCTTTTCAAAAAAATGAATCAAGATTTAATATTATTTTTTGGCATAATGTCAAATATGATCTTTTTGTTCAGTTAAAAGTTTATAACAAAACCAAAAAAATATTGATTACGAGAACAAAGATTAATATGTTAGACCACATTTACTCTAATAATTGTGATTTCTAAAATATAAACATACATAATCTAGTCTTAAGACTAGCGCATCTATTCAATCTAGTTTAAAAAGTTTAGTATGTATGCTTGAAAATGGGTTGATGGTATTGAAAAGAACTTTTGAGGTATATAATGTAAAAACGTGACGACAATTAGATTCCTTGATAGCATTCAAGCCTCAATAATATGTCTGGTGGTCTGTGCTCCCTCATTTCTTGCCTTTGACCTGCGAGTTATTCTATCTTTGATCTGCTACACATTTGAGGCAGCTCCATCTACACTCTGAGGCATCCTCCATATACATTTGCTGGTCTGTGTTTACTGCTTTTTCCATCTGATAATTGTCCATATTCTGCATTATAATGTCCATGGCATTTACTACGTTTTCCAAAGGCTGTTTGAGTTTCACTGTTCTTTCTCTTGTTTGGTTTATAAGTTTGTTTTGGTTCTGTGAGTTTTAGTTTTTATTTTGGATTTGTTTAATGTAAAGTTTTGTTTATTGTTTTTATTTTTATTTTTTAATTTTCTAACTTACGATTAAATTAGATAAGATTTAGATTAAAAGATTTCGAATTGGTTTAGTTTAATTTAGTTTTAAATTTAAATAGATAGATTTAACTTTTGTCAATTTTAATTTAGTTCTTTATTTTTTAATTTTAGATTAAGATTTAGTTTTTTAAGTTTAGTTTAGATTTTAATTTATTAATTTAGATTAGATTTTAGTTTTCTTAATTTCGATTAAATTTTAGTTATTGATCTAGATTTTTATTTTTAAAATAGAGTAGATTAGATTTTTGTTAATTAATTTAGATTAGATTTTTTTGTTCTGTTTTGTTCGTTAATTTAGATTTTTAGTTAGTTAATTTAGATTAATTTTTCAAATTAACATAGATTAGATTATTTGTGTTATTAATTTAGATTTTAATTTTTTTAACTAACTTATATTAGATTTATTTTTGTTATTAGTTTAGATTACCTTTTTAAAAAAAATTAGATTTATATTAGATTTATATTAGTCTTTAGCTTTTACTGATTTAGAATTAGTTAGTTTTTAAGTAGATTTTGTTTAGTCTAAATTATTTTGCTTAGGTGATTAGTTTGTTTATCTGGCTTTCTTTTAGGTTCAACTAGTTTGTTTTTTTAGGATAGATGATCTGTGTGTGCTTAGATTAGTTCATTATTAATTTAAACTTTTTGTTAAAGTAGGTTTTAATTTGCTATTTTGTAGACTGATTTTGCTCTTGGGGTTGATCTTTTGATCTTTTGTGTAGGGTGTCCATTCTTGTTTGATGACGACCATATCTTGAAACTAATGATGTTATTTGAAATAGAATGCATGTCGAAGAAGTGTGATTTGAAACCAATTTTTTTAAAAATTATTATCTTAGATCACATTTCTTTGGGCTTTAAAAAGAACACAAGTGCTTGGCTTGTCTGGTGCACTTGCACAACTATTTTTCATTGTGTTTAGATCCTAAGATAAAACAAGTGTATCTTCTCCCCTTGTGTTTGCAAATCTTGGGTGCAAGAGAAATTTGTTCTATCTTTTAGAGGGTTTGCCTCATAAGAAGCCCTTAATCTTGGGTGAAAGGGAACAACACAAGCAGTAACAAGTTAAAGCCAATCTCATTTGAATCACTAGATAAAAATGTGATTGGGGCCAAAATTCCAATACATGAGAAGTGGTGCGAGAAAATTATTCTCCAGTATCCTTGAGATTAGTAAAACCCTTTCTCTAGAGTTGGGAGGCCTTTTAATTAAGTTTATCATTGCATTGCCTAAACCAGATGCCCTTACCACCAACCATTGTTTTAGAATACTAAAATCTTTCTACTTGTTGACTCAAGTAGTGTGATACACACACGCCAAAGATACCCCTCATGTTCTCCCCAATTTGAGAGAATTTTTTTGAAGATCTTTGGGTCATTAGAAATTTGAAGCTTGGTATGCCCGATAAGTGAGAGTCATGTAAGGGGGAGCCAGTGCTACCAAGCTTCTATCTATATGGTTGGATGCATTATTTTATTGCAAGGTGATTAAATAAGTATAATCCTCACTAGTCTTAGGTTGTACTTGAATGTGATCTTATTTTATTGCAAAAATCAAATAGCCATTTTGTCTATCATGTTTGATGTGTGTGTTCAAAATAAAACATTTCCAATTGACAACCAACATTGCGATTGGAACTAAAACTTTGAAACAAAGACATTGAAACGTTGAACCTTTACTCTCAACATAATTATGTCAAATCTGTTGGGACATCATTTTATAATTTTGATCTTTTAGGTCCTTGCATAGTCACATTATTCCACCTAGTTGCATCTTTAGTCCTTGCATAGCATTTCCATCTTACCTATTCATAAACCCATTGCTTTCATCATTTCATTTAGTCATATCCCTATTCCTTGCATGCCCATCATTAGTCAAACAAAATTTACCTTGCACTTAGGTCACTTCCCTTGGGTCTTGAATCAAACACTGGCTATTAAATACCTGTATCACTTGAGGTCCATCATCCTTGGGTTAGGGAACTTATCAAAATATTTGATTAGGGTAATTTACTTGAAGTTCATAATCTCCTACTTTAGTGTACTCACTCTTGATACTTGTCCTTGTGTTTATCCATCATAACACAAGTAAAGCCTTACAAAAAAATTACCTTCAAGACCTTCGGTTCTTGCATCATATATAGAATACCATTAAAGAGTGTGTATCATCAACATGATATTTAGGAATCCACATGGTTTTTTATTTTTCTTTTCCTTGAAATTATTTATAGTGCATTTCTTCAACAAGAGATTTAGGAATCCACATAGTTTTTTGTATTGATTTATCTTTTCTAATTTGGATCATATTTTTCTTTCTCTTGACACGTTGATTAGATTGGACATATTGATCCTTGAATGAATGTGGATTTGTAGATTTACATGTTTTATGCTTGGCATCCAAATTGCTTCGAAAGGTTTTGGAATTCATGGATGGATAGGGATGATATGGAGGTCCATAGTTGGAAGACGGTTGGAAGGTTCTCAAGGATGTGTGCCTTTTTTTACCTTAATTTATGATAGAGTAAGAAAATGGAGGGACATAAGGACCTAAGATGGATGAAAGGGATTAAGGCTTAACTATCAGAGTATATGGACTCAAAATGAATTTGGAGGATGGGGAATGAATATGTTCACATTTAAATGAGGAATATTATATGCTAAAGGGATACCAATATCTTGAGTGTGAGCTATGTAGCCATGGCCATCACAAGGATTTTCTTTTATATCAAGGGGCTCATTATTTAATTCAATAGGAGCGATGGTAGCTTGTTGAGAAATGGTATCTCGAGGAGGATTATGATCATGAGAGGGACTAGGAGGAGTGATAGGTTCTTGAGGTGAACATGGAGGATTATAAAAAAGAGATAATAGGGCTCTTTGATCTCGAATAGGAGGAGGATCATTGGATTGAATTGAAAAGGTGCTTTGTATTAGATATTAATAGGATCATTAGATATGATGGAAGGGGTATCATAATGGAAGGGGTATCATGATATTAATAAAAATTAGAGGGATATTTTCTTGTGAGATGGAAGGGGATCATATTGTAAGAAGTGAAAATGCATGAAGAGATCATCATGACATTCTTAGGATATGGAATCTTGGTCAAAATTTGGATGAAGTTGGAGTGTTTTTAAATCTTGATCTTGATTTTTTGGACACATTTCCTCACACTTGTGATTATCCTCTATTGGACTAATTTACAAAAAGTTAAGTACTGAGTGGGGAGGGGTGAATCAATACTTCAAATTTTTTTATCCACTTTCACTAACCATTCACCAAATAGATAATCTTGCATATATCAACATAAAACATGTAAATCAAAAACATAGAAACACAACTCATAACACCATGATTTTGGTATCACAGAAATCCTTGGTTAGAGGAAAAAACTATGGTGGGGATGACACCCACAAAAATTTACTACTGTAATAAAAATATTTCTCAGTTAGAGATACAATGTTAGCTATTTATGACAGCTTACTCGGTTAAGAGTATTAACCCTATTAAGAGTCTAAAGACCGATTAAATCTACCTTGCTAAAGGATTTTATAAATCTAATCTAAGAGATGTACCATGTTAAAGGATTTACAATTTAAGAATATTAGGTCCTACTTGGTTAAGAGATTTTATAATTCTGATTACACAATTTATCAGTACATAAACTTGTCTGCAATTCTTGCATATGCTTATTAGACTCATTATGCTCAATATCAATTTACCTCACACTATACTTCACTCACAAATCTACTTCTGTACTTGGTAGCTTCAAATCTAAATCACAAACACAAATTTTCTCTTAATGCTCTATTACTCAGTGGATTCAATTCTCATCATCTTCACACGTAACTTTTTACTGATTACCTTCTCTCTGCAATTTCTGCTTTTCATCTATATATATCTATTCTGATCTTCACATACTAATCTTTTATATTAGATTTAGAAGCGGTGGAAATGTTCTAGAATCTTCTCCTTAAGAGGTGCTAGCATTTGTTTGCATTTCCCATGCATATATTACATTTAACTTTCATTGGTGGATCTCACCTTTTAATCATGCAAAATCATCATATTTAAATCTCCAATTCTTTATCAAACAATCTCCTTGAGATTTGTAAAATGTTTTACGCTTGGTGTCCAGATTCAATGTATCTGTAGATTCTTCTTATGTCGGCCTATGTTACTTGGTAACATATTTTATTCTTCTTGGTATCATGTATGCTTCTCGGTTTGGTTACTATTGTAACTCGATAACTACTCAGTGCTTGATGCTTTCTTTGCCTTGTTCGGTGCCTATGCCTTATTCTCTTTACTGAATAACTTATTTGCTTTACCGACTTGACTATCCTTCTCTACCAAATAGATTTGACAATCATTATGACTTTAAAAAAACTAATGACAATAAAATAACTCATTTAGGAGTACATCAATATCCCCCTTTGGCATTAGTTTGGCATCTTTGTTAAAAACCTTCAAAGTCATCAAAATTTTGATCATGTATACATATCTCGATAAAGTCTATTGCTCCCCCTGTGGCAATACTTCTTATATACATATCCACATATCTTATTTATCTCCTTTACATATAATCCCCTTCATGCTATACAATATATTCCCCTTTACTGTACTATCCCTCTTTATTATCCCCCTTTAGTTTACTAGACAACAATATCTATCCCCCCTTTTTGACAAAATTGCCAAAAACAAAATTACTTACTGTTATTCGGTGGAGGAATCTTGTGAAAAATAGATTTATATATCTATTGTGCATCTTTCAGTGATGAATTCCATGATTCCTTTATTGTCTATAACAGCACAATTTTCTCTTCTATGTCAACTGCACGACTTATCATGCTATCCATAGCACTTATATCAAGGGTGTTCACTAAGTCCTTAGCCTTATGAGTATGTTTCTATAGTGACTCTATTTGGGGTATCAAAAATATTTACAACTCCATGAGTTCCATTCTTATTTTATCCTCCTCTTTTGTTAATTCATGTTGCACTCCCATCAAGTGCTTCAGCTTTTGATAGTAAACTTTAAAAGTATCAGGCTCAGTTGTGACCTTGGCTAGCTGCCCAGTCAGCTCTTTCTCAACTTATTCATCTTTTGCCTTTATTTCCTTTGTGAAATCTAAAATCAATTTTTTTTTCTGAAATAATGAAATAAATAATATCTTTCAATTCTTTTTCCAAATCAGTAACTAATTCAGAAAGTGTTACCTTGTCAAGTACTATTGATTGAAGAATTCAATTCTTCAATGATCTTATCTTCCATTTTCTTCCTATGCACATGCATCAAGTATTATATGGTCTTAGTACCTGGTTGATTGATTTGACTTACCAGTTCACTCAATTGATTGTATATACTACCCTTCTCATTTATATCTATATCTGGTACTATCTCCTGCAGTATCTCTTTGACATTCTCTAACACATCTATTTTCTATTTATTTACTAGCAATTTGTCTTGTGTGACTTTCCTCTTGAGTAAATATCCAAATTCTAATAACTCTTTAGGGCTTAGAATGAATATGTCAACTTTTGATATTACAATTGGTTGGCTTAAGTCAATTATTTCTTTCTCATGCTTTCTCTTCTTTGATTTCTTCTTTGTAATTGTACACTCTCACGAGTAGATAACTTCATATCAAAAGTTGTGGTAGTAGTTGTATCTTTGGTTCTATCATCTCTTTCCTCCTTTTTTTTTCCCTTCTTCTCTTCTTCTTTATCCATTTCCTTCTCTTTCTCTAGCTCTTATGATTGATAGGGACCTGAAGTCTCGATAGGGATCACCAGCTATGGATTTTGATCTTTTGCAATCTTGGTCTTTGTAGTGTCTTTTTGTTCAGTTTCCTTTTTTAGTTCAATGGGGGTTTCTACAATAGTAGGATTTTCTTTTGTAGCCTCTAAGATAACCTCTTCAATCTTAGGAAAATTAAATATTTTTTCAATGACTGGATCTACATCCATCAATTTTTCTTTTGCTAAATCATCAATATTCATTTCTTCAATATCTTTTACCTTGGTTTCCATTACATCTTCATCATTTGATATCTCTTGTACTGGGTGTTTATCTGTTATATCTTCAATGATAACTTCATCTTTGTCAATTGTCAAATCAATAGGATCCGACTTACCTTGTTGTTCCTTGATCTCTGACAGTTGGTCAGGAAAGAAAACATTTCTCCATAAGTCATCAATTTCCTTTTGAACTTCCTCAAGTTTACCGACCATTATTCTCAGTTCCCTTCTCTTGACTAAGAATATTTTTGAATATTCTTGCAGTGCTTCATCAATTCCTCTTGTTGACAATTCAGGTACAATGATGGCTAGGGATCTTGTCCTCTTTTTTTTTTTTTTTTCACATGCCATAGCATATTTCTATCTTGCATCTATCTTCTTGTACAACTCATCTAGTACTTGGTTGGCCATCTCAACTGGTGTTCTTCTAAACTTATGTAGAGTAAACACAATTGCTTCTTCAATTTTGTCTTTTTCTTCTTCTGTTCTGGTTTCATATTTGTCAAGTTTTAGTCTAGAAAGACTTCCATACTTCTTAATATTTTCAAGAAACTCATCTAAGTTTCTCAGATTCTGAGGTTTATTTTGCACAACTTTGTATTTTCTCAAATCTTCTGATTCTGTTTCATTGTCTTCTTGTAGCTTGAGCTTTCTCCTTGGTATCCCAGATGTTTTATTTTCTCTTATTTAAGTTTTGGGCTTTTGTTTCTCTATTTCTTGTTTCTTCTTCTCTCTTAGTGTTGAGGAATACCTAGTATGTGGTCTTGAACTGATTAGGCTAGGAGCCTCCTTTTTCATTCTTATCTTCTTTCCCTTAACCTTAGAAGGACCAACTTCATCTTCTTCAATAGAAATACCTAGATTATTTGGATTTTAAACATTTGTTTCTTTTAAAGATTCTAGAAAAAGGCTTAATAAAATGTAATTTATTGTGGACAAAGTTAAAAAAAATTGATTCGGGCATAACTTGGCTTTCACACTATTGTATTGTATTCTTATACCTTCTGAGAATTTTTTTAATGCTTTTAATTTATTTACTGAACAATTAAAGGTTCCATTTCTCTATCATCTAATTTAAAAGCTTCAAATATTGTATAATACTATGTATTGCACATGTTATTTTTAGGTTGTTAGAGTATAAAATATATAGATTCTCAATATTATTAGTATGTATTTAAATCAAAGATACATATCTAATTTTAATGGAATTAAACAAGTTTACATTGAATAATTATTAGGACTTAAGTAATTGATATTGAGAAAATAAAATTAATTAGGTACATAATTAGTTTTTGTCTTCTATTGTGACAAATTTATATTTATTTTTATGTAGAAATTAACTTGTGTTCAGTGTTATTAATTGTGAGAATATGGTGTCTTTAAAATATACCCTTTTAAAGAAATGGATCAAGAATTTATATAGTTTTTTAGCATGATGTCAAGTATGATCTCTTTGTCCACTTAAAAGTTTATGACAAAACCAAAAAATATTGATTAGTAGAGAAAAGATTAGTATGTTGGGCCACATTTACTCTAACAATTGTGATTTCTAAAATATAATCATACATAGACTAGTACATCTATTCAATCTAGTTTAATAAGTTTAGTTTTGTTATTTGCCTATGTCCTATAGAAATTGCTTGCATGTGCTAGTAGCTAGTATGTGTGCTTGAAAATGGGTTGATAGTATTGAAAAGAACCTTTTGAGGTATATAATATACAAAAGTGAAGATAATTAGATACCTTGATAGCATTCAAGCCCCAATCATATATAAAAGATTGAAAAATTATTGTAGACACATAAAAAATTTCATTAAGTTGCCCTCTTATCAATCTTAATTTTTCCATTAATAAGATGAATCATTATTTAATAATTCTATCTTCTATTATAATAATCTTATCACTTATTTATTTTCGTATAATTCATTATATTATTCATCTTATTAATCTATTAAATAATATATATTCTATTAGCATTAATCTATCAATTCATTTAAATAAATATGTCACTCTCCACTTATTTAAATAAAATTATCTTAAATAAAAACCTCTTACCACTTACCATTTCCCATTTACCACCTATATTATCTCCTTACCGCTTATCATTCCTATACCACTAATCTCCCATTTATCCCACGCTCACCATGATATGGGATTCCCATCTAGGACATCTATTTAAACACCCCTCCTCTCATCCTTTTGCATCCATCATTATTTGTACCTATTGTTATCCTGTATCCGTATTTTCATCCACTTTTGCATACATCCATTGTCATTGAGTCCATTCTTGCATTTTCATCTTTGCATGTGTGCTTCTGAGAGCATCAATATTTGAAAATGAGATGTTGATAGATAGGAGTGCAATGGAGTGAAGTTTTGGTTTCAAATGCATGTGTGTTTTACTTGTTTATGATTTTGCAAGTGTATTTGTGATAATGTCTCCATTATTGAATGTTGGAAAGATTTGAAAAGATAAATCCTAAATTTCCTCCATCTTCATCCGGTACACCCAATGTGATGAATATGATTTAGTGGGTCGAACTACCGTCCACAATCAGAATTTGTTTGATTATTGCATAGTATTTGTTTAAAGTTTTGAACACCTTATTTGTTTGCAGGTAATGATTTTTGTAGAGATAAAAACCTTCTACAAATTGCCATTAAATAGTCAACATACCTTTTATGCCTGTGTTGCATTTTGTATTAAGGAAATGATTTTGTTATCTTTGACCTTCTAGTCAAACAATCCATGTGCTTTGTTTTTTGTTTGATAATACCATACAATATACTAGTCCGCATTACTGGTCTGCCTTGTTTTTTTTCTTGAAATAACATGCGTTATATCTATGATACACATTTACACGTCTGTTGAGCATTACACATTTACATGTCTATTGGTTTGTTCCCTCATTTCTTTCCTTTGACCTGTAATTCATACATTACACATTTGAGGCATTCACCATTTTTCATGCATTTTCCATATGGCCCTGTTTGGTTGAGGAATTAGAATTTGATTCAAAACTCGATTATCTCAAAATAAGGTTTTGAAAGTTCATTTTTGTGTATTCAAAACATAGTTTGGACCTGTATCATCTTAAAATGGAAGCACTTCCATGTTAAGAGAGTTTATCCCTCCGAGTGAGTGGTCTAGGGTTATGTCAAGCACCTTGATTGGGTCTTTGCACAGATCTGGCTTTCTCCCCCCCATTCTACTTCTCTCTCCACATATTTTTACTATCTTTCTACATTTCCTAGCATTCTGGATTGAGGTCCTGAGGTTTTTGATCTCAAGGTCAAAGATGACCTTGAGGGTCAAAGATGACCTAGACCCTAACCTAGGTTAGGGATGACCTCAAACTTGACCTAGGGTGGGGTCTACCTCATCCTTGACCTAGCGTTCAAATTTCAAGGTCCCATGATTTTTGGATGTCAGGTTTCAGAAAGATTTGTTTTCCCGCTTCCGTGTCGGCTGTTTTGGTCTCTGAAATGGTAAATCCTTAAATTGCATTTAATTTGGGTCCATTTCTAGGGGTTAAGGTTGATTGGGATTTAATTCTCTAATGTCAGCCTTCTCTAGAGGTTTGTGCCCTAGATCACTATAAAAGGAAGCCTTCCTCTCTCATTTTCTCCATCTCATTCTATCAATTATTCATGAGCATCCACAATCTCTCAAGAAAGATCAAGAAAACATTTCATCAAGCATTTTAAAGGAAGCATTCAAGCCCTCTTCTCCATTCAAGTTCTCCTTTGAAGGTCAAGGATTCAAGCATTCAAGTCTTTGAAGGGATTTGGTTCAAGCATTCAAGATTCATCATTCAAAACCCTAGATCTAGCCATTCATAATGGTGTGATCTTCCTTCAAGATCCTTTGTTCATCTTCAAGACTCTTTCATTCTTCTATCAAGGTGGATTCCAAGCATACAATCATGGAGGTTTTGGATTTACATTCATGGTTTTGATTTACATTTGCTATTGTTCAAGCTTTCATATCAACATACTTGTTTACATTTCAAATACAATTGCATATCTATTGAATTGCATAGCTTCATTGTTAGATCTACTTCTACTACTTGCTAGCATTCTCCATTTTAATTTCATTATTAAGATTGATTCCAAACTGAGGTTTGACCAAGGCAAACCCGTCATCCAAACAACAAAACCCCTTTTTCTTGCAGGTACAAGTACAGGATTGTGGATTAGAGCTTGGATCTGGATACCCTTTTCAGTGAACTTCTGAGATCTGCAAACAAAATCAAAGATGATCTTTAGAATTTTGAAGTAGTCTTTGACCTTTTATTGGGGTCAAAGACTACCTGTTGCCAGAAAGATAAAAGTTTTCTGGGTTTTCTCTGTCTCAGCATTTCCAGTCTGGAACAAGTTGTAGAATTGCCTGAAACTACACATAGACATTAGAAATTAGCATTTTCCAGATCTTCCCTATTTTGAGGTTAGTATTTTCCTTTCATTCATTTCAGATTTCAAGCATATACTTTTCATAGTAGAATATAAGGTTTTCTCCTTCATTCATATTCTCCATAGATTTATTCTTTTGTGTATTGACCTTTTGGTTGATCAATTTGGATCTCTCCTTTGGGAATTTGGATTTAGAAGTAGATCTCATATTTCCCCTTGTTATATCACTCTATTCATTCTACACACCATTACTTAATATTTTATCTTATTACATTTTGGTGAACCCGACATACTTACGCCTTTTCTTTTGTGGATTTAGATGCCCTATTGTCTTTGTTATATTATCTTGTGTGTTCACCTTTATATTATTACATTTTGGTGAACCTGCAATAGACAACTCTTTCTTTTTGGTGTTAGATCATTTGTTTTCTTGCCTTAAGATTAGATTTCTTTTATGCTCTTGCATTTACATTTCAAAAATACAAAAAAATTGCAAAATCTCTTTAAAAATAAAATAAAATTTACATTTTCATGCTTTTAGTATTTATTTGTATTCAACATGTATGATTCTTGTTTTGAGTACTTTGATGAGGCTTTTTTTGTTCAAGAGGATAGATCCCTTAATGAGGTACATGGCAGTAAGGATGAAAATTGTTTGAATGAGATCTCCATTGATCCTATTCCTATTTCACCCTCCTCCACAACCTCTTCAATTGACCTTTACAAAGATGAGTTGGGGATTGATGTTCATTCTTCTCCTCATATATGTATTTTCTATAAGCCTATTTTACAATACAATTTACCTTCTTTCCCCTTTAGGGATCAAGCTTTAATGACTTATGACACTCCTACAATGCGCTTAATGGATAGGGATGATAATTCTCCTATTTGGGATGAACCTTTGGATTTGGATGTTGATTACTCTCTTCCTAATGAAACCATTGTGGATAATCCTCCTATTTGGGATGAACATTTAGATTTGGATGTTAATTACTCTCTTCCTCATGAAGCCATTGTCCATAATTCTACTTTTTGGGATGAACCCTTGGATAAAGACATTGATTTATCCCTTCCTCGTGAAGAATTTTTGATACAAGAAGATGACATATTCTCTAAAACACACTCCCCTTATGCAAAATAAGATGAAATTATAGATCCTTCACCTCCATTTGGGATTCCTTCTAGTGATGAGGCATTAGCGGAGAAAGATATGAATTCCCTTAATGCTCTTCCTCTTAGTGGTGATCTTATGGGAAATCAAGATCCTACCTCAAAAAATTCTTACCATAATATTACTTATATCTATTCAAACCCTTTTCCAACAGTGGTTCCAAGTGTTCCTCCAGTTGTGTCTTCCATTTATATCACTTCCTACACTTTTACTAGTGTTCCTAATCTTCCTAATCCTAATCCTATCTTTCCTAATCCAATTCTCAATTCTCCATCTACTATTCCTAGTTCTTCCCACACTTATGTTGAGGTTTAAACGATGGTTCATGATGTAGATGGGCAAATATTCTTCAAAATACCTTCTCCTTATTATCCGATCCATAAAGATAAGAGAAAAGAAACTTCCCCTTTGAGATTTCTTCATAATTTTACCCCTCACTCTGATATAACATAGATCTTTTCTCCTCTAGATTGGGGGGCAAGAGGTATATTTCTTCCTGTCTTCTAGAATCCATTATGTTCTTGCTTTGAGCTTAATTGGTTATTCTTTCAAATGTTATATCGATGGTTTGTATTATGATAGCTTTTCATCCATTGCTCTCTTCTATTATTCAAGATATCTTTTCTAGGACGTGTTTTGCAAAGGTTTCCCTTGCCTGTCATCCCTGGGGGGAAAGGTTCTCCTTTATTTCTCTTTATCTAGGGAACCACTTTCCTTAGCTTAGTGGTATGTGTTTATATTGCAATATTACTTCATCATATTGATAGATGTTTTGACTATGGATAATCTTTTTATGAGAGGTTGTTGTCCTAGGTCATCACCTTTTCTCTATGTTGCAAATTGTGTTCTTTATAAACTCTTACCCTTGCTTGGTGTTGGATTTGTTTCCCTCATTTCAAAGATTCCTCTTCCTCTTCTTTGCAGGGGGCTTGATGATTGAATCTTTTTTCCTGCCTTTTAAAAGATGATATTTTATCTAAAGCACTCCTCTTTGGTGGGGGTCTTGTTGATAAGATCTCTTTCTTTGAGGATCTTTTTCCATGAGCGATATATCCTTTTCACAATTACCTATACTCTTGGATGCAGGAGTCAATACCCCTCGCTAAGAATATGGTATACATTGTTGTAAACATGATATCTCCTTGTATTGTGAAGTAGGTATCCTCTTCCTCTTCCTTATTTCGTCTAGTAGACTGTCACGATAAGGAGGGGGCATATATAGGGTCTCCCTTGTACTATAGTTTTTAATTTTTACATGCTAAATCTTGGAAGGTAACGCACATAAGTTGCTAAATCCTAAAAAGACACGCATTTATATGCTAAATCTTTCAAAGGTAACACACATAATTTGCTAAATCCTGAGGAGACACACATTTTTTCAAACTTTTCAATATGCTAAATCTTGGAAGGTAACACACATAAGTTGCTAAATCTTGAAAAGACACACATTTATATGCTAAATCTTCCGAAGGTAACACACATAAGTTGCTAAATCCTGAGGAGACACGCATTTCATATTCATAGTGATACAAGAAGGTGGATCTATGGATATTCTAGAAGCCGTTAGAAGATGCATTACAATTATAAGCACAGTTTATGGGTGAACTATCAGGTTTGGCCACTTGTTTGGCTCTCCCTCCAGGGTGATTCATGGTAAGGTGGGTATCTTACTGAGCGACGTAATCACTTTCTCCTTTCTCTCTTTTCGCTTCATGCTAGTAGGATTGGATCATGAAGCTATGTTATTTATAGTGTTTCTCTTGTCTTTCTTATGTAATCATTTATGCTTTTATGATAGATTTCCAAATATGATATTAGTATGGGAAATATTTTTGAGAAAGGTTTCTTATGCTAGTTGATTTGGGTTTGTTTAGAACTAACCCCTCTTTTTGTGTCTTTTTCCTTTTTTGTTTTCGCACCCTCGTGCATGTATGTTGAGTTAGAATCCTTGGCCTGGGGGCTTGTGTCCTTAGCTAAGTGTTATTTTATCTCATTGTGAATCAACTTGGATCTCTTCTTTCTTCTCCTTTACCAAGAGTTTGCATTGAGTCCATACTCTTGCTAAAGTGGGGGCTTAATGTATCATCTTAAAATGGAAGCACTTCCATGTTAAGAGTGTTTAGCCCTCCGAGTGAGTGGTATGGGGTCATGTCAAGTGCCTTGGTCGGGTCTTTGCATGAATCTAGCTTTCTCCCCCCCATTCTGCTTATCTCTCCACCTATTTTTACTATCTTTCTCCATTTCCTAGCATTCTAGATTGAGGTCCTGAGGTTTTTGACCTCAAGGTCAAAGATGACCTTGAGGGTCAAAGATGACCTAGACTTTGACCTAGGTCAGGGATGACCTTTATCCTGACCTAGGGTGGGGTCTACCTCATCCTTGACCTAGGGTTCAAATTTTAAGGTCCCATGATTTTCAGATGTCGGGTTTCGGAAAGATTTGATTTCCCACTTTCGGGTCGGCTATTTTGGTCTCTGAAATGGTAAATCCTTAAATTGCATTTAATTTGGGTCCATTTCTAGGGTTTAAGGTTAATTGGGATTTAACTCTCCAATGTCGACCTTCTCTAGAGGTTTGTGCCCTAGATCACTATAAAAGGAAGCTTTCCTCTCTCATTTTCTCCATCTCATTCCATCAATTATTCATGAGCATCCACAATCTCTCAAGCAAGATCAAGAAAGCATTTCATCAAGAATTTTCAAGGAAGCATTCAAGCCCTCTTCTCCATTCAAGTTCTCCTTTGAAGATCAAGGATTCAAGCATTCAAGCCTTTGAAGGGATTTGGTTCAAGCATTCAAGATTCATAATTCAAAACCCTAGATCTAGCCATTCATGATGGTGTGATCTTCCTTCAAGATCCTTTGTTCATCTTTAAGACTCATTCATTCTTCTATCAAGGTGGATTCCAAGCATACAATCATGGAGGTTTTGGATTTACATTCATGGTTTTGATTTACATTTGCTATTGTTCAAGCTTTCATATCAACATACTTGTTTACATTTCAAATACAATTGCATATATATTGAATTGCATAACTTCATTGTTAGATCTACTTGTACTACTTTCTAGCATTCTCCATTTTAATTTCATTATTAAGGTTGATTCCAAACCGGGGTTTGACCAAGGCAAACCCCTCATCTAAACAAAAAAATCCCTTTTTCGTGTAGGTACAGGTACAAGACTGTGGATTGGAGCTTGGATCTAGATACCCTTTTTGATGAACTTCTGAGATCCGTGAACAAAATCAAAGATGACCTTTAGAATTCTAAAGTAGTCTTTGACCTTTTATCAAGGTCAAAGACTACCTATTGCCAGAAAGATAAAAGTTTTCTGGGTTTTCTCTGTCTCGACATTTCCAGTCCGGAACAGGTTGCAGAATTAGCATTTTCTAGATCTACCCTATTTTGAGGTTAGTATTTTCCTTTCATTCATTTCAGATTTCAAGCATATAATTTTCATAGTAGAATATAAGGTTTTCTCCTTCATTCATATTCTCCATAGATTGATTCAATTGTGCATTAACCTTTTGGTTGATCAATTTGGATCTCTCCCTTGGGAATTTAGATTTAGTAGCAGATCTCATATTTCCCCCATTCATCTACCACTATTATCCTATCCATAGAGGTGAAACTATTTTACCCTATACATGACCTTTTGGTTGACACAGAAGATGACTGAAACAATCCATCTTCTATGTTTGGTTGCCATTCTTGAAATTGGAATTAGAAATGAGAAATTCCTATTTCTGTGTTTGGTTCTACAATTTCAAATTGGAATTGGAATAACATTATCCATTTCTGTGTTTGGTTCTACATTTTGAATTGGAATAGGAATTTGACAAGAAAAAATTTAAGTTTTTTTGATTATTATATAATGTTTAATTTAATATTTTATTTATTTTCTCCATTTTTTATTTATAATTTATTTTATTAATTTATATTTTTATATAGTAAATCATAAACAAAATTTAATTTTTTTTTCACTTATATTGTTAATAGTAATCTTAATTTTTAAAATAATTTTATAGATTATTATAAACAATATTATAACAAGAAAATAGTCATTGCATTCCTCGATATCACATGAAAATATAAATAAGTCTTATAGTCCACATATATAAATATTTTTTCATAATGAACCAACAAAGTAGTGTGATTGTTGCATAAAGAAAACATCGTAGAAACATGACATTGACTTTATAGGTAGCCTCTGCTTTTTCCATTGATGTACTCTAGGCGGCAATAGCTATATGTGTAGAAGGTGTAGTTGATCATCCACAACAGGTATATGTGTAGAAGGTGCAGATGATGTAGATAGAGATGGGGTGTCATCAGCCCACCGAAAGTAGTCACATCCACCGCTATCCTACAATATAAATCTAAGTTAGTATTTCTACAATGACTAATATTTATTATTTGTAAATATTTAAATATTCTACAATTAACAACCTTTTTCTTATTTATGCAAGTCCAAAATTTACACTCTGGATTAGTGTCTTTGTGTGACATCCTCAACATGCAAAACACTCCATCACCATAGTCACACATTGGGACATTTATCATAGCCATCACCACTGTATCAAACAAATTTTTGTTCATTCATACTATTGAAGCAACCAAACTTAGTATTGGAGACATATAACAACATTTATATAACAACATGACTATTTTCTATCAGTACAAAACAAAAAAGTTTCATTTATGTTGATATTAGGAATTTATACAAAAATACAATGAAACATCTATAGCATCAGATAGAATATGGTGAAGAACAATATCCATGAACTGAATGGTGGTGTGAAAACACACCGTTTAATAAGAAAACGCAGGGAAATCCACGCTGTACACCCTTATGTCCCACATTCGGTGAGCAACCATCTCATATCTCACTCATTCTTCCCATTACTATGTTGGATATTGATAATGCATGGGGTGGTGATTGATACATTTTACATGTTTAATCACTACGTTACTAAATGGGCATTCATACTATTGTCATTTGTGGTTTGTCACTGATGTCAACATATGTTTCTGGGAAGAGTACCTGGATGAGTATGACAGTGTACGAACATTGTACGAATGTTTCAGATTATGTGAAGATAGATGAGAGTACATGAAGATGTTGTGATCTTATATTTGATATCACATCATGTAATGTTACATATTGGGAGAGTTGCAAATGATTTGGTGAAGACTAGTTCCTGGACAGTGACAGTGGAAGCTGACAGAGCGAGTCTCTGTGTTTATGGTATATCTTACAGAAGATATCGATTAGGTGTATGTGAGCTTAATAGATGAAAGACAAGGCACTGATGGATTTACATTGGTCAGTGCAAGGTACATAATGCTGGATGATGTCAGCTGTGGTGTGTGATCTGGAGAAGACTTATTTGGGAGCCGACTTCAAAGTTGTAGCATGGATTTTGTTTGGCAAATGTAAATTAAGGATGTCAGTCCTTAATTATTGTAATGGAATCATTGTATACTTGTTTTTGGTACCATGTGTATCTTAGAAAGAGTTTATGTAATTAGGAAAGCCTAATGGGCGGACCTAATCATGTAGAATGTAATAGGGTATATATGTAAGATCTTTTCTTTGGAAAAGATACGGCGAGAATATATGTGATGTAAAAGGAATTGGAATAACTTCAAGCTTGTGTTTGCTAGATGTAGAGTAGTGGATTACTGGTTAACTTCATTGGAACTGATCAAGCAAAGATAGTTGCTGTCTGACAGTTCAAAATATTGTGTATTTCTTCATATACACTTGTTGCGAACAGTGAGTTCTGAAGGTGGATTTAACCTTCTTTAGGCAATGAGCCTGGGCAGTGAGCCCACCCTTCTTTCTTGACTCCTAACAAGGTTTTTCCTCTAATAGGGACTATGTATTGTAATGTTTCAATAAGCTCCTAACAGGGATAAATATTCTAACAAGGATACTATACCCTCAGTACATCATTTGTGGGTGCTAATTCCCACCAGGGTTTTTACCTTTAATAGGGTTTCTCGAGACCAAAATATTATGTTGTTGTGTTGGCATTCATTGTGTTCATTGGATATCATATTGCTGCTATTCAAAGTTTAAAGTTTAATAATCTTCCATACAACTGATTCACCCTCCCTCTTAGTTATATCAAGGACTGTTATTCCTAACATACTGTCCGTATTGTTAGATGGTCAATCCTGCATCTATAAACTAAACATGATTGAAATACTAAAACTTGTTTATTTTTAAATGGAATACACCAAGGAGTACCATCAGAAGTATTGACCGTTTACAAACATGAACAGTAAACAATCATCAGATAGCACATTTTTTTATCAGCATATGTGGATATTTTTGACATCAATCTTTGAAATAGCTTTTGGATTTGATTGTGTAGATATTTTTGGCATCAATGTTTTAGATCACACTCTATGATCTATCATCAGGATGAAAGAGAGAAAAATGATTGCAATGGAGAAAAATAATGGACTTTTCTTTCAATCCTTTTTCTCTCTTTCATCTCGATGAAGGATCATAGAGTGTGATCATAAATGTTGATGCCAAAAATATATACAAAATCAAATCCAGAAGCTATTTCAAACATTTTAAATATCACCATATGTGTAGTCTCACAATATAATCATATGTGTAGTCTCAAAACTATCCATTTCTATTTTTGTACCTTTCATGTGGTTTTGAAAAATGAATGAAATATCAAAAGAAATTCAAGATAAAATAGAGAATTGAACAAAGTAGAATTATTCCACTTAATTTTGTAATGCAACAGTAATAACAAGATGGTTAGGGTATATACATATAACATGGGACAGAATCATGAATAATACAGTCATCTACCAAAACACATTTATATCACCATCTCTTCTGAAGAACTAGAAATGGACAATTCTAAGAGTACACATTGACAATGCATTAAATTAAGCATTCATCATGTGGTACTCCTTGTTGTATTCGACTAAATATGTTAAAAGAAATAAGATAGGATATATACCATGAAATATGTATTCCACTAAATATGTAAAGATGCTATTATACAATTGATACATATAAGGTTATTAATGCAAATGTCAGTTACTAGATAGATGAGGGCCATTTTCATATTATTGTTAAGTGATAGTTTCATAATGCAGTAAAATTTTCACAATAATATAGATATATACCATTTTATTTCTAGTGGACATAGAGTAAAGATGTGATCCTATCTAGCAGGGCTTGAATTGTGATATTAATAAATCATTTAGAAAGATATCAAATATGCAAGAGACATATATACAATGTGATCAACATGAAAACTTGAGGCTCAAAAGTTTACTGATTAACATCTTATTGAATAAAATAGTTACAACTAATGAGTGCAACTCATATCAGATTTCACAACTTTCAGTTACAATGAAGCACACAGATCAAAACAAATGCTAATAGAAAGAATTGAATAATGATAGAGTGTCATTAATTAAAGATGGATGATAATATTAGATGTTGTACATGGATAAAATGCAAATATTAAATTATCATAATGAATAAACTTGCTATAAGTTCAGTGACAATCCTATCTTATTAAAGATAAAAAACTCAAACAAGTACATGAATTGTTATTGGAATAAATTTAGAGGAGCATTATCTATAGTATGAGTCTCAACATGATGTAGAAAATAATTAGGAATGTCATTAAAAAATGTATAGATGTTGGTGTTTTAACAAAGGCATTATGTCTTAGGCTTCAACACAATAGTGTTGTTATAGCACTTTCTAGATAGCAGACTTTTCAAAGAAAGAGAAAATGGTAGTGGGCTCATATATGGACTTGAGTCAACAATCATCGAATAATTGATTTAAATGTCTGCTTGTAATGCAGTATGCTATTCATCAAGATTTACCTCAAATTGATCATTATGCCATACATGGCTACTGTTGCAATTTATAATCTTGATGAACATCATACTGCATTACAAGTAGATTATAATGCAGTATGATGTTCATCAAGATTGACCTCAGATTGATCATTATTTCATACATGGATACTGTTTCAATTTGTAATCTTGATGAACATCATACTACATTACAAGCAGATTGTAATGCAGTATGATGTTCATCAAGATTGACCTCATATTGATCATTATTCCATACATGGCTACTGTTGCAATTTGTAATCTTGATGAACATCATATTGCATTACAAGTAGATTGTAATGTAGTATGATGTTCATCAAGATTGACCTTAGATTGTTTATTATTCCATACATGGCTATTGTTGCAATTTGTAATCTTGATGAACATCATACTGCATTACATGAAGATTGTTATGCAGTATGATGTTCATCAAGATTGACCTCAAATTGATCATTATTCCATACATGGCTACTGTTGAAATTTGTAATCTTGATGAACATCATACTGCATTACAAGAAAATTGTAATGTAGTATGATGTTCATCAAGATTGACCTCAGATTAATCATTATTCCATACATGGCTACTGTTATTCTAGCAGTATCCATGTATGGAATAACTATTATAAATTGCAACAATAGCCATGTATGGAATAACTATCATGATGTTCATCAAGATTGACCTCAGATTGATCATTATTCCATACATGGCTACTGTTATTCCATACATGATTATTTCAGCAATATCCATGTATGGAATAACTATTATAAATTGCAACAGTAGCCGTGTATGTAATAACTATTATAAATTACAACGGTAGCCATGTATGGAATAATGATCAATATGAGGTCAATCTTGATGAACATCATACTGCATTATAAGCAGACATTTAAATCACTTATTCAATGATTATTCCAACAGTAGCCATGTATGAAATAACTATTATAAATTGCAATAGTAGCCATGTATGGAATACTGATCAATTTGAGGTCAATCTTGATGAACATCATACTGCTTTACAAGCATACATTTAAATCACTTATTCGACAATTATTCCAATAGTAGCCATGTATGAAATAACTATTATAAATTGAAAAAATAGCCATGTATGGAATAATGATCAATCTGAGGTCAATCTTGATGAACATCATACTGCATTACAATCAGACATTTAAATCGAAGCAATCAAAGGATCTACTTACAACAGAAGCATAAATTCACATAAAGAACATAATATAATAGTAAAGCTAAATCAACAAAAAGCCATACTAAATTGGACCAACTCTTGTTTAGTGCTTCTTAAAAAATATGGACACATAACAATGCACAATAGATATTAACAATGCATGACAAATATAACCTAAAAATAATATGATATTTCACCATAATTCAAGGAACTGTAGGACCAAAAATAATGTAGATTGATTATCCTATATAGCTCTCTGAATGGGTTAAATTATCAACAAAGAAAATTTTTCATGGATGTTCCAACATGTCAAACTGCCAGGCTTCCTATTTTGTCAGGTAACAAGAATTTCAATCCTGCATAAAGCACTTAAATGGACAAAACAATGCCAGATATAAAGACATTATTTGAAGTACCAACTGACCAAAGAATTTACACATTAGACAAAAACCAAAGAATTGAATACTTACAATAAACCCACTTTTTCACACAAAAATTGAAGAATTGTCCACACCTCTATTTGATTGTGATAAAAATGCCTCCAAGAACACCACTAACTGATTTTGGCAACTTTTTCTCTAAATGAAGGAAAAAGGAGCTAACTTGTTTCATATAAACCAGCTGCCTTAAAATTATCATTAGCATCCACAATTTGAGTTCCATGGCTACTGTTGCAATTTGTAATCTTGATGAACATCATACTGCATTACAAGAATATTGTAATGCAGTATGATGTTCATCAAGATTGACCTCAAATTGATCATTATTCCATACATGGCTATTGTTGCAATTTATAATCTTCATGAACATCGTACTGCATTACTATGAAAAAGAAATTCAAACATTATGAAAACTAACTTCAAACATTCATAGACCAGGCATCCATGAAGACCCTAATGCAATAAATACCATGCACATCTCCCACATTTAGAAATAATGATCAATCTGAGGTCAATCTTGATGAACATCATAATGCATTACAAGAAAACATTTAAATCACTGTGAAAAAGAACTTCAAACATTATGAAAAAGAACAATAGCCAAGAATCACAGACTAATCTAACCATATCTGCAAAATTTATCTGTTCATACTTACTGTTAATTTAATAATTAAAGTTAAATAACCAATGATCTCCCTAGTTAGTAACAAAAACTAAGTTTCAATGTAAAAATCATCAACAAAAACATAGTTGTATTAGCGTATATGTGAATGAACTATGATAAATTTTGAAGTCTTGAAAGTGATAGAAAATAACTACAATCCACCAAATGTGGCTCCAATCCAGTCCACTCTCTCTTCCTCACTCATTAGCAAGAACCCTTTGGCTCTTTCAAGTTGAACCATAAAGGTGTCATATACCCTCAGGAAAACACCTCGACTCAATTTAGGGATGGATTTGAGAGCGGTATATGTGCCCATGAAAGAATTATCATCATTAGATTTATCAATTTTGTGAAGGTCAACATTGCTGAGGCCATCTTTTATTTTCTTGATTATTTCACAGATGACATCTAAGGAAGTGGCCATACTTTCCTTCCTCCTCTTTCCCATCCTTGATGATGATCATGTAGGAGTTCCTCTACCACTTGCAGTTATAGTAGATTGATTGGATAGATAAGGGTCTTCGTCAAAATCAACAACACTGTCAAGATGTATACTGAAACCAATATCCTCTTCGTCATGCACATTGAATGCCTCTTCCATAGGGTTCCCTTCTTCAGTCTCATGGGCTATCGTAGCTACATTACCTTCAGCAATGTGATTACCCACAATTGTACCCAATTCATTGAAGTATTGGAAGGGCTGCCTCTTATACACTTTGGTATTTTTGAATTCTCTTCTTTGTATGTTGGCATAATAAATGGACTAGGTTCTTTGTATTTCATTATTAACTTTATAAGAAGTCAATAATATTTTAATAAAAATAGTAGAGAGACCACCCTACCTTCAGAATCTCATCCCACACGCTATCCTCAGCATCCATGCATTGAATTGCCTCATTCCAAGTGAAACAACTTGTATTTCTCATCTCTTTCATCACTCTATATGCAAGCTTCCATGTTTTTAGCTTATTTTTGAAATTGTCCCTTTTTAGATTGAGGTGCATATCCATGTTGAACCTCCTCTCAATGGTGGTCCATGCTTCTTTTTTGAAACCCTTGTCACCTTTTCTTCCAGGCTATACTTGCTTGAGGAGCAAGTCTAGAAACTTGTGTTCCATCTCTTTTGTCCAACTTAGCTTCTTTGAGGAAGAAGATATTTGGTTCATTGGTGTAGAGAACCTCCCATTTTGATGTTTTTGGTGTGTTTTAGGGTTGTGTGTGGCTTGGAATAAGATCCAATAGGTTGGATCCACAGTTGACAACCTCCATGTTTGATGAGCTCATAAAGGATATTGTGGTCAATTTGGTTTTAAAAGACAAAAGGTGCTATTTTTGTGTAGGTTGGGTTTAGTGTATGTCTTAGGAACCTAGCTATCCTAACTAGGGTCATAGTAGTCAACCACAATCATCGAGTTTACAAAAAGAGTCAAATAACACTCAATGTAAAAAAGTTGCTAGCAACTTTGAAAAGTTGCTCGAGCAACTTTGGCAATTTCTTGACAAGAAGTTGCCAAATGAAGTTAGAGCAATTGTAACCACTCATGCTCGGTATATGAGCATTGATTTTATGATTTTGAGAGGTTAATGAAGTTTTTGATTTCTTAACATTCTTCTGTACCTTCTATACAGATGAGGGACTATAGTTCTTTCTAATTTGTAGTGTTTCTTGTTTTCTGTACGGTCCTGTACAGATTGAATTGGGTGATTGGGACCCATGGTGTTGTAGTGTTTTGTGTTATTTCTCTTATGAAATGATTAGTTTGATTTCAAGTTTATTGTAGTGCAATGTTGTAGTAGGTTTTAAGTCATTGGTCTGTAAGTTCCATTTGTAGAGTCTCAGTGCCAAAAATGGCTCTAACCTAAGCATCAACTGGTGGAAATGGCTGAAACCATAGGGGATGAAAGGTTAGAGTCTATACATAAGGTTTTTGTTTTCATTTTTGTTGTTTCAATGAAGTTTCTAGACCAAGAATGAATCCCTATGGCTGATTGTTGGGAACAGGTGAGCCTAGACAGGGTAAAGTTGGATCTAGATCGAGCACCCATGATCTTGGAGAAAAGACTTAGAGGCACATGAAAATGACCTAAAGAGTCTCCTTGAAGGATCAAAAGGTGGGAGAAGGTGAACCAAAGTTGGAAGACCAATTTGGTGGCAATTTGTTTAGATTCGTCCAGAGGCCTAATTAATAGGCTAAAATCTAGGGCCTGATGAAAACTAGGGTTATGGTTGCAACTAGAAGTTAGGATTTTGGATTTGGATAGTTGGTGGTTACCTTGAATATTTTCAAGGTCTTCTGTGACATTTTTTGGAGGATTTGGGAGCATTAGACCAAAATCAGTGAAATTAGACCTACTAGGAAACAAGCCAATTAGGCCTCTTGGTGAATTTGATAACAATTAGATTGGTAAAGTGTCCATAAGTGTGGGAAAAGGTTCTAATGGAATTTTTAAGAGTCAAGGACATACAAAAGAGTAAATGGGATGTGTGGAAAGATCCTAAGCTAGGGTTTGGAATTCTAGGGGCAAGATCTAGTGAAGAAGCCTAGGGAATTGAGGGACTAGTTGAATCTAGGAGTATTGGAGTCTTCAACAAATCAACTATACCTAGGAGGAGAAGTTTATAGTGAGGATCTTGGAGGTCCACATTGAAGAAGAAAACAAGAAGTAGCCACTGGGTGGTTAGAAGAGCTTAGAAGCATTTTGGGGAAGAAAACACTAGATTCCTAAACCCTTTGCATCAGAGTGGTATCAGAGCCATAATTTCTTGAAGTTTGTGTATGTCTAAAGGGGAGGAGAGCCAAGAGGTTGACATCATGCCACCCAAGGAAATGTGTAGGGGTACCATAGTGGACTTGGTCCAAGAACTACTGGAAAAAGCCAGCCTGTTAGAACCAAAAGGTAAACGGAGAGTCACTGAATGGGGTGATGAAAGCGAGGAAGAAGATGAAAGCTAGACAAGGGAGACATCTGACAAAGGCAAAGAAGTTGAAGTGGATAAAGAAAAAGTGTTCTTGGATGATTTCAAGTCCATTAAAAAGGATAGTATGGAACACATACCTTACTATAGTGGTAGTTTGAATGGTGAAGAGTTATTGGATTGGCTAGAGGCCATAGACAATTAGTTTGATTACAAGGAAGTGTCAGCAGAGAAGAGAGTCAACTATGCCAAGGCTAGACTCAAAGGATCTACATTAGTGTGGTGGAACATGATGCAGGATGATAGAGTAACCTCTGGGAAAAATAAGATAGTCTCATGGGAGAGGATGAAGATCAATTGAGGGCACAATTCTTGCCTATGGACTATGAGATCCAAATGTACCAAAGGTTGCATAACTTGAGACAAAAGGAGTTGAAAGTAAGTGCCCATACCGAGGAGTTTCACAAACTAAGCCTAAGGGATAGAAGACAAGAAGAAGAAATGGAGAAGGTAGCAAGGTATCTCAATGGGTTGAGACAAGGGATACAAGATGAAATTAGCATGATGGCTCCTGATAGTATGCACAAGTATTTTCAGTTAACCTTGAGAGAAGAGGATAAGGCTAGAAGGAGGAATGAATTCCATCAAAGAGGAAGGGGTGGTAACAATAACAAAGGATTCAGAGGCAAGGGTAACTTTGGTAGGGGACAAAGCCCAAATAGACTAGAAGAGAATCAATCTATGGATAATAGTGGGGTTAATCAGTTCAGAGGATCATTTCAAAGAGGGGGATACAAAGGAAGAGGACCACCAAGAGGTAGATTTCAATCCCAAGGAAGATCTAAGTCAGTTTTTACTCATAGATGTTATAACTGCAATCAAGTGGGGGCATACAATGGGCAGGTGTCCTGAAAAGACTTCCTCATCTTCTATGGGGGATAGAAGAAATCAGTTGGTGCAAGAGGAAGATACAAAAAGTGTTACTTCTCCCATTTCCAAGGTAGGGCTAGTAGTGGATGAGGAGAATCTAATGTTGAAAAGGAATTTGTTGAAAGTACCTAATATCATAGAGCCAGCTCAAAGAAAGAATTTGTTTAAGACTACTTGTAGGTCTTATGGAAAATTTTTCAAAGTGATAGTAGACTCGGGATCCACTGAGAATATAGTATCAACAGAGATGGTGGACAAACTAAAACTTAGAAGGATACCTCATACCACTCCCTACAAGGTATCATGGCTAAACAAGGGACAATAAATAGTGGTAGATGAACAAACTATGGTGGAGTTTGAAATAGGAGAATATAAGGACAAGGTCCTATGTGACATATTTCCCATGGATGCACATGACCTTCTTCTAGGACACCCATGGCAGTATGATGTGAAGGCCATTCATGATGGTGAGAAGAACAACTATGTAATCACTAAGCTAGGGAAGAAGTTTTAGATGGACCCTTTACAAGAACCTAATGAAGAGAAGCATGTAGGGACCAGTGTGATTCTTTTGAGTGGTAAGGAGTTCTTAAATGTTATGAAGAAGGAGAGAGAGGTCTGTTGTGGAGTGATAGTAAAGCCAAAGGAAGAGACTAAAGAGAAAAATAGTATGCCTCAAGAAGTGCAAGTGTTGTTGGAAAAGTATCATGATATAGTGGATAATGGATTTCCCAATGCATTTCCACTTATGAGAGAGGTGAGTCATCAAATAGACCTGATACTAGAAGCCAATCTACCTAACAAGGCAACATATAAGATGACACCAAGTTAAAATGTAGAGATAGAAAAATAGATTCAATATTTATTGGAGAAAGGACTTATAAGAAAGAGTTTGAGCCCATGTGTTGTGCCAACTATCCTTGCACCAAAGAAGGATGGAAAGTGGAGGATGTGTACTGACTCCAAGGCCATCAATAAGATTACAATTTTAATACCCCAAAAATGGGCTATAGGTTCATTAACCTCCTACATCATCAAATCGAATGAAATTGACATTGAAGTCCTAACCAAAGGCACATCTGAACATCATCGAATTCTAATTGATTATCCTAAATTCTGCATTGGGGAATATTCCTAGAAATATTCCTAATTATCTTAATTATCTTTAATTTAATGATTATTTGGTGATAAATCCTATTTATCCTAAAGTTTAATTAATTGAATATTCTGAATATTTAATTAATTAAGTTTAATTTTGCCACTTAATTATTTAATTGATTTTAATTATATTTATTCCTAATTATTATTATTTAAATTTGACAATAAATCAAAATTCCTATCATTAATTGATTAAATTCTTATTTAATTAATTAAAGCAAGTTGTCATATTTAATGATATTATTTTTGAATAAAGTTTGATTAAAATAATTGATTAACCCACAAATCAATTATTTTTAAATTTAAAATCAGTTAAGTTGAAGATAAATCACTTTATTTATTTAATTAATTCATATTAAATTATGCACAATCAAAAAAGAAGTCAACTAGAAATCAACAATCAAGTTTAAATTTAAACTCAACATTCAAGAGTTGAAAATTGAACTAAACTCTATTTGGAGTTAAAAAGTTGTTTTTGTATGTTTTTATGGATTAATTAATATTTAATTCTTGTTGACACAAAAATCAACCCGAGTTATTTGAGTGATTTATGGATTTTTTTCATGCACCTCCAAAGCCCTAGATTTCTATAAAAACAAGGCTCAACTCTTCATATCATATCTCATAATTTGCAAAACTTATGCTGGCAAATTGACATCTAAAGAATTGAAGCTTCTTTGGGAATCAATAACTTTTGTGAGATCATTCATATTTAGCATATCATTGTAGCTTATTTTGCATATCATAGATCAATTTCATCTAGCTTAGAACTCATATCAGATTTTTCATCATAATTGCATAGAAAATACAAAAAATATAGATTAATTTGTATTCATTTCATATCTAGATTTTGCATTCAAATCCTTCGTTTAGGTGTCGTCAAGGTCACTGATCTCGGTATAATCTGAGAATACATACTCACATCTACTAGAAGGTAGTAAATCACCTGGTTAGTTTAGTTTTTCATTTATTGCACGATTTTGATTTCAACTAACCTCTAATGTTTTACTGAAGTGTTGTGTCTACAGAACAGGTACAAAATTCACACACATTTCTAGAACAGAGAATAAGGCTATTGATGCAATGGCAATGCTATCTACTTTATTACAACAACCTGAACATGAGCTCCGCTACGAGTTCCTGGTGGAAGCACTATCTTATCCTACATATGATTCCCTCAAAACCCGCATGATCTGTACTATTGTTGGTCATGATTCATCTAGATACAAAAACCTATTTTCCTATCTCCAAGACCAAATCATTCCCGGTACCTTCAACCGCCATGAGAAGAGATACCTTATCCATAATGCCTCTTGATATGTCATCATTGGTCACGATCTATATAAACGAGGTCTAGATGGTACACTACTTAGATGTTTAGAGTGGGAAGAGTCTCAACATGCATTAGAGGAAGTCCATGATGGTATTTGTGGGTCACACTCGAATGGTTTAACACTAGCTTGAAAACTTATTAGGGTTGGGTACTATTGGCCTGAAATGGAGAAAGAGTCTATCAAGTTTGCTAAGAATTGTCAAAAGTTTCAAGTACATGGCAACCTAATTCATGCTCCAGGGAGAGATCTAATTCCCTTTACTACACAATGGCCTTTTCACCAATGGGCATTTGATCTTAAAGGAGCTATACATCCTCATTCTTCTAATGGACAAACCCATATAATCACAGCTATAGATTATTTTACAAAATGGGTAGAAGCAGTCTCTTTGACACAAGCCACTGGAAAGCAAATATCTATGTTCATATTGAACTATATCATATGCAGATACCTCATTCCATAATCACAGATAACGGTGGACAATTCAAACACAAAAACTTAGATGATCTATGTGCCAAATTCAAGATCACACAACATTGGTCTTCTATCTACTATCCTCAAGGGAATGGAGAAGCAGAAGCTTCTAATAAGAATCTCTTGAAAATCTTGTATTGTATAGTTAATAACATAGGAAGAGACTGGCATCTCATGATCAATCTAGCTCTTTGAGCCTACAGAACAAGTATCAAAACACCTACTAGGGCTACATCTTTCTCTTTAGTTTATGGGTATGAAGCGGTACTACCTATTGAGGTTGAAATCCCATCACTAAGAATCAGAATGTATGGTCTAGTAACTGATGATGACTACAGAGTGTCTAGGTTGCAAGAACATTGAACTACTAGATGAGCGCAGACAAGTGGCGTATGATCATCTCAGAGTATATCAGAAGAGAATGTCTAGAGGTTACAACAAGAAAGTCAGACACAAAGAATTTTAGGTTGGTGATCTCATCTTGAGAGAGAATCCTAAAAATCAATCACAACGAGAATGCAAGGGGAAGTTTGAACCCAACTAGCTGGGTCCCTTTGTAATCACTGCTACTTTTGGCTCTTGTGCCTATCAACTCTCAATGATTGAAGGAGAACAACTTCGAGAACCAATCAACATTCTACATCTGAAGAAATTCTATGCCTAAGCCATTCAGTGTATGGTAAAATGTCTTGAAAAAATCTTTAAAATTGGAAAAAGTCCTAAAAAATGAACATCTTGGTGAAAACCTAGCAACAGGCGCCTTGATGATTCACAAAAAAATTGAAAAAATGAAAAATACAAAAAAAATGAGAAAAAGAAAAAAGTGCCTTGGTGAAAACGTGGAAACAGGCGCCTTGGTAGAAAAAATAGAATCTCTGCCAAGATGGTGAAAACCTAGAAAATGGGTGCCACTTGTTTCAAAATGCTCCATCTATCAGTGCAATCTTGGTCTTTCCCAGCTTTCAGTCTTCCTTTAGTTTGTGCATATTTCCCGGTTTGTTTCTGCATTCCTATTTTCAATAAGTCAGTCTGTACACCAATCATCTCAAGCGTCTGTATCCTATCAATGTTCAAACTTGGGGGCAATCAAAGTCATATCCTATGGCCTCCAAATGCATCTTTAGATGTGTCATATCCAGTCAGAATCCTTTGAAGATTCATTTGAGTCAGTCAGTCAGTATCGTCTCTAGAAAGGATTTTGCATCTACAACACAATCAAACACAAACTAAAAACAATCTATGCTTCACATGTTTTTATCTCCTTGTATGCTTATTGATTTGCATTGAGATTTTTGTATATTGTGTCCTTTAAGCTCTCCGATGATGTCCTTTATAGGATTTAGAGACTGATGACTGGGGGCATAATATTTTCTTTGTCTTCTTCTTATATGTGAAAATCTAACAACTTTGGAAATTCTAGATTGAAATGGTGTCCGTCTGTAAGAGCCTCTATCTTGAATTGGATGGCCATGAGTACCTCGACCATTGATTCCTAGAAAATTCAAAGAAGTTTGATCTAACTATTGTCTTTTTGAGTGAGTTCTTTCTCCTATTGTGAAATGTGATCTTACCTAAAGATGTGAATGATAAAGGGTCACTACGGGTAATTCACATTGGATTTAGAATGATCTCTTGATTGCTTGATGTTTTTGTAGCGCAAGGCGTATTCTGGTCATCATGACTTTTATGTTTTGATGCTTATACAAATTGCTATATCAAAATGGACATGATATTTAGGTCATCCTGGTGTCTATGCCTTGGTGCTTATATCTAATTTGACATTCTGAAAATAAAATCAATATTCATATATCCATGGGTGTCGTATTGATTCTTGCGTATACAAATCTATATTCATATGTCTATGGCTTCATACCTAGTGGGCATTGTATTGATTTATCTGGTTACCTAAAAATTCAATGATGAGAATGACCGACACATGATTAGTGACTAGGTCCTAGGTCTTAGGTTGCATTTCATTCTGCATGTCTCTTTGCATTTTGCATGTTTGCATGATCTCACAATGGTTGGCTAAACTTCAATGCTTAAATGATTCTTCAAATCGCATCTTCAAATCTAACAAGAGATGAATCTCACATGAAGGTTCCTCCAACGAAACAGCAAGTAGAATCCTTTTTCGGGATCAAAATTAAAATCTGTGATCATTCATATTATTAACTACTTGCATAATCAACCTTCTATCATCACAGAAATCTATAATTCAACTTAACTGATTATCTTACATCAAACTATCAAAATTTCAACTTGGTCAACTCATGGTCAAACCTAGTCAAACTTGGTCTTTTGGACCCTCTAAATGATGTAGAATGCATTCTTGAACGTGTTTAACCTTTTCTCCAATCAATTAACATGCTTCTAAAATATTAACGCTGACTTTTCTTGTCAGATTTCAATTTTAATCTTGCAGGGGGCATGGTATTGCACATCATTCAAAGTCTATAATCTAAATTTGAAATCATATCTTTCCTCAATAATCAAGACAACAACCATGTCTAATTTTTGATTCATCAAAAATACCTCATTGCTTGGGGCAAATCAATCATCGCTCGGGGCATATCAGAATCATTGAGATCCATATCAATCTGGTATTCTCCTAATCTTGTAAATTGTATTAGTTTTGTAACTATCAGTTCAATTGTGTTATTTCCTTGGTTCTTCAGAAACTGAAGGGTTTAGATGTGATACCAATGTGATTCAATATAAAGACAATCAGGTCTGGAATCGATCACTCACTTCTTTGCAATCATAAGGTTCAGAATCAGGTATTTTGACACTTTTTTGCAATCATCGGTTCATTGCTGTTATAGTTAACATTATCCTTGATCATTCAAGATCTATTATCTTCATATCAATTTCAATCAGTTTCTATCTCATATCAATATCAATTTCAAACATCAGTTTCTTCATCATACACAGACTGTCTTTGAACCACTGCACTTTGCACAATGATTCAAAGAGGGGCAAAATGTAATACCCAAAAAATGGGCTATAGGTTCATTAACCTCCTACATCATCAAATCGAATGAAATTGACATCGAAGTCCTAACCAAAGGCACATCTGAACATCATTGAATTCTAATTAATTATCCTAAATTCTGCATCGGGGAATATTCCTAGAAATATTCCTAATTATCTTAATTATCTTTAATTTAATGATTATTTGGTGATAAATCCTATTTATCCTAAAGTTTAATTAATTGAATATTCTGAATATTTAATTAATTAAGTTTAATTCTGCCACTTAATTATTTAATTGATTTTAATTATATTTATTCCTAATTATTATTATTTAAATTTGACAATAAATCAAAATTCCTATCATTAATTGATTAAATTCTTATTTAATTAATTAAAGCAAGTTGTCATATTTAATGATATTATTTTTGAATAAAGTTTGATTAAAATAATTGATTAACCCACAAATCAGTTATTTTTAAATTTAAAATCAGTTAAGTTGAAGATAAATCACTTTATTTATTTAATTAATTCATATTAAATTATGCACAATCAAAAAAGAAGTCAAGTAGAAATCAATAGTCAAGTTTAAATTTAAACTCAACATTCAATTGTGAGTTGAAAATTGAACTAAACTCTATTTGGAGTTAAAAAGTTGTTTTTGCATGATTTTGCATGTTTTTATGGATTAATTAATATTTAATTCTTGTTGACACAAAAATCAACCTGAGTTATTTGAGTGATTTATGGCTTTTTTTCATGCACCTCCAAAGCCCTAGATTTCTATAAAAACAAGGCTTAGCTCTTCATATCATATCTCATAATTTTCAAAACTTATGCTGGCAAATTGACATCTGAAGAATTGAAGCTTCTTTGCGAATCAATAACTTGTGTGAGATCATTCATATTTAGCATATCATTGTAGCTTATTTTGCATATCATAGATCAATTTCATCTAGCTTAGAACTCATATCAGATTTTTCATCATAATTGCATAGAAAATACAAAA
This sequence comes from Chamaecyparis obtusa, assembly GCA_027943335.1. NCBI lineage: Eukaryota > Viridiplantae > Streptophyta > Pinopsida > Cupressales > Cupressaceae > Chamaecyparis > Chamaecyparis obtusa. The sequence continues at coordinate 6,103,270 of BSBK01002152.1, read as the reverse complement.
ATATAGATTAATTTGTATTCATTTCATATCTAGATTTTGCATTCAAATCCTTCGTTTAGGTGTCGTCAAGGTCATTGATCTCGGTATAATCTGAGAATACATACTCGCATCTACTAGAAGGAAGTAAATCACCTCGTTAGTTTAGTTTTTCATTTATTGCACAATTTTAATTTCAACTAACCTCTAATGTTTTACTGAAGTGTTGTGTCTACAGAACAAGTACAAAATTCACACACACAACAATTAGGTACAAATTTCCAATGCCAAAGATTGAAGATCTGATGGACAATTTGGGAGGCTCTTATTATTTCTCCAAGGTGGATTTGAAGTCAGGCTATCACCAAATTAGGTTTAGGCCTGGTGATGAATGGAAGACATCCTTCAAGATAAATTAAGGGCTATATGAGTGGCTTGTAATGCCCTTTGGCCTAACTAATGCACCTAGCACATTGATGAGGCTCATGAATGAAGTGCTGGCAGACTTTATAGGTAAGTTTGTAATAGTGTATCTTGATGACATTTTGATTTTTAGCAGGTCTAAGGAGGAACACATGAAGCATTTAGAGATGGTATTGAGGAGGCTACATCAAGAAAAGGTGATGATCAATCAAGAAAAGTGTGAGTTCTTGAAGACTGAACTAGTATATCTTGGTTTTATAGTTGCTAATGGATGTATGAAGGTGGACTTAGATAAAGTTAAGGCTATATTGGAATGGCCAACCCCTAGATCCATTGGGGATGTTAGGAGTTTTCATGGCCTAGCCTCATAATATAGGAAGTTTGTGAGGAATTTTAGCCATGTATGTGCACCAATTCTAAATACCATTAAAGGAGGAGTGAAGTGTCAGTTCAAGTGGACAACAACAATAGATCAAGGATTTGAAATGTTAAATAAAATGATTGCAGAGTTACCTACCCTTAGGTTCCCTAACTTTAATCAACTATTTGTGGTGGAATGTGATGCTATCAAGAAAGCCATTGGAGCAGTGCTAAGTCAGGAGGGACATCCTGTGGTATTCTTCTTAGAGAAGTTGAATGAGGCCAAAGAAAAATACTCTACCTATGATTTGGAGTTATATGCAATGGTGCAAGCACTTAAAAAGTGGAGACATTATCTCTTACCAAGGGAATTTGTGGTCTATATAGATAACCATGCCCTTAGTTTCTTGAATGGGCAAGATAAATTGAACCAAAGACATCTTAAGTGGCTAGAGTCTTTGAAAGCCTACACATTTTTTATTAAACACAAGAAAGGAGTTAGCAACAAGGTTACTGATGCTCTAAGAAGAAGAGTATTGGCTATACAGGAGATACAATTGCAAAGTGTGGGAATGGATGACTTGAAAGACCTCTAGTACAAAGAGGGCATAGATTTCAAGGATGCCTATGAGGCATGTGAGAAGTTCCAACAAGGATTCAAAGTGGATTTCTATAAATAAATGTTGCAAGAGGGACTATTATTCAAGGGACACCTAATGTGTATACCTTAGTGCTCAATGAGGGAGAACATAGTGAAGGAGAAACACCAAGGAAGCTTGGGAGGCCACTTTGGAGTGGATAAGACACTTGAACAGGTGAATAGGCATTACTATTGGCCTACATTGCAGCCATATGTTAGGAAGTTTGTGGAGCAATGTTAGATATGTCAGAGGGCTAAAGGACAAAGAAGTAACAGTGGGTTGTACCAACCTCTATCCATACCCCAAAGGCCTTGGGAGTGCTTAAGTATGGACTTTTTTTTGGGGTTACCAAAGATAGCTAGGGGGCATGACAGTGTTTTTTTGTGGTGGACCATTTTAATAAGATGGCACACTTCATACCATGCAATAAGACTAATGATGCTTCACATATTGTAGTCCTATTCTTCAGAGATGTTGTGAGGATCCATAGATTTCCACTAAATATAGTAAGTGACAGAGATAGTAAGTTTGTGGGCCACTTTTGGTGGACCCTATGGAAGATTTGATGTAGGAGCATTTTGGGTTCCTGAAGATCTTTCTTAGTCTTGGAGAAATTCCATGTCAGAGGGATACAATACTTTGTTTTGGGTAGCTTTCTGAGTTTCTATGTTGTGATGATCTATGGAGATCTCTGGCATGTGTGATGTGTTAGAATAACTGAGAGGGGGGTGAATCAGTTAATCACTGTCCCAATACAAAATGTATAATCCAAAAACAAATAATTAAAAAAATTTGATACTCGGTAACTTAAAATACTGTACTGTCTATGTTTTTACCAATTACCAGTCTAAAACATATAGTAGTTACTGATCAAATCAAATATGAAACATGCAAATATGACATCAAACAAACATCACAATCAACAAATAACACAAGAGATTTAACATGGAAACCCTGTGAAGGGAAAAACCACCTGGGACCGACAACCCAAAAAATATTCACTCTTTTGAAGTGAGGTCAGTGAAGACCCAACCCTATTAAAGGTTACAAACACAATGGTAAGTGTGACCTTGTTAGAGGATTTTAGACCAACCGCTATCGTCCAACCAACAATCACTATGGGGTTGACAGGATAACAATGTTCATTCTATGAATGATACATAATAAGACTTTCTTAGTCCACTTAGTTAAGATATTTGACTGTGTACAATGGTTAAATATGTAACAGTAGGTGATCTGATCTATTACAACTTCAAATGCAGACATACAGATCTATATTCAGCTCATACAAATCTTTCTGATCAATGTGACATTCTTGATTCAATAATATATCAACTTACTATCCATCAATTTTTACTCTCTGTCACTCGGTAATGCTTTGCAGTAGGTTTCTCCTTAACCTGTATGATCAAAATGCATGAAAACTTGTTCACACGATGATTCTGTAGTTTTATTTTCTTTCGGCATCACACTCACTTATGAAATCTCTAGTCTCTTATATAGACATGTAAACCATTTTCTTCTGCTCAATCAAATTTTGCCACTTAATCATCTTCGTTGATTTTTCTGCTTAAGCATACCTTGACACTTGTGTCAATAACACGTTTGATTCTCATCCTTTAGATCTTTCCTGAATTTTGTTAGTCATCGATTTGTGTAACAAACGTTATTTGTTACCTCAAAATCATACACTTTCCAGCTCATCAAATCTTATCGGCTAAGCTAGTCATTTAATTCTTTTCTCTTGCTCGGTTAACAAAGAAATGTGTCAATGAACACAAGCTTAGTTTACACTATGCTCAGCATACACTACACTCCATTGGTGTATACTAAAATGCTTCATTAACCGGCAACACTGCTTTGTGTCTTTAGACTCTTTTCCTCATGATAGATGAATGCAACATAATAAAGTCAATAACATAAGGTCATAGACTCATCAACAAGTTACTCAATGTATTATTTATCCTCATCTATCATATCCATCTTCCTCATGTAGATATTTTTGCACTTCATCTCTTTCACTCCTTTTCTACAGATGTTTTGGTATACTAACTTACAAGATAAGTGCTGTCAAACTAGTTGACATCAATGAAAACATAATATTGATTTAATCATAATACATATCTAATTAATCAGCTCGGTGATCTTAAATCATAGATTCTTCAATCAGGTTCTAAATCAGTTGTAGTTCATCGATCTCTCCCTTTGGCATTGATGGCAACTCAAGTAATATGAAATGTACCATACACATACCAAACATGTATTCTACAACTCTGTGAACAAATGTTTTACAAGCTCTCCCTAGCTTAATATGTTTAATCACTACATTACTCAACAACATTACAAATGTAGCTTTGACATTCTGCAGATAAGATCTTTTCAGCTCTCAGATTCCTTCTTCTATTCTTAGTAACTGATATTCAGTGCTCTCCCTTTCTTCAATTTGTCTCTCTCTCAGATAGTTCTCATTGGTGCATATTTTTTCATATTGTTTATCTCTCCCTTTGACAAGAATGCCAAAGAAACAAATAAACATACAACTCTGTAGTAGCCAAGTAACTCTCTATTGTCCAATGCATTCTCTATATCTCTGTATACTGATATGCCAATATGTTCCAGTTCTCCAACTTTTCACAACCTTAGACATGATCCAAAGTGTGAACTATGCTACATCAACATGAATGATCTTCTGATAAGATTAGGCTGATGCAACATCTAGATCACATTAGTGACCTATAGATAGGGGATGGACCCCAAGTCTAGTCCTTAAGTACTCAAATGTATCCTTCGGTAAAGGCTTTGTAAATATGTCTGCAAGTTATTCTTTTGATGTAACAAACTCTAGCTTAACTTGCTTCTCTTGTACTTTTTATCTCAAGTAGTGATACTTAATTGATATATGCTTTGTTTTAGAGTGCATCATTGGATTCTTTGAAATGTTTATTGCACTGGTGTTATCATAGTATATAATCACCAGCTCATTGATTATCTCATTCATACCTTCCAGAACTTGCTTAATATATGCAATGTTTGAACAATTTGTAGTAGAAACAACATACTCTGCTTCGACTGTAGACTGAGAAATACAAGCCTATTTCTTACTTGTCCATGTAACAAGTCTTTCACCAAAGAAAAATGCTCCTTTGGTGGTACTTTTTCTGTCATCCACATTTCCAGCCCAATCAGTGTCGATATAGACTTTGAGTTCAAAATTTCCTTCCTTAGGATACCATAATTCATAATCCTCTATTTTCTTTAGGTATCTTAAGATTCTTTTAGTAGCAATCATGTGTGACTCTCTAGGGTTTATAGAAAATATAGCAACAATTCCCACATCATGTGCTATATCTGGTCTACTATGAACTACATACATTAACTTACCAATCATAGATCAGTGCAGTGTCTGATTTACCTCTTTAGTTTCATCTTCCTTAGTTAGTTTACATCTAGTAGCCATTGGTGTTCCCACAGGTTTAGCATCTTCCATGCCAAATGTCTTAAATACTTCCTTGATATATTTGGATTGTGAGATGAATATACCATCATTCTGCTGAATCACTTGTAGTCCAAGAAAGAACTTAATCTCTCTGAACATAGACATCTCAAATTCACTTCTCATTTCATTAGAAAATGACTTACATATTTGATCTTGACCTCCAAAAATAATGTCATCCACAAATATTTCAGCAATAAGAATAGTATCATCAGTATCTCCTTTCATATACAAATTGTTGTTCTCACTTGTTCTTACAAATCCTATACTTAACAAATAAGTATGTAGCCTCTCATACTAGGCTCTCGGTGCTTGCTTCAAACCATATAAAGCTTTATGTATGTTAAGAATGAATGCAAAGTGTTTTGGCAGTCATTCTGTAGCAGTTGTTGTTGCATTCATGACTTGGATTGTCATTGATGTCAACATAGTGATATTCTGGATATTAACAGGAAAGTAGGTACAATTTTGTTTTGTGCACATGTTGTATTGTAGATTGGATTTTGTGCAATTGATGGTATGTTCTTTGGTGTGTTATTAACCTATGGTTAACAACACAAAAAGAAATTCATTCATTTGTAAGAGTTATGAGCATTTTGGTGAAAGTAGTGTTTAGACAGTGTTTCTGTGTAGCGATGTTCAGAAATCAGAGGATATCTCTTAGCTGGGATGGAATCTAATTTTGCGTAGTTAAAGAGATTTTGGAGACTCATTAATGATGATGTGGTTCATAGTGCAAACTTTGAGGATATGTTTGGAGAAAGTTACAGTAACTGGAAGCTGACAGTTTTATGTGAATTCTGTGTGTAGCATGTAGAATTTATTATTTTGTAATTGAGGACCGACTCATTTGTAATTATTTGAGTTTGGTATATAAGAAGGAATTTTTTCCTTATTGTAGTGAGTACTATGAAGATTGAGATGCGAATATATGCATGAAGTGAAGAAAAGAGCTAATTCAGTGATGAAGGAAGACTTGTGAGTACAGAGATCTAAAGTTGTGATCTTGTGTAGCAGAGAGTGTAGTTTTGGCACAGTGTGAAGGAGGTAATATATTTCATATTATTCTATTGAATAATTCTAAGATCTTTTGGACAGTGGGTTCAAAGATCTTGCCTTGAAGCTGTTTGGGCAGTGGGTCCTTCTGTCTTCCATAAACTCTTAACCGGGTTAGAATCTTTTAACATGGATTCAAAATCTCCTAACAGGGATTTATATGTACTGAATGTATTTCATAAGACTCCTAACAGGGTCCATCCTCTAACAAGGAACTTTCATATTAGTGCATCATTTTGTGGGCATCATTCCCACTAGGGTTTACTCTTTTCAAGAGGTTCCCTAGTTAACATATCTTGTGTTATTGTGCAATTGTGTATGATTATCTTTCTATGGTTGATCAGTACATTGATTATATTGTTTAAAGCTGTTGAATGGATAAATTATCAGATAACTGATTCACCCCCCCCCTCTCAGTTATCTTGGGGATCTTTACTTTCTAACAATGTAATCTACATACCATATCTTTCTTTTCTGGATCAACAAGCCCTTCAGGTTGTTCTATGTAGACTTCTTCTTCAAGTATTCCATTCAAAAATGCTGACTTGACATCCATTTGGTAAAATTTGAATTTCTTGTGTGAAACATATGCAAGTAGCATTCTAACTTCTTCCAATCTAGAAACATGTGCAAATGTTTCACCATAATCAATTCCTTCCTCTTGTGCATATCCTTTACATACCAATCTAGTTTTATTTCTTGTTACTTCTCCATTCTCATTCTGCTTGTTCCTGAATATCCACTTAGTACTGATAACATTCTTATCTTTAGGTTGGGGTACTAAGGTCTAGGTTTTGTTCTTCTCTATCTGTTCTTTTTCCTCTTTCATTGCATTAACCCATTCATCATTTTCTAATGCAACTTTTACATTTTTCTATTCATAATCACAAACTAGACATGTACCTTATCTTGCTTTACTCCTTGTTTGCATGCCAGCTTGTTTGTCTCCAATAATTTGTGTCTCAAGATGGTGTCTTCTGACAAAACTTTCTAGTGCTCTATCTCTTCTTTCTTGTTCATCCTATGCAGGTTCATTTGCTTGCTCGGTAGGCCATCCTGCTCATCAGTTTCTCTTTCCTATTGTTTGGTATTGTTTTCCTACTGACCGGTTATCACAGGCCATGGCTTTGGTAGATACTCTGGTTGTTCAATGTAAGTGAATCTACCATAGTCTTTAGGTTCCTTTGTACTTTCCTCTATGTTCTTTTCATCAAACTCATCAACTCAGACGTTAGTACTTTCAATCATTTTATTTGTAACCTTGTTAAGACATTTATATGCTTTAGTTTTAGTGGAATATCCCAGAAATATCCCTTCATCACCTTTTGAGTCAAATTTACCATTTCTCTCATCTTTCAGAATAAAGCATTTACTTCCAAAAATTCTGAAATAACATACAGTAGGTTTGTGTCCAAACCATAACTCATAGGGTGTCTTGTTGGTGTCCTTCTTCAGTTGAACTCGGTTAAGAAGATAGACTGTAGTGCTGAAAACTTCTCTCCAATATGTTTGGGCAACATTCTTTTGCAACATCAGTGTGCTAGCACAATCAACTACTGACCCATTCCTTCTTTCAACAATTCCATTTTGCTGAGGTGTCCTCAGTGCAGAGACCTACCTTTTAATACCATGCTCATTATAGAAATTAGTAAATTTATCAGAGATAAATTCACCTCCTCTATCAGATCTTAGGCATTTCAATTCCTTACCAGTCTCTTTTTCTACCTTAGCTTTATACCACTTGAACATCTTAAATGCTTTAGATTTTTCTTTCAAGAACATAACAGTCATCAATCTAGTATAGTCATCAACAAAAAAAATAAAGTATCTATCACCATAATAACTCTGAGTTCTCATAGGACCACATAGGTCAGTGTGAACCAACTCAAGTATCTTCTTTGTTGAATAATCCTTACTTTTGAAACTAGATTTAGTCATCTTCCCTTTCTAACATTCATGACACATAACATGATTAGGTTTTGACAAGTTAGGCAAACCTCTAACTCTCTTCCTTTTACTGATCTTAATCATGTTATCAAAATTCAAATGGCATAACCTTTTATGCTACAACCAAGAATCTTCATTTTTCATCATCAAGTAAGAAGATTCATTAGTATCAAGATAAAATAGATTACCTCTTGATTGTGTACCAGTTCCAACTAGTCTTCCACCATCATCAAAGATTTTCACTTTCTTGCTCTCAAAAGCAACCTGGTGACTTGAATTGTTCAGCTGTGCCACACTTAACAAGTTATAGTTCAGTCCATCTACCCAATAAGCATTATCATATTTTATCCTACCATTTATCATCAAGGATCCTTTACCTCTTACCATATAGGGTGTGTCATTACCCATCTTAACTGATCCTCCATTGTATTCTTCAAGTTGATCAAATTTCTCTTCATCACTAGTCATGTGATTTGTACAACCACTATCTATGATCCATGTATTATTTTTGTTAACTTTAGAGATCAGTGCTATTTCTCCCTATTTTTCTTCTTCCTCAGAGTCATCTTTCATAGAAAAAAATACAACTTCTACATCATCATCAGAATCAGATTCAGATTCATTATCTTCAGCTATGTAACATACCTTTTTTCCTTTGTCATTACTGTCTCAGTTATCTCTATTGTGTCGATAGCCTCTGTTGAATCTTCTCCCATAGCTTCCTTCAGATCAGTCTTTGGTTCTTTCATCATCTTTCTTATGTGGACATCTAGCAGTGATGTGACCAACCTCTTTACAGTTAAAGCATGCCAAAGATAGCTTACCTCTATACCTTCCTTTACCTTTGGGTAATCTTCTGGCCATAAGAGCTTCAAGTTCATCAATCTCATCATTGGTATTGCTATCACTATCATCATTCTTATTATTCCTGCTAGACTTGCCAATCGTCAGAGAAGACATGAAAGTAGACTCAATAGATGGTACAAAACTGTTATCAAAGTTATTCAATTCAAAGGTTGTGAGCTTACCAATCAGATTGTCAAGTGTAAGTACATTACTAGATGCAGACCTTGTTTCATGAATAGAAGATATTCTAATTGCGTAAACTAGCAATAAGGTTATGAGTACTTTTCTTACAACTATCTCTTCACTAATAACTCCATCAAATGCTCTAATAGCATGTACTACCTCTTTTAGTCATTTGTGTATTGAACAACATTAATACCTTCCTTCATCTTCATATCATCGAATCTACCCCTTAAGCTTTTTGCTCTTTCTCTTTTGACATTCACATCTCCACTGTAAACTTGAGAAAGTTTATCCCACATGGCTTTTGTAGTAGTGCAGCTTTTAATATCTTCAAATTCAGCAAAGGTACAGGCAACAACAATTTCCATCATAGTAACATTGTGTTCATGCCTATCTTTCAGTTGATCAAGTGTCAGGGGACCAGGGGTCGGTTCTATATAGCCATTCTCCATCAATTCTAGTGCAAAATTCACAATTCTAGATATGTGCAACTTCATCCGGCTTTGCCATACTACGAAGTTCCCTTTGTTCAACTTTGGCACTTCCCTCTTATACATTTTGAGATCTTTGTACTGAAGTCCTTAAAACTCTGTTCTAAGCAACCAATGCTCTGATACCAATTGTTAGAATAACTGAGAGGGGGGTGAATCAATTAATCACTATCCCTATACAAAATGTATAATCCAAAAATAAATAATTAAAAACTTCTGATACTCAATAACTTAAAGTACTGTACTATCTATGATTTTACCAATTACCAGTCTAAAACATATAGAAGTTACCGATCAAATCAAATATGTAACATGCAAATATGACATCAAACAAACATCACAATCAACACATAACACAAGAGATTAATGTGGAAACCCTATGAAGGGAAAAACCACCTGGGACCGACAACCCAAAAAATATTCTCTTTTGAAGTGAGGTCGGTGAAGACCCAACCCTGTTAAAGGTTATAAACACACTGTTAGGTGTGACCTTGTTAGAGGATTTTAGGCCAATCGTTATCATCCAACCAGCAGTCACTCTGGGGTTGATAGGATAACAATGTTCATTCTATGAATGATACATAATAAGACTTTCTTAGTCCACTCGGTTAAGAGATTTGACTGTGTACAATGGTTAAATATGTAACAATAGGTGATCTAATCTATTACAACTTCAATTGTAGATATATAGATCTATATTCAACTCATACAAATCTTTCTGATCAATGTGACATTCTTGATTCAATAATATATTAACTTACTGTCTGTCGGTAATTAATCTCTGTCGCTCGGTAATGCTCTATAGGAGGGTTCTCCTTAACCTATATGATAAGAATGCATGAAAAATTGTTCACGTGATGATTCTATAGTTTTCTTTTCTTCCGGCATCACACTCACTTATGAAATCTCCAGTCTCTTATATAGAAATGTAAACCATTTTCTTCTGCTCCATCAAATTTTTCCGCTTAATCATCTTCATTGATTTTTCCACTTAATCATACCTCGGCACTTGTGTCAATAACATGTTTGATTCTCATCCTTTAGATCTTTCCTAAATTTTGTTAGCCATCAATCTGTGTAACAAACATTATCTGTTACCTCAAAATCATACACTTTCCAGCTCATCAATTCTTATTGGCTAAGCTAGTCATTTAATTCTTTTCTCCTGCTTGGTTAACAAAGAAATGCGTCAGTGAACACAAGCTTGGTTTACACTATTCTAGGTATACACTACACTCCGTCGGTGTATACTAAAATGCTTCATTAATCGACAACACTGCTTCATGTCTTTAGACTCTTTTCCTCATCATAGATGAATGCAACATAATCAAGTCAATAACATAAGGTCATAGACTCATTAGCAAGTTACTCAATGTATTCTTTATCCTCACTTGTCATATCCATCTTCCTCATGTAGATATTTTTGTACTTCATCTTTTTCACTCCTTTTCTACATATGTTTTAGTATAGTAACTTACAAGATAAGTGTTGTCAAACTAGTTGACATCAATGGCAACATAATACTAATTTAATCATATTACATATCTAATCAATCAGCTCGGTGATCTTAAATCATAGATTCTTTAGTTAGGTTCTAAATCAGTTGTAGTTCATCATGATGAAAGGGGTTTGTTCCTTGATGTATGTGGAGGCTATGTCTAAGATTGCATCCCTTGAGGTGGCATGGTTTGGGAGATCTTGGATGGACCATTTCAAAGTTGGAGCTATTTTACTTGCCGTCAGAGCTCTATTTTCCTACTTTCTGGTGTTGATTTTGTGACATGTAACCATTGATCCTTAATGAATCAGAATTTTCACTCTTAGGGCCTTAAAGAGGACCTAAATTAATATCTTCTCCTAAGACCACAAGTCCTAATTCATTATGAGTAAAATGTTATGACTATTTTTCTTGGGTACCTAGTTTCTACCAGTTTTCACGTGAAACATGGAGTGTTTCTTCTTGCGCGGTGGTGCAGAGCACCTCTTGAAGACAAGCTTGAAGACAAGAAGGGTCACTTGGATGACCTCAAAACATTGAAGGACATAATGAATCAGAAGGACATTAATGACATGTATCATGACCTTTGATCCATCTAATGTAATATATTAACTACAAAATGCCAAAAACATGGAATGTTGCAAAATATGCAACAATATGTAATAGTTGTCAAATGTCACTATATGGCATCATAGGCCTAGAGAGATAATCATGGATGAAAGGTGTCTATAAAAACTTAATGGGTCATTTTTAATGGTCAAAGTGGGTTATATGTTTTACAGTTCATTAAAAGACCATTCTTAATGTGATGGGGGATATTGGGGATAGAGTTGTCGAGTTGTTTAAACAACTTTAAAATGGTTAAAGTATGGGATAATTTTGTAACTGATTCCATTTGGTTAGGAGGGTACTTATGGTAGGTTCTCAGTTATGGGAGTCAAGGGAGGTTATTTTAGGTCTTATGGAGTCATTATGCGAGAGGGAGAAGAAGGAATGCAATGTGAGCATTCAACATTGTACAGATAGAACAAAGTTTCGTAAATATTGAGTAAAGTTTGATACCTCATGGTGTTTTTATGATTCTCCTGAGTAGTAGTACTCATGCAAGATTAATTATTAATGTTTTCCTTTGTTATAAAGTGCTATGGATTAGTTTTTAATCTTTCATGTTGTGTTAAGGCCGACTGTGCCATGATAGTGAGCTTTAAGGCACTGGAATCTCAGTCAAATGGGGTTTAGAGGGTTCTAATACCCTATTCTTTCATTGTGCTTAGTATATTGAGGTGTTTTTTTTTTCATGCAATGTCATTTAATAATATTTATGTAGGGATGGAGCCATAAGATTGTTATTCACTCAAAATGGTGAGTGTTTGCATTGCAAAGAAAAGAATTTTGTCTTAGGAAAAAGACCCTCAATGCGGGGGCCATATCTTTCTAACCAACCATTGAATTGTGATCAGCTTTGAATATGTTTTGGAAAAGCTAATCATGTCCATCCTCACTGGAGTTATTGATAATTTTGTATCGACATAAAAATTTATACACTTATGTTTACGGATCTATTCAGGAGACAACAAGAAGGTTTATTCTTGGGGATTTATTTTCAGAGTTTTGTTTAATGGATCTAGTGGATGGGAATGTGTATGGAAAGGTTCTAGAAGGATTTTAGGGAGTATATTTGATGAGAGAAATATCCCTAAATGTTCAAGGGGAATTCTTTAAGTGATTGTCACAAGTATGGAGTCGAGAGATACAAAGTCACTATCTTTTAGGACATAAACTCTTAGTTGGTGTGGAAACAATGTGGGAAGAATGTATCTCGATTGAGCACTTGAATGGTGTGAGTCTTGTGAAGGTGAGTGTTAAAGAGGAGTAAGGTTATGACCCTTGATAGGCCTAGTTGAGTAGGTTGGGTCTTGGAATTCTATCTGGTTGAAGGCACATTTGGTAGACACTGAGAGTCTTTAGAAGATTCATGGAAGAATCTTGGGAGCTCACCAACTTGACATACATCAAATTGGTATCAGAGAAAGAGAGTACATCCTTGCAATATTGGTGAAGTTTTTCAATATGAACTTCTTAGAGAATGAAATTTATGAGGCTTACAAAACTTGGAAAGCTTATGCAAGCAAGAAAAGAGATGAAGTAGAGAAAAAGAAGAAAGAAGAAGAAAGGAAGAAGGAGGAAGTAAGAAGAAAAGCATTAGAAGAGGTAAGAAGTTTAAAAAATAGGTTAGAAGAGAATGCAGCAAGGATACAAGCAACCAAGAGAGAGTTCCAAGAATTCCTAGAACAAGAAAGGAAGCAAGAGCTCTTGAACAAAGAGTCATTGAAAAAGTAGCAACAAGAGGTTAAAGAACCCAATGTTGAAGTGGCTCTTGAAGAAGAAACAGTTATGGTAAAGGAAAATGGTGATGTGGAGCAACCATTCACTGAGAATACAAAGGTATGTGTAGTTGGGACAATGATATGTCCTTTGATAGAGGATAAGGGTATAGAAAAGCAAGGTACCCCTATGTATATAGATTGTGAGGATAATGAAATAACCATGAAGTTGTGTGATGGTTTTCTTTTCCAAGAAGAATGGCATAAACAAATTGCAGCAGTGATCTCTAAAAATAAGCTTGAGGATGAAGACAAGATAGTGGAAGTCATTGGTTATAAAGAAACCATGGAGTTTGAATTTTCCCCAAATGCGGAAATCTCACTAGGAGTAGTGGGTGAACAAGGAGATGATATGGTTCCAATGGTGAACCAACTATACATTTTAATGAATGAAGAAGTGATGTTTCCTTTCCCTAACTTTTTTTTTGTAGGTTTTCAGGGGTCCTATTTTTCTGATTACATTGAAGTGAATCATGAAGACAAGGATATGCATGATGCAGAATTGAGTACTTGGCATGCGTACAAGTGGATGCATGGAAGATGCAAGAAACCACCAAAGAGAGGACACATTTTTGTTGCAGGATACCAACACTCAGTTCCAAAGAATTGGAAAACAAGGAAGAGGACAGTGGAATCCATGGGACTTGGATTCTTTTCCACCCTAGGAGTATGGTGCAAAGCACCTCTTGAAGACAAGCTTGAAGACAAGAAGGGTCACTTGGATGACCTCAAAACATTGAAGGACATAATGAATCAGAAGGACATTAATGACATGTATCATGGCCTTTGAGCCATCTAATGTAATATATTAACTACAAGATGCCAAAAACATGGAATATTGCAAAATATGCAACAATATGTAATAGTTGTCAAATGTCACTATATGGCATCATAGGCCTAGAGAGATAATCATGGATGAAAGGTGTCTATAAAACCTTTATGGGTCATTTGTAATGGTCAAAGTGGGTTATATGTTTTAAAGGTCATTAAAAGACCATTCTTAATGTGATGGGGGATATTGGGGATAGAGTTGCTGAGTTGTTTAAACAACTTTAAAATGGCTAAAGTATGGGACAGTTTTGTAACTAATTCCATTTAGTTAGGAGGGTAATTATGGTAGGTTCTCAGTTATGGGAGTCAAGGGAGGTTATTTTAGGTCTTAGGGAGTCATTATGTGAGAGGGAGAAGAAGGAATGCAATGTGAGCATTTAGCATTGTATATATAGAATAGAGTTTTGTAAATATTGAGTAAAGTTTGATACATCATGGTGTTTTTATGATTCTCCTGAGTAGTAGTACTCATGCAAGATTAATTATGAATGTTTTCCTTTGTTATACAGTGCTATGGATTAGTTTTTAATCTTGCATGTTTTGTTAAGGCCGACTATGCCATGACAGTGAGCTTTAAGGCACTGGAATCTCAGTCAAATGGGGTTTAGAGGGTTATAATACTCCATTCTTTTATTGTGCTTAGTATATCAAGGTGTTATTTTTTTCATGCAATGTTGTTTAATAATATTTATGTAGGGATGGATCCATAAGATTTTTATTCACTCAAAACGGTGAGTGTTTGCATTGCAAAGAAAAGAATTTTGTCTTAGGAAAAAGACCCTCAGTGCAGGGGCCATATCTTTCCAACCAACTGTTGGATTTTGATGAGATTTGGATATGATTTGGTAAAGCTAATCACATCCATACTCACTAGAAAGATTGAGTAGTTTGTATCTACATAAAAATTTATACACTTTTGTTTACGGGTTTATCCAGGAGACAACAAGAAGGTATATTCTTGGGGATTTATTTTCAGAGTTTTGTTTAATAGATCTAGTGGATGGGAATGTGTATGGAAAGGATCTAGAAGGATTTTAGGAAGTATATTTGATGAGATAAATATCCCTAAATGTTCAAGGGGAATTCTTTAAGTGACTATCCCAAGTATGGAGTCAAGAGATACAAAGTCACTGTCTTTTAGGACAGAAACTCTTAGTTGGTGTGGAAACAATGTGGGAAGAATGTATCTCAATTGAGAACTTGAATGGTGTGAGTCTTGTGAAGGTGAGTTTTAAAGAAGAGTAAGGTTATGACCCTTGATAGGCCTATTTGAGTAGGTTGGGTCTTGGAATTGTATCTAGTTGAAGGTACATTTGGTAGACACTGAGAGTGTTTAGAAGATTCATGGAAGAATTTTGGGAGCTCACCAGCTTGATATACATCATGCGGTTCTATGTGATGAAATGGGGCCTTGAAAAATTAAGGACATGTTATTGGGTCATGTTTGGACCTAAATATAAAGGCACATCATGTTTGGTTGTTTCTTTCATTAGTTTTGGTATCTCTCCTTAGGCTGGACCTATAATGTAATTAAAGCCTGACTAGCCGACTTGTGGCTTAGCTGGCTATATATTGAGAGCTTGGGTAGATGTTTAGGGAGATTGGTAATAGGAGGAAAGAGGTAGAGTGTGTAGTGATATGATGGAAGAGTAGAGTAGAAGTAGATTTTTGAATCTGGGAGTTTCTAGAAGAACTAGTGGCCTGTGGGCTTAGGACAACAAGGGCTTGCTTGGTGGCTTGTGAACACAAGTTTAGACCCTATCTTGGTTGTTCCTATTAGTGGCTACCTGTTGTAGATCTAAAATAGTTGTTTGTTCCCTAGATCTTGTGAGATCTTGTTGATACTTTGTAATTTCACTGTATAAGGCCGAAACCCAGAAGGCCTCATAGCTGAACATGTTGAATGAAATTCTATTTTCAAGCATTACCTTGTTGTATTCCATTGTGCTTGTTTTTGTTATAACTAGAAGTGTAGGCTTGGGCTGTCTATTATTGGATCCTCCATTCCTAACTTGCGTCAAGTGGTATTAGAGCTTGAAGATCTTGTGTGTGTGAACAGATCACTGAGGGTGAGGCAGTTTGCACTAGGACCTTGGATTGAAGATGCCTATGAGGAGAGCATATTTGATGTGACAGATGAAGATTTCCTTGAGTGAATAGATCACCAAATTGAGGTAGGTTGTGAAGATGGATAGTAGATCACCAAGTGTGTGGAGGCAACTAGAATCTTGCAATCAGACTACTGAGCAGAGGCAGTTTCACTTTGAAAGGAACTTGATGGATAAGTTGGGTCAGTTTTGGCATATTCTATTTGCGGATTGAAGAGATGATGAAGTCTTGTTGGAAGAGAGTTATTTGGCTGATTAAGAGGATTATTTGGAGAAGAAGATAGTTTGATGTTAAGGAAGAGGTGAAGGATGACTTCGCTAAAGATGATAAGATCTTATTTGCTGGTTGTGGACTTGAAATGCTGGTTGATAGTAATGAGTCTTGTGATGAGTTGTAGAGATGAGATTCTAATGATGAGGGATTTCATATTGATGTGGATTTGACTTTGGATATACTTTTTAGGGATTTGGATACTCCATTTTCTGAGATAGGTTGTGGTGATCAGTGGTATGTTGATTGGATTGTTGAGATTCATATGATCCTGATGTTTGAATGGATGAAGAATAGATGGTTGATGTTCCAATTTGTTCTCTTGTCCTTGATGGATTGGAAGCCTTTGGTGAAGATAAAGTTGATTAAAAATAATTATCTTGAGATTAAAGTATGGGACATACTTTCTATTTACCTTGGTAGTCTGATGTAGGAGCATTTTGGGTTCCTAAAGATCTTTCTTAGTCTTGGAGGAATTCCCTGTCAGAGGGATACAAAACTTTGTTTTGGGCATCTTTCTGATTTTCTATGTTGTGATGATCTATGGAGATCTCTAGCATGTGCGATGAAAGGGGTTTTTTCCTTGATGTATATGGAGGCTATGTCTAAGATTTCATCTCTTGAGGTGGCATGGTTTGGATGATCTTGGATGGACCATTTCAAAGTTGGAGCTATTTTACTTGCTGTCAGAGCTGTATTTTCCTACTTTCTGGTGTTGATTGCATGATGTGTAGCTATTGATCCTTAATGAATCAGCCTTTTCTCTCTTAGGGCCTTAAATAGGACCTAAATTAATATATTCTCCTAAGACCACAAGTCCTAATTCATAATGAGTAAAAAGTTATGACTATTTTTCTTGGGTACCTATTTTCTACCAGTTTTCATGCAAAACGTGGAGTGTTTCTTCTTGCATGGTTCTATGTGATGAAATGGGGCCTTGGGAAGTTAAGTAAATGTTCTTGGGTCATGTGTGGACCTAAATATAAAGGTTCATCATGTTTGGTTGTTTCTTTCATTATTTTTGGTATCTCTCCTTAGGCTGGACCTATAATGTAATTAAAGCCTAACTGCCTGACTTGTGGCTTAGCTAGCTATATATTGAGAGCTTGGGTAGATGTTTAGGGGGATTGGTAATAGGAGGAAAGAGGTAGAGTGTGTAGTGATATGAGGGAAGATTAAAGTAGAAGCAAATTTGTGAATCTGGGAGTTTGTAGCAGAACTAGTGGCCCGCAGGCTTAGGACAACAAGGGGTTGCTTGGTGGCTTGCGAGCACAAGTTTAGACCCTATCTTAGTTGTTCCTATTAGAGGCTACCTGTTGGACATCTACACTATTTGGTGGTTCCCTAGATCTTGTGAGATCTTGCTAATAGTTTGTAATTTCATTGTATAAGGCCAAAATCCAGAAGGCTTCACAACCGGGCATGTTGAATGAAATTCTATTTTCAAGCATTACCTTGTTGTATTCCATTGTGCTTGTTGTTGTTATAACTAGCAGTGTAGGCTTGGACTGTCCATTATTGGATCCTCCATTCCTAACCTGTGTCAAGATTCTAGGTACAAACTTGTCTTTCTCTTCAACCTACCATTCATAATCAGATGGACAAACAGAGGTAGTGAATAGGTCACTTGGGAACTTGCTAAGGTGCTTGAATAAGCAACATGGATAGTCATGTGATCACATCATAGGGTAGACATAGTTTTCCTATAATGATTCCATTAATTAGAGTGCTAGTAAAAGCCCCTTTGAGATAGTCTATGGGACTCATCCTAGAGGGCTCCTAGAGTTGAGAGATCTTAGTTTAGATGACAAGAGAAGTGGACAAGGAGAATCATTTGTAGAGCAGATGAAAGAGTTGCATGATCAGGTTAGAAGGACTTTACAAAAACAAGGGGAGAAGTATAAGGCCAAATTAGACCAGACAAGAAGAGATTTACAGTTCAAGGTGGGGGATTTAGTACTTTCTTATCTTAGAAAGGGAAGACTATCCAAGAGATAGCCTACCAAATTACTCATGAAGAAGATAGGACCCTTGAAGATATTACACAAGTATGGACAAAATGCATATGAAGTGGAATTGCCTCTTGATTTAGGCATTTAACCCATCTTTAATGTATGTGACCTATATCCCTATAAGGGACCTTGTCTAGACATAGGTCAAAACACTCTTACAGACTTAGGAGATGATGATTGGGTAAAAGAATTGCCTACCCCACTCCCACTGTAGTTGGACAATATACTAGATTCTAAGGTAATAAAAAAGACAAGGAAGGGTACCTACAAAGAGTATCTAGTTAAGTGGCATGGATTACCTGAAGCTAAGGCCACTTGGAGTTACCATTAAAGACCTCCTGACTCAAGGGACTTTATTTCTTTATCCTAGGGGAGTATGGTGCATAGCACCTCCCATTTTGATGTGTTTGGTGTGTTTTATGGTTTTGTGAAGTGTTGTGTGTGGCTTGGAATAAGATCCAATAGGTTGGATCCATAGTTGACAACCTCCATGTTTGTAAGAGCCAAATGAGCTCATAAAGGATATTGTGGTCAATTTGGTTTTACAAGAAAAAAGTGCTATTTTTGTGTAGGTTGGGTTTAGTGTATGTCTTAGGACCCTAAATTTCCTAACTAGGGTCATAGTAGTCAACCACAATCATCGAGTTGATAAAAAGAGTCAAATAGCACTCAATGTAAAAAATTTGCTAGCAACTTTGAAAAGTTGCTCGAGCAACTTTGGCATTTCTTGACAAGAAGTTTCCAAATGAAGTTAGAGTGGTTGTAACCACTCATTCTCATTATATGAGCATGGATTTGATGATTTTGAGAGGTTAATGAAGTTTTGGATTGCTTAACATTCTTGTATACCTTTTGTACAGATGAGGGACTGTAGTTCTTTCTAATTTGTAGTGTTTCTTATTTTCTGTACGGTCCTGTATAGATTGAATTGGGTGATTGGGATCCATTGTGGTGTAGTGTTTTGTGTTATTTCTCTTATTCATTGATTAGTTTGATTTCAATTTTATTGTAGTGCAAGGTTGTAGTAGGTTTTAAGTCACTGGTCTGTAAGTTCCATTTGCAGAGTCTCAGTGCCAAAAATGGCTCTAACCTAAGCATCCACCAGTGGAAATGGCTGAAACCATAGAGGATGAAATGTTAGAGTCTATACATAAGGTTTTTTTTTTCATTTTTGTTGTTGCAATGAAGTTTCTAGACCAAGAATGAAGCCTTATGGCTGACTGTTGGGAACAGGTGAGCCTAGACATGGTAAAGTTTGATCTAGACTGAGCACCCATGATCTTGGAGAAAAGACTTAGAGGCATGTGTAGAATCCATAAAGAGTCTCCTTGAAGGATCAAAAGGTGGGAGAAGGTGAACCAAAGTTGGAAGACCAATTTGGTGGAAATTTGTTCAAACTGGTCCAGAGGCCTAATTAATGGGCTAAAATCTAGGGCCTGATGAAAACTGGGGTTATGAGTGCAACCAGAAGTTAGGATTTTGGATTTGGATAGTTAGTGGATACATTGAAGATTTTAAAGGTCTTTTATGGCATTTTTTGGAGGATTTTG
Organism: Chamaecyparis obtusa; assembly: GCA_027943335.1. Lineage (NCBI taxonomy): Eukaryota > Viridiplantae > Streptophyta > Pinopsida > Cupressales > Cupressaceae > Chamaecyparis > Chamaecyparis obtusa. Next base: position 6,083,200 of record BSBK01002152.1, on the reverse strand, counting down.
GAGCATTAGACCAAAAATAGTGAAATTAGATCTACTAGGAAACAATCCAATTAGGCATCCTGGTGAATTTGATAACAATTAGATTGGTAAAGTGTCCAAAAGTGTGGGAAAAGGTTCTAATGGAATTTTGAAGATTCAAGGACATACACAAGAGTTAATGGGATGTGTGGAAAGATCCTAAGCTAGGGTTTGGAATTCTAGGGGGAAGATCTAGTGAAGAAGCCTAGGGAATTGAGGGACTAGTTGAATCTAGGAGTATTGGAGTCTTCAACAAATCAACTATACCTAGGAGGAGAAGTTGATAGTGAGGATATTGGAGGTCCACATTGAAGAAGAAAACAAGAAGAAGTAACCACTAGGTGGTTAGAAGAGTTTATAAGCATTTTGGGGAAGAAAACACTAGAGTCCTAAACCCTCTACATCACTCACATTACCGATTTCTTCCGTGCTCATCATTAGTTATGTGTATGCCATGGTCTAGATTAGCTGATCACAATGTACATATTATTGTTAATGGTATAAACATATTATTGTTAATGGTATAAACATATCACATGGAATATATTTATGGACATATAATTGTATCATTGTATCTGCATACATCGATATAATATATAAGCAAAGAAAAAACCAACATATCCAATACTTCCAGATACAAAAAAAAGAAAAAGGAAACCATCATGTATCAAAGTATCTTCATACATCAGTTTACTCAAATAAAACACATTGACCCATAAAAGTCCAATACTTCTAGATACAAACAAAAGAAAAAGGAAACCATCATGTATACCAAAGTATCTTCATACATTGACCCATAAAAGAATAACTATTCTCAGGATCTGTAGTCTTCCCACATTCTACTTCCTGTATCATGTCAAAACTATGCCCACTAGTCTCTATCATGCTGAGACAACCCATATGTCTTAAGCATTGGTACATCTATCCCATCATGATCATCTTCCTCTTCGGTACCAATTTATGATGGAATGTTGTTCTCTATCATAATGAAGTTGTGTAGTATGCAGCAGGCTAATACAATATGGGTTTGTGTCATGATAGAATAAGATGTGGCATGCCTCAGGATTGGAAAATGTTTCTTGAGAATACCAAATGTACGCTCTATTGCATTTCTTAGAGAGGAGTTTTAGTGGTTGAAAAACTCTTGTCGAGAGTTTATTGGTTTCTCTCTTGAAAACTCCTTCAGGTGGTAGCATGTACACCGATAAGGAGCAAGAAATCTAGGTGCATTAGGATATCCAACATCCACTAGAAAATATTTTCCTACATAAATAGAGTAAATTTTTAAAACTTGAAACATTGATTGTACAATTAGTATATTAAACTATGATTTGTCTTATCAGGGGGAACAACAAGAGGATCTTCTCTTGACATAGCTGAAGCTAGAACATGACTATCCACAATAGTACCTTCCCAACCAACAAGGTAGTATTGAAACTTATAATCAAAGGAACACACACCTATAACAATTTGTGACAAGTTACCTTTTCTATCATGATATTTTCCCTGCCTGTTGACATCGATGGTGACTGGTATATGGGTTCCATCGATATCTCGGACACAATCCTATATGATATGATACAATCATCAATTATATGGTCAACCAGTAATATGATAAGTTCAAAAATCCATGCAAGAAATTTGTAACAACACAAGAATTACCTTAAAGAATGGATCAAAATGGTCATTCCCACTAATTTCAAGAGGAGTGTTTGGACTAGGTGATATACGGTAATCCTAGTGGAGTGCTAAGATAGCCCTCAACACCTTATGGAAGTATCAGCTAACTGTCTCTCCTGAGTGCCCAAAGTTGTGGGTAATCTTACAATTCCACATATTGTGGCAGAGGGTGTGGAAGAACATCACAAGTTGTTCTTCTAACTTCAAGTGTATCGTATTTTTCAAGCTTCCTTTCAGCCTCAAGATACTAGCTAGATGAAAGAAGGCTTCCCTAGTCATGTGAATCTGATCATGACAGTCTACATCATTGGAATGAATAACCATTCTATAAAAAGAATTTCCTTTTCTTATTCATTTACCCATTTGTGCATTGCCTTCTCGGGCTAACACTACTTTGGCTATGGAAAGAAAAGAAATAAGAGTTGTGAGAAGATGAGAATATGTGGTTTCCATAGCTACACATCATAGAGTGTCAATATTCTTAATAGGATGCATCAATGGCTTGAAATGTGGATAAACACAATGATTTGAGCGAGGGGATATCCACTATGAAGCACAAAGATAAAGCATATATTAGTACATAATCACAAAGATATGCATCCATCCATCACATAAAGTACAAAAATGACATATACACATGATGCCTACCAATCTCCATCATATATATCTATAAAAAATGTGTCAAAAAATATAATGTATAAAAATAATAGATCCCTATCCCTATCCCTATATTATCTGCATAGATCCTTGTACTGATTCACTAACTATGTGACCCTATGGCTATCAAATGTCCCATGGGAGTCTATACTTCTCAACAAACCACATATGTTATTAAAACCACATATGTATGTATCTCATGAATTTTCTAGCCTCATTTCATTAAGAAGTCAATCCGTTTACAAATACCTAGAGCGTATATTAATTCCCTAACTTGAGAATTGGACCTAACCGTCCTAGTAGTCTGAAGACTAGATACCAATTTATAGAATTATAAGCCTTGACAAGGATATCAATGACTCCCTCCTTATTCATCCATTATCTGAGGGACTATGTGTGTGGAGTGAAAGATTATGTTATTCAAGTCAGGTGTTATTGATAGATTAGCTCAGTGTATTTCTTATCTATTATTATCTTTCTAATAACTTCCTATCAAGTAACTATAGGCTTATCTCAGAAAAAGGATAGGCGATGTAAAATTTGTGACATGCTATAAAAGGAATTTGTTCCCTAGTTTGGCATAAACTAGAACACAAAATTTAGAGATGCCAAATTTTTTCACTATAGATTATTATCTTGATGAACATCATACTGCATTATAATCTACTTGTAATGTAGTATGATGTTCCATAGGCATTAGTTCCCACATTTATAATAGTTACTCCATACATGGCTACTAGTGGAATAATCATCGAATAAGTGATTTAAATGTCTACTTGTAATGCAGTATGATGTTCATCAAGATTGACCTCACATTGATCATTATTCCATACATGGCTACCATTGTAATTTATAATAGTTATTCCATACATGGATACTATTGTAATTTAAAATAGTTATTCCATACATGGCTACTACTAGAATAATCATGTATGGAATAATAGTAGCCATGTATGGAATAACGATCAATCTCAGGTCAATCTTGATGAACATCATGATAGTTATTCCATACATGGCTATTGTTGCAATTTATAATAGTTATTCTATACATGGCTATTGCTAGAATAAAAGTAGCCATGTATGGAATAATGATCAATTTGAGGTCAATCTTGACGAACATCATACTGCATTACAATCTGTTTGTAATGTTGTATGATGTTCATGAAGATTATTAATTGAAAAAGTAGCCATGTATGGAATAATGATCAATTTGAGGTCAATTTTGATGAACAACATACTGCATTACAATTTTCTTGTAATGCAGTATGATGTTCATCAAGATTATAAATTGCAACAATATGGAATAATGATGAATCTGAGGTCAATCTTGATGAACATCATACTGCATTATAAGAAAATTGTAATTCAATATGATGTTCATCAAGATTGACCTCAGGTTGATCATTATTCCATACATGGCTACTGTTGTAATTTATAATGTTGATGAAAATCATACTGCATTACAAGTAGATTGTAATGTAGTATGATGTTCATCAAGATTGACCTTAGATTGATAATTATTCCATACATGGCTACTGTTGCAATTTATAATCTTCATGAACATCATACTGCATTACAAGAAGATTGTAATGCAGTATGATGCTCATGAAGATTATAAATTGCAATAGTATGGAATAATGATAAATCTGAGGTCAATCTTGATGAACATCATACTGCATTACAATCTTCTTGTAATGCAATATGATGTTCATGAATATTATAAATTACAATAGTAGAAATGTATGATATCTACCTATAATTTTTGTACAAGTGATGTAAACAAGAGAGTAAATCAAAGAAGGAAATAGGAAATGATCACAAAAATAACCCACAAGGAATGGGCATATAAAAGGTACTAAAGATTTAAGCATCTAGGAGCATAAAAAGTGACTAATAGCATAACAACAAATGAGATATGATTGAGGTTCCAAGTCATTGATGTTTCTTGGACTTGGAGTCCCTAATTTCTACATTATAATGGCCCTATGGCCATTTCCTAAAACCTTTATATCTCCCTGCATGAACATCATTATAGTTATTCCATACATGGCTACTGTTGCAATTTATAATAGATATTCCATACATGGCTACTACTAGAATAATAGTAGCCATTTATGGAATAATGATAAATATGAGGTCAATCTTGATGAACATCATACTGCATTACAATCTACTTGTAATGCAGTATGATGTTCATGAAGATTATAAATTGCAACAATAGCCTTGTATGGAATAATGATCAATATGAGGTCAATCTTGATGAAAATCATACTGCATTACAATCTTCTTGTAATGCAATATGATGTTCATCAACATTATAAATTGAAATAGTAGCCATGTATGGAATAATGATCAATATAAGGTCAATCTTGATGAACATCATACTACATTACAATCTTCTTGTAATGCAATATGATGTTCATCAACATTATAAATTACAACAGTAGCCATGTATGGAATAATGATCAATCTGAGCTCAATCTTGATGAACATCATACTGCATTACAATCTTCTTGTAATGTAGTATGATGTTCATGAAGATTATAAATTGAAACAATATGGAATAATGATAAATCTGAGGTCAATCTTGATGAACATCATATTGCATTACAATCTTCTTGTAATGCAGTATGACATTCATGAAGATTATAAATTGCAATAGTAGCCATGTATGGAATCTACCTACAATTTTTGTACAAGTGATGTAAACAAGAGATTAAATCAAGGAAGGAAATAGGAAATAATCATAGAAATAACCCACAAGTAATGGACATATAAAAGGTACTAAAGATTTAAGCATATAGGAGAAGAAAAAGTGACTAATAGCATAAAAATGAATGAGATATGATTGAGGTTCCATGTCATTGATGTTTCTTGGACTTGGAGTCCCTAATTTATACATCATAATGGCCCTATGGCCATTTCCTAACAACTTTATATCTCCCTTCATGAACATCATTATAGTTATTCCATACATGGCTATTGTTGCAATTTATAATAGTTATTCCACACATGGCTATTGCTGGAATAACAGTAGCCATGTATGGAATAATGATAAATATGAGGTCAATCTTGATGAACATCATACTGTATTACAATTTTCTTGTAATGTAGTATGATGTTCATGATGATTATAAATTACAATCATACCAAGTTTACTTTGGAAGTGTTCCACCTTCATTTTGCAAGAGGTTTGGTGAGGATTGTAAAGAACAATGATCTGCCTCTCAATCTAGTGTTTCAAAAAAAATTGAGATATTTTGAAGTTCTTTAGAGTAAAAGTTTCTCTAAATCCAAGTTTGAATTACTAACTTGAGGAAAGGAAGCTTGATGTTTGAGTCTATCAAGATATTTTTCTGCAATGTGACCATAGTTGTCACATATATAACATTGGATTTTAGAGTAGTCTCTCTATTTCTTGAACAAATATTTACCATTTGAGTTCTTTCCGTTTTTCCTTTTCAAATTAGTGGTGAGAATATGAATGTCTTCATTTGTGGATTCCACACTGATTCCTCTAGATATTAGATTACACTCTTCTTGAATACAGTCAACTTTTAGTCAATCAAATTTGGGGAGTTTGGAACGAGCACTTTTGCCTTGTCTAAATTTTTCCCATGAGATAGGGAGTCCATTTAAAGAAATCATAGTTAACTCTTTATTATCATAGATGTGACAAATTGTTGAGATTTGGTTTCTTAATTCTATTATCCTCATAAAGCATGAGGTGATGATCTCTCCTTTATTCATTTTAATATTAGAGAGTTGATTTTTAAGAGTAAGAATCCTGCTAGTGTTGTTGATCTCAAACATGTTTTCTAGGGCTTTGAACATATCATATGAAGAGTATAGCTTTGTGATAATAGGTAGTAGATGATCTTTTACTCTGCCTACTAATAATTTCATTTCTCTGGTATTGTCCTTTTCCCATTGAATCTTCTCATCATTCTCATTAGATTTAGGGGGATTTTCTATGATTATTTTTATCTCATTTTTTCTTAGTATTAGCATCATTCGCAGTTTCCAAGATTCAAAATTTGAAGCACCTTCAAGTTTTTCTTCAAGCCTGATTCCATTCACCATTTTGTAGGTACAATATTTCCAATGTAATATATATATTTAAAAATCTGATCTTGATCTTTTCTCAAACCTGCTCTAATACCATGTTGATTTGGATCAAATTTGATAAAGTATATATATATATAAATATTTTTGTCTATTTATTACATTGATAATTCTTATCAATATGATTTAATACGTTCTATGTTATAGTAAAAACTAGAATTGTATCTCACAATCTACTGCAAAGGAAGAATATGTGGCCGCAACAATTTATTGTACTCAAATTATGTATGGATGAAGAAAATTCTTGAAGGTATCCAAGAAGAGGTAACTAAACTGATGACTATCTTTTTTGATAATACAAGTTCAATAAACATTTCTAAGAATCCTATTATGAACTAAAAAACTAAACATATTGCAATTAAGTATCACTTTCTGAGAGAGCAAGTACAACAGAAAGAGGTGAAGTTTGAATACATACCAATAAAGGAACAATTAGCATATATTTTCACAAATCCATTGTACCTAAGGATTATTTTGAGTACCTTAGAGGTAAGCTAGGGGTTGTACCCCTACCTGAGTAGAACTAAGATGCTATTTTTGCATCAATTTAGTGAATTCATTGCAATATATTTCATTGTGGGTTGATGTTCAAGGAAATACTCCTTAAGGGGATCAGTTGGAAATAAGATGCAGATAGTTGCATAAAAATGAAGACTTCGACATGTTGCATCTTTGGCATTGTTTTCAAAGGGGGGAGAATAGTGTGGTATTGTTTTGGTGTTGTTCTCATATGATTGTTTTGATTTTGATATTTTTTTCATATGATTTTTGAAAATTATTGTATCAAGAATAGTGTGGTAGTGTTTTGGTATTGTTGGTGTTTCCATCAATACCAAAGGGGGAGATTTTTGGCATAATCAATCACTTGAATATTGAATATGTTATGGTATGAGTTTGATGTTATATCTTTTATTTATGATATTGTCATTAATGTCAGCTAGGTGTTTATTTTTTTATTATGTTCTTAATAAGAAAAGGAATGATCAGTCGAATGAATCTTGAGTTGTGTTGAGAGTTGGATTGTGCAATTGTGATGGACGATCAAATGATGTCTCTAGTGTTAGCATGAATGTTGATGGTATTCCTATGGGGGAGTATCATAGTAATGATAGAGGCATGCTACATTGGTTATGTTGCATTCATGACAAAGTTTGTCATTGAACATATGCTATTGACTGGATTGTTCAGGAGCCTACATAAGAGATTGCAGAGAATTGTATGGACATGATAAAGTGAATCAGCATGTGTGAACTTACAAAGATACTTTTATTGATGTCTTGGATCACCATCCATGATCACAAATACTTATGAGTTGATCTAATAGAGATGATTGAATTACTGATGACTAGTTTTTAGGAAATAGTAACTATGTTTTCACAGAGTTGATTACAAAACTTTGTGGATAGAACTCATGGTTGTTTGAGTTATGATGTGCGAACATAGGTTTGTGTTGGACACTAGCTTGAGAGATTATTTTGATCATATGGAGTCATGACCATACAGATGGCATCAACTATGGCGTATGCATTAGCAAAGACCTATTTCAAGGCCGACTTGGAACACGTTTCAAGGAATATGATATGTGAGCTTAATCAACGAATCTAAATGATTAATTGATGTAACTACTATTAGAAAGTAAATTCCACCAAGATAACTGAGAGGGGGGGGGGGGTGAATCAATTATCTGATAATTATAACTTTTATCAACTTCAACAACATTTAACCATGTAAGAAATATAATTACCAACCATAGAAAGATATTCATACACAATGACACAATAACACAAGATATGTTGACTAGGGAACCTCTTGATCAAAGAGTAAACCCCGGTGGGAATGATGCCCATAAAAGATGCACTAATATGAATATTCCTTGTGAAAGGATGGAATCTATTAGGAGTCTTATGAAATACATTCAGTACATATGAATCCCTGTTAGGAGATTTTGAATCCCTGTTAAAAGATTCTGACCTTGTTAGGAGTTATGGAAGACAGAAGGACCCACTGCCCAAACAACTTCAATGGTAAGATCACTAAAAACACTGTCCAACTGACCTTAAGATTATTCAATAGAATAATATGAAATATGTTACCTCCTCACTGTGCCAAACCGCACTCACTGCTACACCAGATCTCAATTTTAGATCTCTATACTTTGCATGTCTTCCTTCACAATTTCGCTTTCACAACTTCATTGGCTCTTTTCTTCACTTCATGCATACATTCACATTCAACCATACCATGCTTACATTACATACACATTACAATAAGGAAAAACATTCCTTCCTTTATACCACACTCAAATAATTACAAATGAGTCGGCACATAATTACAAAATAAAAGTTTCCACACGCTACATCAAAATTACACAAAACTGTCAGCTTCCAAATACAATAAATCTTCACTCATGTGACCTCAAAGTTTGCACTATGAACCAAATCACTATCAATGTGTCTCAAACTTCCCTTTAACTGTGCAAAACCAGATTCCATCTTGATTAGGAGATATCATCCGATTTCCACAAACTGCTACTCAGGAACACTGCCTGAATACTGCTTCCATCAAAATGCTCATAACTTTCATGAATAAATGAATACTATCTGTGCTCTTAACCATAGACATATAACATATCAAAGAATATAACCTCAACATCGCATAGCTCCAAATACAATATCCCACGTGCGCTAATCAAAAAACTGTCTACTTCTCTGTGAGTCTCCAGAAGATCACTGTGTTGACATCAATGACAATCATAGTCATGAATGAAACATAAAATGCTACAGAGTGACTACCAAGCATTCATTACTAACAATATCCCCCATTGGAATTGATGGCAACATAGATGAAAAACATCCAATGTTCCAAAAATCCAATACTGCAACACTTCTGCTTTGACTAACATTTTCAAGTCCTCTTCATCAATAAAATCTTGCTTCATTTTCCTATTCAGTTCTCTCCAATAGATGGTACAACTGGTACAAATAGTTTTTCATGTATACTTCTCCCCCATTGACATCAATGACAGAAATTTCATCACTATGTCAACAACAACTCAATGTCAAAAGCCACTATTTAGAAAATACATTCACAAAAGTCCTCATGACTCAGCTCAGATACACATACTCCCCCATAGAGGAAGTACCAACATCCAATCTAGAAGAAAGATAGGGCTCATATACCATTGGATGGATGTAACCAACTACATCATTACTCAAAAGTAGGTTGGGGCATAACCCCAAGCATACCTCTCAGATACTCAAATGTATCCTTAGGCAAAGGCTTTATAAATATGTCTTCTATCTATTCCTTTGTGATTATGTACTCTAGTCTAACTTCTTTCTCAGCAACTTTCTCTCTTACAACATGATACTTGATCTCTATATGCTTTGTCTTAGAATGTAATACAAGATTCTTAGACATACTAATTGTACTGGTGTTGTCACAATGTATGACAACAGGCTCAAAAAACTTAATTCCAATATCTTTCAGCATTTGATTCATCCAAATTATCTAGTTACAATTGTTTGCTACTACTACATACTCTGCTTCTGCTGTGCTCTGTAAAATAAAATTTTTCTTCTTGCTCAGCCAAGAAACTAATCTTCCTCCAAGAAAAAAGGCTCCACCACTGGTGCTTTTCTTATCATCAACACTACCTCCCCAATCAGCATCTATATATGCACATAGGGTAAAATCATCAAATTTTTCATACCACAATCCATAGTCCATTGTGCCTCTAAAATATCTCAGTATCCTCTTTACTGCTGCATAATGTGATTCTCTAGGTTCAACTTGAAATCTTTCTACCATTCCAACTGAATGTGCTATATCTGGTCTTGTGTGTGTCAAGTACTGCAATCCTCCAATCATGGATCTGTATTTCTTCTACTCAACTGTCGGTGTTTCATCTTTGCTAGATATTTTTTGTCCTATAATCATAGGTGTTCCAACTGGTTTATAGTTCTCCATTCCAAATCTTTTCAGCAAATCAGTCAAGTACTTTGTCTGAATTACAAAGATACCATCATTATTCTATGTTATCTGTAATCCCAAAAAGTATTTCATCTCACCAATCATACTCATTTCAAATTCTATCTTCATTTCATCAGCAAATTTATCACTAGCTTCATCTTCTCCTCCAAAAATAATGTCATCAACAAAAATAACTATAACCAACAAACCATTTTCAATTTCTTTTGTGTACAAATTGCTATCAGCTGTTCCTTTAGTAAATCCCAATTTTAACAAATACTTATCTAGTCTTGCATACCAAGTTCTAGGTGCTTGCTTTAGTCCATATAATTCTTTCTTCAGTTTACATACCATGTCTCCTTCTTGAGTCAAAGGAAAACCTTCAGGCTGCTCAATGTAGACTTCTTCTTCCAATTCACCATTTAGAAATGCAGACTTCACATCCATCTGATATACTTTGAATTTCTTAAAAGCTGCATAGGCCAAAAACATTCTTACTGCTTCAAGTCTTGCTACTGGTGCAAAAGTTTCTTCATAGTCAATTCCTTCTTGCTGTGAGTATCCCTTACATACCAATCTTGCTTTGTTTCTTACTACTTCTCCTTGTTCATTCATCTTGTTTCTGAATACCCATTTAGTTCCAATCACATTCTTGTCTTTAGGTCTAGGAACCAATTCCCATGTCTTGTTCTTTTCAATCTGATCTAGTTCTTCTTTCATATCATTAATCCAATGTTCATCTTCACAAGCTTCACTAGTAGATTTAGGTTCAATTTGAGAAATCAAACATAAATGTACCTTATTCTGAGTCAGAACTCCTTTGTCCAAACTTCCAATAACTTGTTCAACAGGATGATGTCTTGATAACTACCTATTCGGTGTCATAGTCTTAGATCTTGCTTCAACTGTAGATTCTTCTCTGGTTTCTTTAGCATGATTCTCATTCATCAATTCACTGTCAGTCTCATAGAATAACTCAGTAGTTTCAGTGTTAAGCTTAGGATGAGCTTCTTCATTAGATTAATAATCAAGCATTCTTTCCTGAATTTTAAATTTCTCATCAACTTTAACATTTGCGCTCTCAACAATAGTTTTAGTTCTCTTATTGTAACATCTATATGCTTTTCTCTTCAAAGAATATCCAAGAAAAATTCCTTCATCACTTCTAGGATCAAACTTTCCAATATCATCATCTCTCTTTATATAACATTTGCTTCCAAAAATTCTAAAATACATAACTGAGGGTGCATGTCCAAACCATAATTCATAAGGTGTCTTGTCTGTGTCTGCTCTGATTTGTACTTTGTTCATTGTATATACTATTGTATTCACTGCTTCTCTCTAGAATGTCTTTGCCAAATCATTCTCAAATAACATAGCTATTTGCTACTTTAGCTACTGATCTATTTCTTCTTTTTGCAATACCATTTGTTCAAGTGTTCTAGGGGCTGAAAACTGTCTCTTAATACCATTCACTTCACAAAAAGTGTTAAACTCTGTAGAAGTAAATTCTCCACCTCTATCAGATCTCAAACATTTAATCTTCATTCTAGATTCATTCTCAACTTTATTCTTAATGATCTTAAACTTATCAAATACTTCAGATTTTTCTTTTAGAAATGCAATCCACATCATTCTTGTAAAATCATCAACAAGAATCATAAAATACCTTTCTCCATAGAATCCTCTAGTCCTGGTAGGACCGCTCAAGTCTATATGAACAATCTCCAACTTCTCTGCCGATGTGAACTTCTTACTAGGAAATGAACTTCTCTTCTACTTAGCCATCACACATTCTTTGCAAATCATGTTAGTAGGCTTCATAATTTTAGGCAAATCCCTTACTGTAGTACTCACTTTCACAATATTATCAAAGTTTATATGACAAAACCTTCTATGCCATAACCAACTGTCATCAATCTTAGTAATCAAACATGTCATCTCAGTAGGATTCAATTGAAATACATTATCTCTGGTTCTAGATCCAGTTCCAATCAGATTTACATCTTTATCCTTTATCACACAAGTTTTCTCAGTAAACCAAACTTGATATCCCTTATCAACTAACTATCCAACACTCAAAAAATTATGTTTCAATCCTTCCACAAAGTAAATATCATCAATATTAGTCTTTCCATCAAGAGTAATAGATCCTATACCTTTAATCAAACAAGGTGCATTGTTACCAACTCTAACAACTCGTCCATCATAATTGTTAAACTTTATGAACTTTTTCATGTCACCAGTCATACGATGTGAACAACCACTATCTATAATCCAATCAGCTTTCTTTTCAACTTGGGAAACTAGGGATTTTTCTTCCTTAACATCAGATTTAGGATTCTCTTCTTTAATTGCTACAAATTCTATTTCATCATTATTCTTAGTATCACTTTCACTTAGAGTTCTTTCTATACTAGCTTCAAGATCTTCATCATTAGCATAATAAAATTCCTTAGATCTTCTTATTCTTGAAATTATTTCTATACTTCTTAACTCTCTTAGGACATTTAGATGCAAAATGACCATATTCTTGACAAGTCCAACATTAAAAAAATTTCTTACCGTATGGTTCTCTTTTCACAAGCAAGGCAATACCTTCTTCAATCTTCTTGTCTTCTTCATTTCTAGATCTTCTGCTACCAGCATAATCTCCACTCACACTGATGCTTCTTGACAAAGTAGCGCGAACACTAAGAGCACAAAATCTTGTCTCCATTCTAGGTAAGTCTCCTGATAACCTCAGGTTCATTTCTGCTGCTTCCAATCTTCCAAGAAGAGTCTCTCTTGTAAAGTTCAAAGTAAAAGGTATAACTTGTTCAATCATCTGTGTTGTCTACTTAAATACTGGAGTCAATGTCCTCAGAATTTTCCATATCACTTCATTCTCTGTCTTTGTTCCTCCACAAGATTTTATCCCTGCAACAATTTATGACATTCTACCAATATAGCTTCTAACAGATTCATCTTCCATCATTATTATATCATCAAATGCACATATCCATTTATGTAATCTAGCTTTCTTTGCATGTTCATCACCTTCAAAAGTAGAGTGTAAGGCTTTCCAAATTTCATGAGATTTTGTTAAACATTTTACTTAACTATATTCATTCTCTGGAAGTGCTGTCAAAAGTGCTTCTCTTGCAAGTATGTTACACATGAATAAATATCTCTTATCATTAGAACATGTCTCAAGATTATCTTCTTCAATGATAGTCTTATCATTCTTTGTAATCAACCAGTAACCTAGTCCTAAACATAGTAGATGTGTCTTCATCTTCTCTTTCTAGCTATCAAAATTTACTCCATCAAACTTAGGGCTTTCTTTCCTAAAATTCACCATGGATCTCCTTAAAGCTATTAAACTTTCCTTTCAAGGACCTGCCGCTCTGATACCAATTGTTAGAAAGTAAAGTCCACCAAGATAACTAAGAGGGGGGGGGGGGGGGGGGTGAATCAGTGATCTGATAATTATAACTTTTATCAACTTCAACAACATTTAACCATGTAAGCAATATAATTACCAACCATAGAAACATATTCATACACAATGACACAATAACACAAGATATGTTGACTAGGGAACCTCTTGATCAAAGAGTAAACCCCGGTGGGAATGATGCCCACAAAAGATACACTAATATGAATATTCTTTGTGAAAGGATGGAATCTGCTAGGAGTCTTATGAAATACATTCAGTACATATGAATCCCTATTAGGAGATTTTGAATCCCTGTTAAAAGATTCTAACCCTATTAGGAGTTATGGAAGATAGAAGGACCCACTACCCAAACAGCTTCAATGGTAAGATCACTGAACACACTGTCCAACTAACCTTAAGATTATTCAATAGAATAATATGAAATATGTTACCTCCTCACTATGCCAAACCGCACTCACTGCTACACCAGATTTCAATTTTAGATCTCTGAACTTCACATGTCTTCCTTCACAATTTATCTTTCACAACTTCATTGGCTCTTTTCTTAACTTCATGCATACATTCACATTCAACCATACCATGCTTACATTAAATACACATTAAAACAAGGAAAAAAATTCCTTCCTTTATACCACACTCAAATAATTACAAATGAGTCGACACACAATTACAAAATAAAAGTTTCCACACGCTACATCAAAATTACACAAAACTGTCAGCTTCCAAATGCAATAAATCTTCACTCATGCAACCTCAAAGTTTGTGCTATGAACCACATCACTATCATTGTGTCTCAAACTTCCCTTTAATTGCACAAAACTAGATTCCATCTCGATTAGGAGATATCATCTAATTTCCATAAACCGCTACTCAAGAACACTGCCTGAATACTGCTTCCACCAAAATGCTCATAACTTTCATGAATAAATGAATTACTGTCTACACTCTTAACCATAGACATATAACATATCAAATAATATAACCTCAAAATCTCATAGCTCCAACTGTAATATCCCACATGCGCTAATCAAAACACTGTCTGCTTCTCTCCGAGTCTCCAAAAGATCACTGTGTTGACATCAATGACAATCATAGTCATGAATGCAACAACAACTACTAAAAAATAAATACCAAGCATTCATTCCTAACAAATACTATGTTGTAACATTGTAAGAGATGTCATGTGCATCTTCACATGGGTCCATTTGTATTTTATAAATAGGATTTATCCTATTAAGGCCGACTTGGATATAAATGTTGTAATTTGTATATAAGGATTGAAATCCTTGGAAAATATGTGTGGAGCTACATATGCAAGATGCAAAGGTGGATGCGAGCTTAAGGATGCATTGGATACTATTTGAAGAAAAATATTTGTGCACTAAGGCACAAGGTGGAGCTTTCTTGGCAGTGATAGAAGGTTGAAAGTAGTTTCAAAACAAAATTATCTCAGACTTTAAGTTGCAAGGTTTGGAGAACCTAGGGATGGCTTTAACTCTCAAATCTCTTGATTAGGTTGATGCATTGTACACCCCTAATAGGGTAATTTCCTTTAACAGGGTTGGACTCCTGATAGGGTCAATTCCTTTATTGGGATCACATTGTAAATGACTACTAATAGGGTATGTCCTTTAACTAGGACCTACCTATTGTAATACTCGGCTCCTAACATGGTTAGAACTCTTAATAGGTTTATTATACCAATAGTATAGATATTTGTGGGTACCATCCCCACCAAGGTTTTCCTCGAGAACAAACATTGGTGTTCATATGTATGTGTGTTATTAATGCATTCACATTTTAGTTCAGTGTTTTTCTTTAATAAATAACTTTTAAGTAAGAGTTTGAGTATAGAGTATTGGCATCAAATAATTCACCCACTCCTCTCAGTTGATTGGGACACTATTATTCTAACAATTGGTATCAGAGCTTTTGGTCCTCAGTCAAGAAGCCTAACAACTTGAGGTAAAGATCAAGATGGTCTTATTCCGAAAATAGAGTCCTCAGTTTGATGTAGACAATTTTGACTCATGGAAGGAAAAGATGAATAATCATCTAATGTGTATGGGATTGGAATATTGGCTTATCACTTGTAAAGATGTGCCTATCATAAATGAATAAGACCTTGAGACACTTTCCACTAATGAAGAAGAAATTTTTATTTTTTTAATGCAATATTGTTGGAAAGGAAGCCTTGGTTAATGCACTATTTGATGGAGAGTACATAGAGGTCAGAGATCTTACAAAGGGAAGTGAGATCTAGAAAATAATAATCACACTCTATGAAGGAGATGAATACACTAAGAGAGAAAAGTTGCAGAATTGGAGAATAGAGATGGAGACAATAATAATGAAGGATGATGAAACAATGAGGATGTATGTTCAGAGAGTATCTAAATTTGTGATTAGAATCATAAATAATGGATGTACTTATACAGAAGATGAAGTCATAGAAAAGATCTTGAGGTCTATGACTCATGCCTACAAACCCAAAGTTCTGGCTTTGGAAGAGACCATACCACAATACAAATATTTCACCAGAGAGATGTTAGTAGCCAAGCTAACTACATTTGAGACCGCAGAGTTAAATGATACACTATCGAAGGTGGAGACAACATTTAAAGAAATTTTTCAATAGAACTAGACCTACTGGAGCTGGATCTAGCAGAGTAAGCAATCATAGCAAAGATCTTGGAGAATATGCTGAGGAATGGGAAGAGATTCAAAAGCTAGACAATCAAGTGGATGAGAAGATCATGGCCCTAATCACTAGGAGAGAAATGAAAGGAAAAGGTAAGTTTGAAGGAAAATTAGCTTTGAAATTTTTTAATTGCAATAAGGTTGGTCATTTTGCATCTAGATGTTCAAATAGAGTACCTAAGCATAGGCCTAAATATGGTCAATATAAGAATGATAAGGAATGCTACTATACTAGTGATGGATTTTAAGATTTAGATGATGTATTTAATGATGTATTGGGATTTGTTTCTATCAAAGAAGAGGATCCTATCTATGAAGAAAAATCCTTAGTTTCTTATGTTAAAGAAAAATTTATTGGATAATTGATAGCGGATGTTCATATCATATGACTAGTGACAAAGATAGATTCATTCAGCTAAAGAATTTTGATGGTGGTGTTGTAAGATTTGGTGACAATACCCCTATAATTATTGTTGGTAAAGGATCAATTACTTTGGATGGAAAAACTAATACTAATGATGTACTATTTGTGGATGGTTTAAAAAACAACTTGTTAAGTGTTGGAAAACTTGTGGATAAGGGCTATCATCTAGAATTCAAGGATGGTCATTGTTATATTAGAGG
Organism: Chamaecyparis obtusa; assembly: GCA_027943335.1. NCBI lineage: Eukaryota > Viridiplantae > Streptophyta > Pinopsida > Cupressales > Cupressaceae > Chamaecyparis > Chamaecyparis obtusa. Next base: position 6,065,982 of record BSBK01002152.1, on the reverse strand, counting down.
ATCTAATGGAGAATTGATCACATCTAGTTCTAAGACCAGAGGTAATATATTCCAGTTAAACTCTTCTAAGGTCAGTTGTTTTGTTGAAAATACTGATGACAATTGGTTATGGCATAGAAGGTTTTGTCATATCAACTTTGACAACATGGTAAAAACATCTAATAATAATGCTATAAGAGATCTACCTAAGATTATGAAACCAAGCAACACTACATGCAGAGAGTGTGTCTTGGGAAAGAAGACAAGAAGTAGCTTAACAAGAAAAGGATACTCAGCAAATGGAAAGATGGAACTGATTCATACAGATCTATGTGGACCTACTCAAACCATATCATACTTTGGAGACATGTACTTTATTATATTCACTGATGACTACTCTAGAATGATGTGGGTAGGATTTCTTTGAAAAAATCACAAGCATTTGAAACTTTCAAGTTCTATAAGGAAAAAGTTGAGAATGAGATAGGTTTAAAATGTTTAGGATCAGACAGAGGTGGAGAATTGACTTCACATGAATTCAATACCTTTTGTGATGAACATGGTATTGTGAGGCAGACTTCAACACCTAGGACACCACAACAAAATGGTGTTGCTGAAAGAAGAAATAGAATAGTTCTTGATGCTGCAAGAATGATGTTGTTAGAAGGAAATGTCCCACATATGAATTGGAGAGAAGGATTCAATACAGAAGTATATACAATGAATAGAGTAAAAATCAAAGAAGGTACATGCAAGACACCATTTGAGCTATGGTATGGTAAGACACCTATTGTTAGTTATTTCAGAATTTTTGGAAGTAAATGCTACATTAAGAGAGATGAATGTATAGGAAAATTTGATGCTAGAAGTGATGAAGTATTATTCCTTGGATACTCTACTAAAATCAAAGCCTATAGATGTTACAATCTAAGAACTAGGAAGCTGATTGAAAGTGCTAATGTGAGAGTAGATGAAAAGTTTCAAGTTAGAGAAAAATATTATGGTCCTAACGCCTATGAGATTTCTTTTGAAAACATGACTACAAATCAAAACAATATGCAGACAATAGAAAGTGATAATGAAGAATCACATGATTTTTTGAAAATTGACAATGGCATAAGTGTGGAATTAAGGGAACAAACCACACTAAAATATGTTCTAAGAAATCATCCTAAAGATCAAATCATTGGTGACAACAGTAAAGGAACTAGAACAAGATTGAAAAATAGAGAAGGTCACAATCTACAAATGTCGTCTGCCTCATTTCTCAAGTAGAACCACAGTCCATAGAGGAGGCATGAAAAAATGAATCATGGATCATTTACTTGAAGGAAGAACTAGAGACAATTCAGAAAAAAACAAAACATGGGAAATGGTTCCAAGGCTTAAAGATAAAAATTTTATTGGCACCAAGTGGGTATACAGAAACAAGGTGAATGAAGAAATCAGTGTTGTTAGAAACAAAGCAAAATTGGTATGTAAAGGATATTCACAATGAGAAGGAATTGATTTTGAAGAAACTTTTGCACTTGTTACTAGAATTGAGGAAGTCAGATTATTCCTAGCTTATGATGCCCATAAAAATTTCAAAGTATATCAGATGGATGTGAAATCATCTTTTCTTAATGAAGACTTGGAAGAGGAAGTATACATTGAGAAACCTAATGGATTTCCTTTATTAGGGAAAGAAGATCTAGTTTGTAGATTGAAGAAGCTATATATGGACTGAAACAAGCACCAAGGGCTTGGTATGAAAGATTGGATAAGTATCTGATTCAGTTAGGATTCAATGTAATACCTCTCCTATGGTGATACTTAGACTTTGCTGATTTGGACATTTTTATTATGATGGTCAGGACTATACATTTACATTTATGTTTTGTGAATGATGATATGATGGATATGCTCATTTATGGTTATCATTTATATGTTATGAGATTAGAAAACCATCTATTTTTATATGTTTTATGGATCTAACCCAATGATTTGAATCTAACCATTATCATGATGTTTTATGTTTCATGGATATGTGTCGGATGTGTTTTCATGACTCAGGATGAAGTCGTAGTTACTCACTTAGTTGAGGTCCACATGATGTATTGATCCCGGTCATCTTCTTGCATATATCTGATTTGTATATCCATATGTATATATGTATCTCTTCTTGGTGATGCAGGATTGCAAGTACCGGGTATCGTCTCCACCTGGCTTCACAGGTTTGAGCGATCCCTCAAAATCCTCGATTGTTGTTGTTGTTACAGAGATATCACCAGGTTCCACAGGAAGAAACTTCACCTTTGATCCTTTTATCCTTAGGTGGGAAGTGCCGAGTCAGTCCCTTGTGTGGATATATTATGTGATCTCTCGGTTTACTAGTTTTGTGGGTCTTGTAGTTAGTTTCTTGTTTTTGTATTCATTGTGAATGAAGTTTTGAGTATAGTAGTTCTAGTTGTCTTTATGGTACATTCAATTTTATTAGTAGATTATTGATGTGAATTTGAGGGTATGATTTAGTAATTTATCTTTACTATTAGCTACTTATGTACTAGCAGATCTTGTTAGGAATGAGTTAGTATGTGATTTTAATATCAATAATAATAAAGAATTTTATGGTATTATCTTTATAATATCCATAATAACAAAATGTCTATGGCAATAAAAATAATAAATATTTTAATAATAGTGGTATGTTTCACCTTGTATATATATCACTATTGCATTTTGTAAAGAATATGGATTAAGTGTGTAAATAAGTAATATGCTTTATAATAATAATATTATGTTTGCAATAATAATAATATATGTACACATAGGCATATGGGTGCACACATATGCATATGCATACATATATTTATATAATTATTGGTGAGTAAGTAATTATTACATTCTATTAATGAATAATTAGATTAGTTAATGATATGGTTGTAAATAATAATAATTATTATTAACTTCCCTAAAGTAAAGGAAACATAAATTTGTTTACGATAGTAGATAAGTATAGTTATATCTCTTCCAGAAAAAGGCTTTAATAATATTATTTAAGCTTAACTATTAACAGATGGATGGTTGGGATGGTTGCACCAGTTGGATTACCCGTGCAACCACCTCCTCCATTCTATATACAGGAAAGATTCCCTGTGTGAGGGGAGTTGGTTTGGAGAAGAAATAATAATAAGAGAAGTATTATGATTATAGGGAAAAATATACTTGGGGAGAAGAGAAATTCATTATTCCCTTAGTTTGGCATTTGGTTGTTTCGGGTGGAGGCTGGAGATTTCATCCAGGAGGAGTTTAAGGATTGTTGAAAGGAGACTGAGAGGAAAGGATTCTTCTTCATCAACTGGATTCCATAGGACTCCAGGTTGGATTCCATCCTCAGAAATAGATTTAATTTAATAGCATGAATGTGGTTATTAGATTTGTTGAAAGTTTCTATATTTGGTATTATTATTGTGAAACATATGTGTAATGTTGTATTATTATTGTATGGTGTAAGGTGAATATATTAATGTGTTCTGTAATAATATATTATTGCAGAAGGTTGATACATTAATGTATTCTGCAATAACGTATTATTACAGAATGTTGAAGTATTAAATGTATTATTATAGTATGTGAAACATTATTGCATTATTGGTAATAGTGTATGTATTATGATATTATTTTGTCAATCATCTATACATTATACAAATGTTGTATTAGTGTAATACAAATGCTATATTATTATATTATTTCATCATTTAATATTCTGTAAAAACAAACATTCTACCATTTTAATATGAATTTATTTTGTGACGTTTATACAATATAAATATTATTTTGATCTCCGAAATATTATATATATTTTTCAACAAAACATTTGAGTTTTTTTTTATTTTTTATAAAATAAATAAATTTTGAAAGGGTTTTTGGGAAGTGGGGCCACCACCTCCCCTACTTCCCTATGGCACGTAACCATAGTAGCAGGCACTGCTACGGCAGTACCTTACTACTACTGCAGCAGGTACTACGATAGCAGTACCCTGCTACGGTCCATAGGCTTGGGAAACGCGCAGGGTGCAAGTCAGTGGGGTGCGGGGCCTGCAGGGTTCCCCCCAAAAAATGACTTTAAATTTATTTTTATTTTGTGGTAGTTTGTTTTTAAATGCTTTTAGATTTTAGTGAATATTAAATTTAGAGTATTGAAATTTCTATTAAATTTAGTTATTATTTAATAGGAATTTCATAGTATAGTTTAGTTTATAAATTTGTGATGTGTAAATGAAAATTATGTTTGTTTATTAAGTTTTTAATAAATGTTAAACATGGATTTTAATAATAATCACTTTATACAAGTATAAAAGTATAAGTTTACGTACTTTAATTTCTTATACTTTAAGTTATACTTGTATAAAGGGATTAGGTACCTTTCGGATTGAATGGGATAGGTTTCAGTTTCCTAGGAGTTAAGTTGCAACTTCTAAATTTTAGATTTTTAACAAAATCAAACTTAGTCAATTTCCAACTTAGAATGAACTTTATGGAGTATTATCCTTTGGTATATGGAATATTGTGAAAACCTTAAAATTGTCCATTCCATGTTTAGTGGAGGTTATGTTTAGTGCATTTAGATGCCTTAATAGGGTTAGAATGTGTGTAAGGAGTAGTTTAGGGTTTAGAGTCATCTAAGAAGATCAGGACCGTTCTAAACATCCTTAAACATTCCTAATTTCCCCTAAAACATCCATAAACTATCTTATTATTTTCTACTCTTTGATGCAGTCTTACAAATGTGTTTATGGTATGTTTTTACTATGTGTATGATGTGATTGTGATATGTGGGTTAAGGGTAGAAAACCTAACGACACCTAGTGAGTGGCTCTCATTGCGGAGCCGGGGCCCTAAGTGGCTAGAACCAGGATAAATGACTGAAGAGTTATTTAACAAGTGAAAACTTAATTAAATTTATGGGAATGGGTTCAAACATTAAAAAGATTAAATGTGCCTTGCCCATGCCACTAGCACTAGTAAAGGCTATGGATGGGAGTGGGAGAAGGTACCTATGCATAGGTATGATCGAATGGTGCTTATTTGTACGAAAGGCATTCGATCCCACATGTGCCTACTTGGGGGCCGGGGCCTGGAGTGGCTAGTACCAGGACAACCCAAGGAATGAGGGCTATGTGATGACACTCACTTAGGTTGTTGCTTAGAGTTTCTACCCAAGCCTTAGAACCTTTTGGGGAAAGATTTATACTTTGATCATCTTTTATTTGCTAATTGGGAAAGGTTACCCAACCCTAGGTTTGGCCTAGCTATTCCTTCTTTGTGGATCTTGGTGTTTATCTCCTAGCATGGGGGAGTGGGCCTTTTAGGCATCCACGTGTTTGGGTGGTAAATATTTTATCAAGGTATCTTTTGCGGATGTAGTGTTTGAAGATTCATGCTTGCTTATGTACCAGTTTTTGAAGAATAAAGGCTTTGTAATTATCTTTCATGATGTAAAGTTATTGTTACCTCCTGAGTGGAGCTAAATGTAATGTAATCATTGATGTAATTTAAAATGATGTATCTGGAATGGGTAGATTTAGGAAAAGGGAAAAGGGAGATGTGAAATTTATGTATGAGATGTAGATTGGAAAAGAAAAAGGATTTGGTAACATTTCAAGTATGTTAGTATGCTTCTTATTATTGATTAAGTGAAAAAGGCTATTGAAGAACAAATGTATTATTTGCAATGTATCAAATGATTTAGATGATTCTATTTGATTTAAAGGTTATATTGTTCATAAAGAATACTTAGGAATATAGATGATTTTAAATGGAAAATCGAAATGAAAGTACTTTGTAGTTCTTAATAAAGAATCTTATAGTGATATGATGTAATTTTCTTTGAGAACTTTATCTTGTTGTTAGTTTACTTAATGGACTTAAATGAATCATGCATGAAATAGAAGGGAACCTTGGGAAGAAACTAAGTTTAAGTTTTGTTCATATAATTGTTTCAAAAATTAAAATTTTTTCATAAATCATTACTTAGGTTTTTCTTTTACAAAGAGAATCTTTGTTCTCTTTCCCAGTTCCCTTGTGGGGCATGACATTCAAGAAGGGAAATGATGAAAATAATTTATACCTAAGAATTATTGAAGAAGGTATCTTGATTGTTGAAGTTTTTGTTGATGATATTATATTTAGAGGAAATGATGATATGAGAAACAAGTTTGTAGAAGAGATGAAAAGTGAATTTAAAATGTCTATGATTGGGGAGATGAAATTATTCCTTGGATTGCAGATCAGTCAAATTAAAGAAGGGATATTCATATCTCAGACCAAATATCTCAAAGAACTATTGAAAAAGTTTGGCATGGATGATAGTAAGCTTGTCAAAAATCCTATGGTAACTAGAACAAAGTTTCCTTTGGAAGATGAATCAAAGAAAGTACTTGGGACAAGATATAGATAAATGATTGGAGGTCTTCAGTATCTGACACATACTAGACCTAATATAGCCAATGCTATTGGAATTTCTGCAAGATTTCAAGCAGATCCTAAACAATCTCACCTTATGGCAGTAAAAAGGATATTCAAATATCTTAAGGGCACAATTGAGTTTGGTCTATGGTATGATAGATCACAAGACTTTACATTTCATGCCTTCACTGATGCAGATTGGGCATGAAATGTAGATTAAAATAAGAGTACTAGTGGAGGATAATTCTTCCTTGGTAATAGATTGGTTTCTTGGCTTAGCAAAAAGGAATCCATTGCTCAGTCTACTACAGAATTAGAATATGTTGCTACATCAATCAATTATACACAAATCATATGGATGAAGAAAATGTTGAAGGACATTGGAGTATGTCTAGAAGATTCAGTCACTATCCATTGTGACAATACTAGCATGGTAAATATGTCAAAGAATCATGTTATGCATTCAAAGAAAAAACATATAGCAATGAAGTATCATTTTTTGAGAGACAAAGTAGTAGAGAAGGAAGTAAAGTTAGAATATGTGAGTACAAAGGAGAAAATAGAAGAAATTTTCACAAAACCTCTGCCTAAGGATACATTTGAGTATCTAAGAGGTATGCTGGGGGTCATTCCCTAGCCTACCCTTGAGTAGTTGATGCTGGAATTGCATTAGTCCAAAAATATCAGAGCACTATTTCATTCTCTGGACTATATGCTTGATGCTTCTCCTATGGGGTAATATACATATTAAGCTAAGTTACTGAGAACTCTTGGAGACACATTTTCCATTGATGTCAATGGGGGAGAGAATGACGCATGAAAAATAGTATGAAATGATCATCCTTTGGAGGATTTTATGATTGATGAAGAGGATTTGAAAAGTTGCTATTGTAGATATAGTATAGACATGTGTTGGTATTTATGGAACTTAGATGTTTTTCATCTATGTTGCCATCAATGCCAAAGGGGGAGATTATTAGCATGAATACTAATGGTATTCCTATGGGTGAGTACCATATTAATGATAGAGGCATGCTACATTGGTTATGTGTTGCATTCATGACAAAGTTTGTCATTGATGGAAACATATGCTATTGACTGGATTATTTAGGAGCCTGGAGAAGAGATTGCAGAGAATTGTAAAAATACAATAAAGTGAATCAACATGTGCACACTTACAAAGAGACTTTTAGTGATGTCTTGGATCACCATCCATGATCACAAATACTTATGAGTTGATCTGATAGAGTTATGAATGAATTACTAATGACTGGTTTTCAGGAAATAGTAACTATGTTTCCATAAAGTTGATTGAAGAACTTTGTGGATAGCATTCATGGTTGTTTGAGTTATGATGTGTGAACATAGGTTCATGTTGGATATTGGCTTGAGAGATTATTGTGATCAAATGGAATCATGATCATACAGGTGGCATCATCTATGGCATATGCATTGGCAAGGACCTATTTGAAGACCGACTTGGAACATGTTTCAAGTAATATGATATGCAAGCTTAATCAATGGATCTAAATGATTAATTGATGTAACTACTATGTTGTAACATTGTAAGAGATTTCATGTACATCTTCTCATGGGTCCATTTGTATTTTGTAAATAAGATTTATCCTATTAAGGCCAACTTGGATATAATTGTTTTAATTTGTGTATAAGGATTGAAATCCTATGAAAATAGGTGTGGAACAACATATGTGAGATGTAGAGGTGAATGTGAGCTTAAGGATGCATTGGATACTATTTTAAGAATAGTAGTTGTGCACAAAGGCACAAGGTTGAGCTTGCTTGATAGTGATAGAAGGCTGAAAGCAGTTTCAAAATAGAATTATCTCAGACTTGAAGTTGCAAGGTTTGGAGAGCTTGAGGGTGGCTTTAACTCTCAAATCTCTTGATCAGGTTGATGCATTGTACACCCCAAAGAGGGTAATTTCCTTTAATAGGGTTGGACTCCTAACATGGTCAATTCCTTTATTGGGATCACATTGTAAAAGACTCCTAAAAGGGTCTATCCTTTAACCAGAACTTGCCTATTGTAATACTCAACTCGTAACGAGGTCAGAACTCTTAACATGGTTATTATACCTATAGTGTAGATATTTTGGGTACTATCCCCACTGGGATTTTTCCCTTGACATGATTTTCCTCGAGAACAAACATTGGTGTTCATATGTATGCGTGTTATTACTACATTCACTTTTTAGTTCAGTGTTTTTCTTTAAGGAATAAATTTTAAGTAAAAGTTTGAGTACACAATATTGGCATCAACTAATTCACCCCCCCTCTTAGTTGATTGGGACACTATTATTCTAACATCTAGATGTTATATCCATGACCACATGGGTTAAAGTTAAGTACATGTGTTGAGTTATGATTAGATGAATAGGTACAAGTAAGCTAGCAGAGTAGCATATGACCAGAGTTGAATGATTTTCTTATTATGTAGAAAATAAATAGAGTTAGTGTGTTTGGTCATATATATGATTTAGACATGTATATCTACCTAATCCTATGTCTGCATCATTATTGGAGATCAGAGGAATTAGTTATGAAGATTTGAAGTGACTAAAATAGGAAGATCAAAGGAAGAAGAATGAACTACACATTTGATTGGTAAAGTTGTTAGATTGAGTTATCTAATGTCAGGAAATTAATTATTTTATGCTCTAGGTGTTATGGTGATGTGTAATATTTGACTTGTAAAGGTAAAACATGTTATTGTGATCAAGAAGGAAATTATTTCTTGAAGTTATGCATGTTCCTAGAGAAAGTTGATGAAAGTATTTTATTTTTCAAATCGATTGTGTGATGGATCTAGAGGCCAAATGTTAATCTAATTTACAACAACAGAGAAGGGGGGGGGGGGTGAATCAGTTGTTCTTAGGTCCTAATGTATAAAAAAAACTTTAAAAATTTTCCTTAAATCAGATCCAATAACCAAAACAAACTCAGTCATCACTGATTCAATAATAGAAACATACAACAATGCAGTCCACTACCCAGCTCTAACTTAACTTGTAAAACACAAAAATGTTCAAACCAAAACATTCACACAAATATTAACACTAGGATTTATAGTGGAAACCCAATTTGGGAAAAACCACTTTGTAACATGCTACTATTATTTTCACTCTTCTGAAGTGAGCTCGATAAAAATCCAACCCTGTCAAAGGTTACAATACACACTGTCAGGTGTGACCCGGTTAAAGGATTTCAATCACCCTATTAAAAGTGAGCCTTGTCATAGGACTTAAATACACTCCATTACAATGCAACCTTGTTCAAAGGATTTAACATATGACTATTAGGTCAACCTCTGTTAAAAAGATTTTGAATGTTACAATGGTTAGAAAGTAGCAACAATATTTATCTAAAAAATATACAACTCACTTTGCAAATATCAGATCTGATTCCATACACTAATGCTGGTTTACTAACTTTCAAACTTTTCCATCTCCATCTTTGATCTGCTCGAAACTTTTCTTCAAGAAACCACCACAATTCTCCTTCATCCTTTTCTGCTTATTCAGTTAATAAAACTTTTCTAATCTTCCAGCATTCTTTGTTCACCCATGCACTTGCATATCCAAATGCTCAGGTTCCCTTTATACTTTCCTCAATTAGGTTAACTCATCTTATGTTGCTCAATCTATTTGTAGATCTTAGGGTTAGGTCAGATTCATTGAATCTACCCACTTCATGTTCTTCAGCTCCTTTTCTAGAATCATCTCAAATCTCTTAAAGATTTACAATAAAACATTTTACAGTGCATTTAATGTTTTGAAACAATCAATAAATAAAGTCAACACATTTTACATAATCCAAGAATTCAACAATGTCAGCACCAAAATTAAATTCTCTTCAAATATAAAATTGCTGATGCTCTGTCAATATTGTGATCAACTACTCAGTCTTCATGTAGAAAGCTCAGTCATTACCAAAAATGTTTCCTCGGCTTACACTGTCTTCCTCGACAATTAACTGTTGTTCAATCGACACTATAATTTTTCTTGGCATACATTGACTCAATCCACACTAACATTAGTCAGCTTAAACATGATTTTTCCATTCTTTGCTCGGTCAAGCCTACCAGTTTAGTCTTCAGTCTTACTAGTATAAACAATACATTGTCTCAACATTGTGCAACATAGTCAAGTACACTTTGTAGTATCAAGATAACTCAACCTTTCCTTAAGTGCTATTGTTACCAACCTTGCCTATCCTCTTAGCAACACTCAAATAGATATAGTACTTTCCTAAGTAGCAACAATCTTACCAGTTAAGGTTTGACATCAATGACAATACAACAATTATTTCAATTGCAGTTTCCAACAATCTCCCTCTTTGGCATTGATAACAACACCATATGATATCACTTGAATAATACATGGATTACCAACCAATCCAAAAACTTATCTGTTCATCATAGAATTATTTATAATATCCTTAGCTTCATTCTGATTTAGAATCCTATAGGCCTCACTTCTGTGACCGTCAAAAGTATTCAGATCTCCTTCTATCCTGATCCTTCATTTCAGTTCATCATCCTTAGCTTTAGTTTCATGTGTTATCATATTAGTTCATCTCCCTCTTTGACAAAAATGCCAAAGTAGCAACTAAAACATACATCCATCAAATGTAGATAATATCTATGGAGCTCAGTGTTTTTCCCTCTGTCATCTTGCTTATGACTTGTTAGGCCATTTTTCTATCATAGCAAAAATCTTTTGAAAATGGCCCACTTCCTTGCAAGTTTTCTTAAAGTGTCCTTCCCCATGCTCTTCAATGTGTCACCTTGCTCTAGTCCAATTTGCACGTGTTGAATCGCAAAACCTAGAAAGATATCCAAGTTTAAGGTTTGCAGGAAATAATTTCAAAATCTGCCACAGTGTCGAAAACCCACAGTGTTTTTGAAAATCCATGATGTTTTCGACCTTTTTGGACTGCATGAAAACCCTCAATGTTTTTGCATCCTTGTTTACCTTTGTGTCAATGTTGAAAACTCTGTGTGTTTTCGATCCTTCACCGAAAACCCTGGATGTTTTCAACCTCACATTTATCCCTTTTGGCGGCACTCCTTGTTTGTTGGCATTTTCTAACTATGCAAGTCCGACTGGATGGTGGGCCCAGGTCTTCAAAGGCTCTTCCTAATTGGTTGTCGCATGGCTGCATGTCAGACTTTTCTGACATACGATCATGCGACTGCTTGCCACCTATCCGCGTGGGTCTCAGTTCTTCACAGTTGCTTGGTGCAGTTAACATTCAGACAGGATTTGTGGCTGTCACTTGTTCGCATGGAAAAGTTGCACGAGGTTTATTTCTCACGCTTTTGTGACAACCATCTGATCCTCTAAAAGGTAAAGCTTCTTCTGGTTGGTCCAAGGTGGTGATGTGGCAGCCTAGGGTTGGCTATCGCATGATCGCATAGCCCAGTTTTTGGCTATGCGATCATGTGACCGGTTGACACGTGTCCCTAGGGCCCGATAGTAGGTGATGGGGCATCTTTCAGATGCTAAAGTGGCAGTGTTCTATTGGATGCAGCATAGAGATGTGGCGGTCTTATGGCCTTGTCACATGATCACAAGGGCCATTTCCATGGCATGCGATCATGTGACAAACCCCTTGGTGTTGACTTCATGCAATGGTGATTATGATGGTGGTTAGGGTTTACAGGTTGTCGCAAGTTCACGTAGCCCATCTCCAGGCTATGCGATCATGCAACAACTATTTGGCGTCACCATTGCGGAGTTAACCTGAGGTGTTTGGATGGGTTAAAAACACAAGCCTGCGAAATGCATGGTGACCGTTTGCTTTCATTTTTGAATCTCTGAGAACATTTCCTATGACCAGAAAGGACTGAAATTTATGGTAGAAAGGGCCAGAGTTGGTAAAATTGATTTTCTCCACCACTCCAGTGTACTCTAGGGTGTGAGATGATTATAGAAGAGGAGTGTCTTGCTGTAGGGGAGTAAATGAAATGTACCAAAAGTAGTTGCAGGGTCACTTTCAGTTTGAATTTTGTAGATTTTTGATTGATCTTCAGTGCCTTTTCAGAGTTTCTCATGATTGAAGATCTGATGTTGATTAAATGCATTAGACTGTTTGAGCTTGCATGCTACGGCTTGATCCCTATCTTGTCTCTGGTAACTCCTCGGTGGGGTTAGGTGTTTTTAAATTTTTGAGTCTGAAATGATCATTGTGCTTGCATTGTAACCCTGGTATAAAGGGATTTCTATGATCATTTGAGGTTATTGGGAGTTAGGTATTCAAACTTTTGGGTTGTGAGTCCTCTTCTCAGTCTGAATTGTAATGACTTGTTTGGATTTTATTTTGACTATTGAAAGAAAGTTGTAGTTCTAAGCTGTAGTTTGCAAGCAGGGTTCCTTTGGATGGATTGTATACACTTGAGGATTCTTCATACTTAATGCAGGCACCTAATTCTTGCCTCTCCTTTGTGTCAACATAGATAAATTTTGAGCTTTCTAGTTCATTGCATAACTAGTTTATGTATGTTCTCTCATTCTTGAGTTCTAATCAAGGATTAGATGAAATGATGCTCTAGATGGGACATAGATTTATCTTTTGTCTATGTAAGGATACTTTGTAAGTAGTAAAGGAGATTGTAAATGTTTTTATGGCTTTGAATCTCAGATATATTCTGGTGTGTGTGTGTAGTCTGTCTAAGAAACCTTGCCCAATGGATGAGGCACTGGCCTAGATAAGTACTTCTTTGTTGACATGTCTTGATTGAGGTTGTTATGATTCAAACACATGAAATTAAGAACCATCCTTAAGTTTTCAGTATTTGGTTGTGTAAGGTTCCACCCCATAGTAATGGAGAGTCAATGAGTGTGTGGTTAACACTTAGTACTTTCTTACTATCCTATTATTTGTTATTCAAACCTAGTTCTTGGTGTATGAAGTATATTTTATACTAGGTTAGGGGCAGCCGCCTTGGTTTTGCAGAGCCAGAAGCAGAAGAGGGCAGTCTTGTCCCTATAGTTGGTCCAATTACCCTAACATTTTGGAGTTAACCATTCCTAAAATCCATCTGAGGGTATATTGGTAGCCTAAAGAGCATAAGCATCATTTTGGATACCAACATGACTGATTCCTTGTCTTTGCTTCTTTTCACAACTCTAGGCTAGCCCTAAAGTGTGACAATATCTGAATCAATTTGTCAAATTTTCTATTGTAGCACATTTGATGCAGTGCTCCTAGCTAGTCTAGGCAGCCTCAGTTATGGGAAGGACCCCTAATTGACTTCTCAAATACTCATGAGATTCTCTGCGTAAAGCTTTAGTGAATATGTCTGCTAATTGTTCTTTTGTATTCACATATTCCATTCGAACTTCTTTATCTTGTACTAATTCTCTCAGGTGGTGATACTTGATTGCAATGTGCTTGGTCTTAGTGTGCATCACTGGATTCTTAGAAATATTGATAGCACTTGTGTTGTCATAGAAAATAACAATAGGTTCAGTGATTTCTTCTTTCATGCCTATCAACAATTGTTTTATCCATACCAAAGTTGAACATTTTACTGCAGAAGCAACATACTCGGCCTCGACAGTAGATTGGGAAATGCAATTTTGTTTCTTGCTTGTCTAGGAGACTAATCTCTATCCAAGAAAGAAATCTCCACCACTGGTACTCTTTCTGTCATCTACATTTCCTGCCCAGTCAACATCTGTATAAACTCTGAGTTCAAATTTGTCATCCTTCTTATAATATAGACCATAGTCAGCAGTTCCTTTCAAGTATCTCATAATCCTTTTTACAACCATCATGTGTGTTTCCTTAGGATTGGCAGAGAATCTTGCCACAATCCCAATAGCTAGTGTAATATCTGGTCTACTATGTACATCATACTATAATTTTCCAATTATGGATCTGTACAAAGTCTGATTCACTTCTGTAGCATCATCATTCTTAGATAAATTTTGTCCAATAACCATAGGAGTTCCCACTGGTTTAGCATCTTCCATCCCAAAAGTTTTCAGTATTTGATTAACATACTTAGACTGTGTAATAAAAATTCCATTCTTCCTCTGATATACTTGTAAACCAACAAAGAATTTGATCTCACCAAACATACTCATTTCAAATTCAATTTGCATTTCATTTGAAAATATTTTACATAATGCATCTTGTCCACCAAAAATAATGTCATCCACAAAATGTTTTGCCAACAGGATACCTTTACCTTCTTCATCTTTCATGTATAGATTGCTTGTGTCATTTGTTCTTGAAAATCCAATCTTTATCAAGTAGTTGTGCAACCTCTCATACCATGCTCTAGGAGCTTGTTTTAATCCATATAGTGCTTTGTTCAGTTTGCACACGATGTGTCTTCTGTTTGGATCAATAAAACCTTCTGGCCATTCTATGTAAACTTCTTCTTCTAGTATACCATTCAAAAATGTAGAATTGACATCCATTTGATATACCTTGAAATCTTTATAAGTAGCATATGCAAGCAGAGTTCTTACTCCTTCCAATCTAGCTACAGGGGCAAATGTCTCCCCATAATCTATTCATTCTTCTTGTGCATAGCCTTTGCATACTAGCCTAGCTTTGTTCCTAGTGATTTCACTATTTTCATTCATCTTATTCCGAAACACCCACTTTCTTCCTATAACATTTTTGTTTTTAGGTCTCGGCACAAGAGTCCAAGTATCATTCTTCTTAATCTGGTCAATCTCTTCATTCATTGCTTGTATCCAGTCTTCATTCTCCAATGCTTCTCTAGTTGACTTGGGTTCAAATTCACACAGTAGGCATGTTGGATCCTTAGTCTTACTTCTGGTCTAAATTCTAGTATTTTTGTCTCCAATTATCTGTTTAGGCTTGTGATGTCTTCTTACATATTTTGCCAAAATAGGTTCAACTCCTCTCTCCTCTATTTCATCATGTTCCTCAACAATAATGTCAGATTCAACTTCTAAATGCTCAACAACCTCTTCCTGATACTCAGCAGCATTTTCTTGTAGCTCGACATGTTCTTGTTCTCTTTTGGCATTGTTTTACTGATGCTTGACAACATCTGTCTGTTGCTTGAGATTTCTTACCCAAGACTCAGCATCAGGTGCAAGTTTGTTAGTTGCCTCTTCTTCTTCCTCAATGTACATAAAAGATCTATAATCTTCTAGTTCTCTTTTGCTGTCAGCTTCATTTCTTTCTGCATACTCATCAATTTTGACATTCACACTTTCCACAATTTTGTTAGTGTTAGATTTCAAACACTTATAAGCTTTACTTTTTGTGGAATACCCTAGGAATATGCCTTCATCACTCTTAGCATCAAACTTTCCATTCCTAGTGTCTTTTAATATATAGCACTTACTTCCAAATATTCTAAAGTATTTAACACTTAGTGCAGGCCCATGCCATAATTCATAGGGTGTCAGATTTGTACCTTTCTTGATCTATACCCGGTTAAGAGTGTAGACAACAATGCTTATAGCTTCTTTCTAGTATTTCTATGCCACATTATTTTCAATCAACAATGTCCTTGCACAATCCAAGATAGATATGTTTCTCCTTTTTGCTATACCATTTTGTGGAGGTGTTCTAGGTGTAGACATTTGTCTTTTAATTCCTCTATCATTGCAAAATAGATTAAATTCATTTGATGTGAATTCTCCACCTCAGTCAAATCTAATACATTTCAGGTTCCTACATGTCTCCTTCTCAACCTTAGCCAAATACCACTTAAAGAATTGAAAAGCTTTAGATTTTTCTTTTAGAAACATTACATGCATCATCCTAGTATGATCATCAACAAATAAGATAAAGTATCTAGCACCACAATAACTTTTTACACCCATAGGTCCACAAAGGTCAGTATGAACCAAATCTAAAATGTTTTCAGAAGTAAAGGATTTGCTCTTAAAAATTGACTTTGTCATTTTTCCTAACTGGCATTCCTTGCACATCACATTCTCAGGTTTCTTCAATCTAGGTAGACCTCTTAACTTTTTCTTCTTACTTATCTCTACCAGATTGTCAAAGTTAACATGACACAACCTTTTATGCCATAACCAAATATCATCAAGTTGTGCAATTAAACATGTTTATTTAGATAGGTCAAGATAGAATAAATTACCCCTAGTTTGATCTCCACTTCCAATTAGTTCTTCGGTAGAATTAAATATTTTAGCTTGCTTGAGATGAAATTCCACTCGGTAACTAGTTTTTTTAAGCTGAGCAACACTTAACAGATTATAATTAAGACCTTCAACCCAATATGAATTTTCACAAGATATCTTATCAGTTAGTTTAATCAAACCTTTTCCTCTAACAAGACATGGTGCATCATTACCAAATTTTACACTTTTACCTCTGTAATGATGTAAGGTCTCAAACTTATTTTTTTCACCAGTCATGTGATGTGAACAACCATTGTCAATAATCCATTTATCATTCTTGTTCACATAGGATATCAATGCAGTTTTCTCATCCTCATCAAATTCATCTTTCATTGCAACATAAACTACCTCAATTTCAAAATCATCACTATCAGTGTTAGTTTCTTTTTCACCAATGTAACAAGATTTTTTACCTTTTCCTTTTTAGTCTTTGTTCCATTGGTGGCTTCTGTCATCTTTTCTGTCTTTGTATTTTATTTTTCCTTCATCATCTTTATCCTTCCTATCAGGACATCTAGCAGCTATATGACCAAATTTATTACATGCAAAACATATAATAGGGGGTTTACCTTTATACCTTCCTTTTCCCCTTCTCAGTCTTCTAGCCATAAGAGCTTCTAGATCTTCTAGATCTTCATCAGAAGTGTCACTGTCACTTTCACTTTTACTATCACTTTCACTTTCACTGATGCATCTTTCTTTTTCTTTCTTTGGCTTGTTTAGAACTAGTTGTGACTTGAAAGAAGATTCAACATTACCAATGCTTCCAACAGTGAAATTATCATAGTTAGAGAGTTCAAAAGCAGTCAACTTACCAACCAAACTTTCCAAGGTAAGCACATTAGCATAGTTGCATCTAGACTCCTGAATAGTTGAGATCTTAATAGCATATATAGGACGCAAGGTTCTTAGTACTTTCCCAATTATAGTTTCAACATCAATAGCCCCATTTTCTCCTCTAATAGCATTCACAACTTCTTTTATTCTACCACAATATTGTGCAATGTTTTCACCTTCTTGCATTCTCATTTCATCAAACTTACCTCTAAGAATCTTGGCCTTTTCTTTCAGCACATTCAAGTCACCACCAAAGATCCTTGCAAGAGTGTGACACATATCCTTAGCAGTTGTGCAATCCTTAATGTCCTCAAATTTTGGATAGCTTAGGGAAGATGCAATTTCCAGCATTGCCTGATTATGTTCTTTCTTGGCTCTCATTTCTTCGGTAGTCAAAGGTGTGATAGGTGAGACATAGCTATTCTCAATGTAGTACTTTGCAGAGTCACCAATACTGGCCAGATGTAGCTTCATCAAGCTTTTCCATGCAGGGAAGTTTTCCTTATTCAGCTTTGGTACCTCCTTCTTATACATCCTGATCATTTGCTTCAAGCCCATTTAAACTTGATTTCTATCAACACTAATAATAAGCAACAAAGCTCTACCAATTCTTAATATGATTTAGAAAAACAGAGAGGGGGGGGGGGGGGTGAATCAGTTGTTCTCAGGTCCTGATGTATAAAACAAACTTAAATTTTTTTCCTTAAATCAGATCCAATAACCAAAACAAACTCAGTCATCACTAATTCAATAATAGAAACATACAACAATGCAGTCCACTACCCAGATGTAACTTAACTTGTAAAACACAAAAATGTTCAAACAAAAACATTCACACAAGTATTAACACTAGGATTTATAGTGGAAACCCAATTTGGGAAAAACCACTTTGTAACATGCTACTATTATTTTCACTCTTCTGAAGTGAGCTCGGTAAAAAGCCAACCCTATCAAAGGTTACAATACACACTGTCAGGTGTGACCCAGTTAAAGGATTTCAATCACCCTGTTAAAAGTGAGCCTTGTCATAGGACTTACATACACTCCATTAGAATGCAACCTTGTTCAAAGGATTTAACATATGACTATTAGGTCAACCTCTGTTAAAAGGATTTTGACTGCTATAATGGTTAGAAAGTAGCAACAATATTTATCTAAAAAATATACAACTCAATTTGCAAATATTAGATCTAATTCCGTACACTAATGCTAGTTTACTAACTTTGAAACTTTGTCATCTCCATCTCTGATTTTCTTAGAACTTTTCTTCAAGCAACCACCATAATTCTCCTTCAGCTTTTTCTGCTTATTCAGTCAATAAAACTTTTCTGATCTTCCAGCATTCTCTGTTCACCCATGCACTTGCATATCCAAATGCTCAGGTTCCCTTTATACTTTCCTCAATTAGGTTAACTCATCTTATGCCACTCAATCTCATTCGTAGATCTTAGGGTTAGGTCAGATTCATTGAATCTACCCACTTCATGTTCTTTGGCTCCTTTTCTAGAATAATCTCAAATCTCTTAAAGATTTACAGTAAAATGTTTTACAGTGCATTTAATGTTTTCAAACAATCAATAAATAAAGTCAACATGTTTTACATAATCCAAGAATTCAACAATGTCAGGTCCAAAATTAAATTCTCTTCAAATATAAAATTGTTGATGCTTGGTCAATACTGTGATCAACTACTCGGTCTTCATGTAGAAAGCTCGGTCATTACTAAAAATGTTTCCTCGGCTTACATTGTCTTCCTCGGCAATTAACTGTTGTTCGGTCGACACTATAATTTTTCTCGGCATACATTGACTTGGTCGACACTAACATTACTCAGCTTAAACATGATTTTACCATTCTTTGCTCGGTCAAGCCTACCAGTTTAGTCTTCAGTCTTATTAGTATAAACAATACATTGTCTCAACATTGTGCAACATAGTCAAGTGCACTTTTTAGTATCAATATAACTCAACCTTTCCTTAGGTGCTATTGTAACCAACCTTGTCTATCCCTTTAGCAACACTCAAATAGATATAGTACTTTCCAAAGTAGCAACAATCTTACTAGTTAAGGTTTGACATCAATGAAAATACAACAATTGTTTCAATTGTAGTTTCCAACACCAACATGAATCTAAAATTGTAATTGTTAATTGGTAATATGTTTTTGGGTTCAAGGATTGAGTGGTAATGATAAATTTTAAATGAATTAGGGATATTTTGCCACCTTAAGTTGTAGAACATATTTATATGTAAATTGAAGTATTATGGTGTGTGCAAGAAGGAAGATCACCAAGGTAGGTGTGAAATTGTAAGGGTTGGATGTTCTACATGTGAAGGAGAGATTGAGATTAAACTAGATCTATATTAGTAGAAGAGAAGTGTTACTTTCTTAGATTATTTACACTTGTTGATCCCTAACAGTTTCATCAAGAAAAATACCTTAACCAGGTAGATCCTAATAGGACTAATTTGTAAATCCTTTAATAGGGTGACACATTAAATTGTGTTTGAATTCCTTTAACCAGGCCACTCCTAGAAGGATGAGGCTCTGAATAGGCGAAAGGTAAATCCCTTAATTGGGTGATTCCTAATAGGGTAATTCACTTAACTGGGCCTATTTTAAGCTTTTAATAGGGCTAATCTCTTAAACAAGCATGCTTCAGAAGAGTTCATTTTCATTAGTGGGTGCCATCCCCACTGTGGTTTTTCCCAATTTGGGTCTCCATGATAAAAATATTTGTGTTATGTGTTGATTTGTGTTGATGATCATCCTTTATGTGGTGTTTCTTTCATGTTAAAGTTAAAAGGGTGAATGCATGTTGATAAGAGATAATGGAAATGAATTATTAAGTTTTGATTTATGTGATTTGATAGATTACTGATTCACCCCCTCTCTATAATCTTGGACCTATTTATACTAACAATCAAGAGTGTCATAATCATTCTATGATAATTATTTTTTACTACCTTATGGTGGCACCTTTTCAAAACTCTCTATTGTATTCACATATAACCAATAATTCATGTATACTTATTTACTTCAAAGTATGTCCACGTATGTCCATAATAGATCAAACATTATTGCAATCTAAATGTATATACCATCAATGAATTGTAATAAATATGCAAATAAGAGGCCATATATATGTGTCATAATAAAAACTAATCAATTTACATGTTTACCTTTTCAACATCAATAGAGAAACCAAGTGTATGTATTTCTATGTCAGACCATAGTGACCATTTCTTGTATCTTATAAAACAAGAGGAGGCATTATGACATGGGATCACTCTTGACAACCAACCTCTTGGACTATTGTAGGATAATACTTGACAACCTATTGAACTACCTTTTTTACATTAATTAAAAAATTATATGCCAAGGTTAAACAATAGATGATCTATCTTTTCAAATCTTTCCAACATCCTACAACGAAATACCTACCAAACACACACCTACAAAATAAAATATATAATCTAACACACACATGCATGCAAATGGATATTTGATTTCATTTCCCTCCTATCTTCCAAGGTCTTGTGTTTAATAATGGATTCTCTAAGAAGCACATGTATAAGAATCTATGAAAAATAGAGATTCAAAAAGATGAATGATCACAAGATTGAAACTAAAATTCAAGAGGATGTAAAATGCTAAAATCTAAAATGCCAAGAATGCATAAATCACTATAATGGATGTTATGAAAAAGTGGATGAAAATGACAATGGATACATAATAAATATAGGTGAAAATAACAATGGATGCAAAAGGATGAGAGAATGTGTTTTTAAATAGACATCCTTAGAAGGGAATCTCAGATCATGGTGAATGTGGGAAAAATGGGAGATTAGTTGTATAGGAAGGATAAGTGGTAAGGAGATAGAATAGGTGGTAGATGGGAAATGGTAAGTTCTAGGAGGCTTATTTAAGGTATTTTTATTTAAATAGGCGGAGAATGAAATTTTTATTTAAATGAATTGATGGATTAATGGTGAAGACTATATATTATTTAATGGATTGATGAGATGAAGAATATAATGGATATAATGAATGATAATATTGTTATAACAAAATAATAAATTATTAATAATGGGTTCACCCAAAAATTGAAATTGATAAGAAAAAAAATTAATAAAAAAATTTGTGTCTACATTTTGCCCCTCTTTGAAATAATGCATTGTTTCAAAGAAAAAAATTGTGATTATTGATTTATGCCCCAATTTGACTAGGTGTGGATGATAGGTATGCCCCCTTGAGAGATTGTGTGAGATATCCAAAGTACAATATCATGATAGATCATGGGGAATAATTGATTTGATGATGCATTATTGATTACGCTACAAGAAATGATAAGATATTCCACCGAGAAAAAGATGAGTTAGACACTTGATAAATTTAATCGACCAATTGATGTAAATTATTAGGATAACCAAATGGAATGAGCTAATTGGGCTAGTTCATATCCAATAAAGTTGATTCAACTAGTTGATAGATGATTGTTCATATTAGAGTTGATTTGTAATAATTCGATTGATTGTGCGTAGATAAGATGATATTGATCTTGATTGATAGACTAATGTAGGATAGATCAGTTGCAATTAGATGGGATGGTGGAACAAAGATTAATTGCAGGCAGATAAATTGATATGGATGATTATTGTAGGGTAATCCTATAGTATTGATGATGGTTGATAAGATGATAAAGATAGATGCAAGTGCAATACAAGTTGATTCAATGATTGATTGATTGATTGAGGGGCAATGAAATTCCAAGAAGAAAGATGATTGATTTGAAATTTGATTCAAGAGACATATCAATTGGATAAATCGATTGAGTGGTTCATTGTGAAAAGGAAGGAGAAGAAGAGAATGGAGATGAGAAGATAACGGGAGATATGATTGATGAAAGAAGAGATGAAGGAAGATGCAAATGATGAAAGAGGAAACGTAGTTGATGAGAATTCTTATGTTTTTAAAGTGCTATTATCATCATTGATCTTATTATGGAAAATGGATTACCACATTTGGATATGTTTTAGATCCAAATGAATCAACATGCCATTTTTTTTTATGAATAAACAAAAACAATCAAAGACAACAAACAAACAAACATCTTGCTTCATGTAGAAGTGATTCTTGTCATAATTCATGTGTATAGTGTGAGAGGTTGATAATGATCAAGAGGTTTGGTTTGTGGAAGGATCATGATAATGTCTAATGAAGATGCAAGATAGAAGGCTTATAATGACATGGTTACAAGCTAGCAAGATAGTTTTTTGGTTGATTTTGATTTTGTTAAGTGCAATGCTGTGATGGTGTTTATTGCGTATTTTTGGATCTTTTAAATTTTATAATTTTTTTAAAAAGATTTTATGATTATTTGTTGTAGATAATATTTGTGTGTTTTTTTTTTGTAAATTTTTTGTAATATTTGATTTTTTTCAGATTTTTTATGTTTTTTATGATTTTTCCAAGACTTTTTATGACTTTTAGGATTTTTTTCAAATATTTTTATGATTTTAATTATTTTTTAATGATTATTTAAATATTGATTCTCAAGAAAGATTTCATTTGTTTGCCCCTAATGTCTAGCATGGAATAAGGCATTATGAGGGGGATGAGTAAAATGATGGGAAAGGAATAGATAAGAAAATGATAGAGGAAGTGCAAGTAATTTTCAAGGACTATTTCATCAAGGATATCTAAGATAGGGATATAGATATGGAAATTTAAAGAAATGAAAGATGCATTTGTTGGGATAGGAAAGATATAGCACTAAGAGGGGAGGGGTGAATCAGTACCCATAAAATTTTACTGAATTAACAATCTGCAACAGTAGTGCTTATCTAACCAACTGAATCCATTGTTCGCAACATACATTCAAATAACTTGTAAATGTAAAGTGCATAAAAACAAATAATAAATCATTCATGAAATGTAACACATGACTCAAGTATTTTGGTTATGCAGAAACCCTTGTTAGAAGGTAAAAACTATGGTGGGGATAACACCCAAAAATTCTTCACCACTGTAGTAAATAAAGTGATATCGGTTTAGACTACAATTGTGATTACTTCTGATGATCTTACCTTGTTAGGAGTAACATAAGATCAATTAGATCTACCTTGTTAAAGGATTTTATCAACACAAAATAAGTCTGCACTTGATTAGGATATTTACAACAGACAATTAAGTCTACTTTGTTAAGAGATTTACAATCCTACTATAATGGTTAAATTGGTGACAAAAAATATCTCTAAATGACAACTTGAACTTGTTTGAATCAGATCTATGAAATACTAAATAGATTTCACCTTGATGTGTAGTATATTACTCTCTATCATGTTCGGTAGCCTAATATGTTTCTAATAAACTGAGTACTGTCTCTGATAACTACTCATTCATTTAAACCCTTATATGATCTCTGATGTCCTATATGCGGCTACTACTTCATGATAACCTTGTCATGTATATGTCAAAATGACATCTATTACAATTATATAGAAAACTGCTTTGACCTAATTAGGTTTACAACATCTTAGAAAACCTAAGATCAACGGTGTACAAAAATAACCTAGATCTAACTATTACATAGGAATCATCACAACATTAAATGATTACATCCATAATAAATGTGTCTCGATCTTGGTAAAAATTTTATAGATCCGTGTAAACCATTTACATAGAGATATGTGCTATTTTTTATTGCTATGCCATTTCCTGAACAACTCGATAAATACTGCATTCCCTGTTTGGTGAATTAAGTGATACTCGATATGTAGAATGCTCAGTGTTCACCGACTCAATGCTCAGTAAACTTTGATGCTTGGTAAACATACTTGGTTAAACCTATGTTCTTTTAGCTTTAGGTTCTTCCTTGTAACTACTCAATATGAAGGCTTTGTAAGTTCAACTGACTAACTTGTATAGCTCCTTATTCCATCTTTTACCAACTAATTAGCTTAGATTACCAACTGATCTTATTTGATACTGATGAAAACACTTAATTCTCAAATAAAGATAACAATCTCCCCCTTTGGCATTAGTATCAAAACCATAATGTATATGTACAAAATCTAAAAAATGTTCTAATTCCATATATACATATTCTCCAAAATTATACTAACTCTATACAAAACTCCCCCTTGGTGCATGCTCCCAGTATATAGTGAAGTACATTGGCATATACATGATTTCCCCCCTTTTTAAATTAATACCAAATCAAAAAATGTACTTACAATTTATCAAATATGTGTTGGTGGGTTTTCTGCAATGAAGCTAAGAGGTTTTCCCATTCCTCTTTCAAGTTTTCAAGAGCAATGTGCTCAAGACTGACTTGTGCATGCATATCAAAAAAGTTCTCCAAAACTAAAATTTTTGGGGTGGCTACTATACCTTTGACTTCTTAATATGTTGCTCTATTATGTTCAGATGTGGTAGCAGCTTGGCTTGCATCTAGCTTCTTGATCTTTTCACTGACCTCGGTAGTGAAGTTGTCCACAGTGCATAACTTAAACAACATTTGAACAATCTTCTGAGTTATAGATTGTAACTCAGTTATAACCTCTGAAATTTTTACCTTGTGTATAGCCACTTCTTGGCTGATTTTCTCTACAAGTTTTTCATGGATTTTAGCTTCTGCCCTCTCTTCTATCCTTTTCTCTGCATCTATATTAGGGGAATTGATATGGTTTGTAAGAGATGCAAGTTGGTCCAATATTGGAGTATCCTCATTTATTGTTACATCAGGAACAACCTGCTAAAGAATGTCTCTTACATCTTCTAATATCTTCTTGTTTTTTCTTTCTTTCCACAATTTCTCCCATGCAATGTTCCTTGCATAACTCGCCATACTTTATCAATGCTTTTGGGTCCAAAGTCTTTGGTTCACATTCTGGAATCTCAATTATTTCATCCAAAGTAACTGTCCCTTTTCTATGTTTCTTCTTCTTTTTCTTGCTCTCTTGTGGAGATGTCTTGACAAAAGGTACTAGAGGTTTAACCTCTGTGTTTGTCTTATCTTTCTTGGTTAACACATTATCATCCTTCTTCTACTGCTTGGTGACTTGAGTCTCGGTCGATTGAGTAGGGTCTTCTAATGTAGTGTTGGTGGTGTCTGTCTCAGTGGTGTCTGCCAGCTTAGAATCTTTCAGTGCTTGAGTTTCCTTAGGCTCATTTGACTCAGTGGTGCCTTGTGTACTTGTGTCTTATTCCCTAGTTGTGTCCTTCTACTACTCGAGGGTTGAGCCTTTAGGTTCCTTTTTGCTTGAACTAATATTGGAAGGTCACCTAGTATTGTGCTTACTACTGGATTGATGGGGGCTTGTTCTTCTGGTTGTGCTCTAGCAATTATGATGTCCTCATCATCCTTAATATCATCAGGATCACCATTAGTGATGTCTTCAATAAGAAAATCATTTGTATCTTTTATAATCAATTTCTCAGGTGGATCTTGGTACACTTCTTGATAACATGCTGGATGAAAATCAAAGGAAATGGTTGTATCAGGCACCTCAGTGTCTGTATCTCAATAGGGTCCTTAGTAGCCAGATTTGCATCATCTAAATGGATGCCTTTTCCTTTTCTCCTTCTCTTCCTCTCAGGTATTATTTCCAATGCTAGTTTGTCTACTTAAGCTCGGCCTTGGAGAATAGAAGTCCATAACAACTGACTATTCTCATTAACCTCTTCCAAATTCCCATCAAGTATTTGCAATTCTCTTCTTTTGACCAAAAATCTCTTTGAATACTGCTTCATCAGCTCTTCAATCTCAGGGACTATTAATGTTGGCATTGCTAATATTAGGGAATGTTCCCTCATTTTCTTCTTGGTTCTTGAAGTATAAGTCCATATAGCTGATACTTTATCATACAATCTTTTAGGTACATATTTTGAAAATTCTATTGGTACCTTTTTGAATTTTATCATCATTTTAATTACTATCTCCTCTATCTTATTGTATTCCTCGATTGTCATATGTACAAACTGACTCAACTATGGGCTACTAAGGCCTCTGGTGTCTATTATTGTTTTTGCTAGCTCATTAATTGCTTTTTCTTTATTCACACCTACCTTGAATTGATTTATGTCATCCTCTTCTTCATCATCAACATCATCTTTTCCTCTTATCAACTTCCTTCTCTTCTTTGGTGCCTCAGAGGTAGCTTGTGTACCTCTCTTCTTCTAATAAGTCTTTGTTGGTGTAGGCCTTGAAATCTTAAGAACTCCCTTTTTCAGTGGTGGTGAAGCTATAGTGGTAGACCTTATTCATGCTCTAGTTTGCACTTCTGCCTGCTTCTTCTTGGGAGTGGGCTTAACCGGTGTAGATTCTACATCTTTATTAGACTCAGTTGCCTCTTCATCATATGCAGTGTCAGCAAGAAGTAACTGACCCTCATTTTCTACCTCAACCAGAATGTCCTCAAATGCCTCAACATCATCTGCATCTTCTGCAAACCTTTTCACCAATTTGTTTATCATTTTCCTTGACTTCTTTGTTTTATTCCCAATGACTAAATCCATTTTTATTCTTTGTTTCGCTTCCTCATAGGTTCCAAACCTAGTAGCTTTTGGATCCTTAGGCTCTACCAGTAAAGCCTTAATTGACCTTGAAGCTTGGTCCATATCAATCTCATATCCCATTAGGGCTAACCACTTAGTTCTCAGTTCTACTACTTTAATCAATGTATAATCTATGTCCACTAAGAAATAAATGTCATGTTCATATTCCTCAACTAACTATCTCAGTATCCTACTTCTGGCATTCATTATATCTTTAAATTTATCAAAGTAGACATCTAAAATACTCACAAAATTCTCACCCAATTTTTATATCATATAATTTATCTGTAGTGTCATTGGCTTGTCAGTAGTCCAGTCAACATTACCAATGGAGGGGAAAATGTTTTACACATAAAAGAATATGCAAAGTAAAAGTGATCCAAACTTACATGTATTTGACTTTGCTAATCGAATTATTTTCATGTTTTCTTCAACTTGTTTCAACAACAACTCGGTGAGGTCCAACTAAAATCCCTTTTTCACCATCTTATAAGCAATATCTACTACTCCACATGGTACACTGTTGGGTCTTCTTGATTGAAATATTTTGTACCAATAACATATGCACCAAACCTAGTTTCAGGATCCATAATCATATTTATTTTCAATCCTCTCCCATCCCATTATGCTCCAGTTGTTTTCTCTAGCTCATTTCTCAATGCACTCCTTAGTGCTTTCACTTTGTCAGTGGTAGGGTAACTTGTTACAGTGTGTATGATATCCTTCATGATATTCACAAGCTTATCTAGCCATATTTTTCCATCATGAAAATGACTTAGAGCAGTTATGATCCATTCATTTCTGAATACCTTCAAGAAATGTAGGGAATTTATCAAACCCTTGACTCTCAAATGCTCATGATCATCCTTCAGTTTCCCATTAACACTTAGCTCTTGAAATGTAGAAATGAGCTCAAAATCACCAATTTCACCAATCTTACAATGAATGTAGGAACATATGTCTTCAACTAGCAAAACCGTAGGCGACATGCTTGAAAGAGATCTAATTTTATCAATGTGCAAAGAAACTTCGGGGTGAAGTTTGTACTTTGGCTCAGCACATGTATTAGAAATGATGAACTTAACACCCTCCTTAGCTACATTCTTAGATTTTTTAACTTTAGATGCAGATGCCATTGTTCTCCGTTTAGGGTTTTGGGAAATAATAAAGAAACAAATCGATGATGATAACACTTACTCGTAACAATGATGAAAATTTCTCAGAATCCTTCAAATATTTGTTTAATCACTCTAAAAATATTTCGCTCAAATTCAATCTAAAAAATCTTAGCTCTTCATGATCACAATGTGAAAAATAAGATAAGTCCTTCATGTATTTATAGCAATTTCAACTTCTCGCTCAAACTTTTTTGCAATAAATGCTCAACCCAACACGACTCAGTAACAATAGTCACTCTTGGTGTATACCAAAAAATGTTATAAGCTTGATTAATACATGAAATTCCACTCAGTTAACCTTGCTAATAGTTACCAACTTGCAACTTCTCACTCGGTCTAGCATATACCGACTGTAAACACTTAAAGCTTAAAACATGTAAAACCATAGTGCATATTAATTCATCTAGATTTGGTATGTGAACACTTGATATAAGGAACTATATGATAGATATAACCAATTAGGATTAGCAGTTCCATACATACCTTTTCAGCTTAGGTGGAGGTGAAGATGTCACCCAATCCATTAGATGAGGTGTCACCGAATACATTACTTGACTCAATATTATCACTTGATTCTTTTCTTGATATAGTGTTTATTATCCTCATGATATCTTCAATTGTATTGCCATTCTCATAAGTTTGTATCTCTAGTACTCGGTCTATGCAATATTTACTTAAGTGATTGACCTTGTTACAATGTAAACATACCATACCGGTGTTTTTCCAGTTGCGAGATCTACCTCTCCAGTTCTTCCTCATGTAGTTAACTGTAATATGTCCATATCTTCCACATGTTGTAAAACTAACCCATGTGTTATAATCCCAAGTATAAGCATTACCTTGTCTTCTCGGTTGATAGGTCTTGTTTTGTCCTTTCGGTGTCTTGACTTGCTTCATCTTTGTTCTGCATTCTTGTGATGTATGTCCATGCATATTGCAAGTGTGATAGTGTTTCTCCATGTAGGGTTTGTCTGGAGTCCTATTCAACTTAGATCTACACTCATGTGCCTGATGTCCATACTTGTTGCAACTATAACAATGACCATTGAACTTAGGAGTGGTTTTAGGATTATCTTTACCTTTACTCCTGCAAACATTTGATGTGTGGGCTAGTTTACCACAATGATAACATGATAGTTTCTTAGGTCTTTGAATCTTTTATGCATTCATATATTCAAATTTCTTAGATGATTCTCCTTTCTCGGTATAGCCTAATCCAGTAGTACTTCCAAGTCCTCTTTGATTGATCATAAATTCATCAATTTTCTTGGAACTGTCTCTATCTTTCTTAATCATTTCATTATGTTGTTGCCGCATCTTCAATTCATTTTTAAGTCTTTCATTTTCTTCTCTGAGTTCACCAAGTTTCCTTGTTAGCTCACTATTTATTCGGTTGATTTCTTGAGTTACACCAACCATCTGATTAGAGATTTCAAAATGATGCTCGGTAAGTCTTAGTATCTTAGATTATTTCTCTTGTAGTTTTTCATTCATTTGTCTTCTATCTTCAACAACCAAGTTTCTCTCTTGTTTATATTGTCTAGAATTATTCATAACATCAATCATTCTAACCATTTGTGCTTCTTGACCAAACTGTAGGGCTTTAACTTGTTTAGTAAGATGAAGATTTTTCTCAAGTAAATCAGATAAACTTCCTTTAGATATGCCAAATATACTGCCTAAACCAGATCCAATATTCTCAAATGGGTCATCAATTTTGTCTTCATTATAATCAGTTTCATTGTGCTGAATATCGATATCTTTTCTCTGAACCAATAACTTCTTCAATTCATCGCTTGCTTGATTGTATTTCTCAATAAAGATTTTCATCTGAATCTTTTAATTTTCAATATTCTTGTCGAACCTATATCTCTCCATCTTGAGATATTTCCTCTTCAGTGATTAAACTTCCAAATAAGAGAACCAACTCTAATACCAATTCTTGGGATAGGAAAGATATAGTACTGAGAGGGGAGGGGTGAATCAGTACGCTCAAAACTTTTACTGAATTAACAATCTGCAATAGTAGTGCTTATCTAACCAACTGAATCCATTTTTTGCAACATACATTCAAATAGCTTGTAAATATAAAGTGCATGAAAACAAACAATAAATCATTCATGAAATGTAACACATGACTCAAGTATTTTGGTTACATAGAAACCCTTATTAGAAGGTAAAAACTACAGTGGGGACGACACCCAAAAATTCTTCACTACTACAGTAAATAAAGTGATGCCAGTTAAGGCTACAATTGTGATCACTTCTGATGATCTTACCTTGTTAGGAGTAACATAAGATCAATTAGATCTACCTTGTTAAAGGATTTTAGCAACACCAAATAAGTCTACACTCAGTTAGGATATTTACAACAAATGGTTAAGTCTACTTTGTTAAGAGATTTACAATCCTACCATAATGGTTAAATTGATAATAGAAAATATCTGTAAATGACAACTTGAACTTGTCTGAATCAGATCTATGAAATACTAAATAGATTTCACCTTGATGTGTAGTATATTACTCTCTATCCTGTTCAATAGCCTTATATGTTTCTGATAAACTGAATATTATCTCTAATAACTACTCATTCATGTAAACCCTTGTCTGATCTCTAATGTCCTATGTGCAGCTACTACTTCATGATCACCTTGTCATCTATATGTCAAAATGACATCTATTACAATTATATAGAAAATTACTTTGCCCTAATTAGGTTTACAACATCTTAGAAAACCTAAGATCTATGGTGTACAAAAATAACCTAGATCTAACTATTACATAGGAACCATCACAACATTAAATGATTACATCCATAATAAATGTGTCTCAATCTTGGTAAAATGTTTATAGATCCATGTAAACTATTTACATAGAGATATGTGCCATTGTTGATTACCATGTCATTTCTTGAACAACTCGGTAAACACTACATTCCCTATTCGGTGAATTAATTGATGCTTGATGTGTAGAATACTCGGTGTTTAGTGACTCGATGCTTGGTAAACTCTAATGCTCAGTAAACATACTTAATTAAACTCGTGTTCTTTTAGCTTTAGGTTTTTCCTTGTAACTGCTCAGTATGAAGGCTTTGTAAGTTCAACCGACTAACTTGTATAGCTCCTTATTCCATCTTTTACCAACAGATTAGCTTAGATTACCGACTGATCTTATTTTATACTAATGAAAATGATTAATGCTCAAATAGAGATAACAAAATTGCCATAAGGTGATGAAATGGTATGAAGGGCATGTGGTCCAAAGAAATGGACATGTCAAAAGGCTTTTGAAAATACAGTTTTACATTTTAATGTCCTTAATTTTGATCAAGATCATGGGGTTAGGATAGGACAAGGACATGATATTATTAGAATGATTTTAGAATAATTGAGAGGGGGGGAGGGGGTGAATTAGTTATCCTCAGGTCCAGATGTACCAATAGAACTTTTTAAATTTTCAACAAACTTAGATCTAATCGACAATTCACTTGATCTCTACATAATATATCAATAACATATAACTTGCAGTCCACTGGCCAAAAGTAATCAACTTACGAAATATAAAATGTTCAACAACATTTACATCAAATAGTATTCACACAAGTATAACACCAGGATTTAATGTGGAAACCCAATATGAGAAAAGCCACCAGTAACATGCTACTAAATTTTCACTCTTCTGAAGTGAGCTCTGTGAGAAGCCAACCCTGTTAAAGGTTTACAACACACACTGTTAGGTGTGACCCTGTTAAAAGATTTAATCACCCTGTTAAGAGTGACCTAGTTAGAGGGCTTAAGAAAATTCCATTATAATGTCACCTTAATTAAAGGGTTTGTAAAGTGACTGTTAGATCAACCTTGATTAAAGGATTTTGACTAATACAATGGTTAGAAAGTAACAATAGGTTCTGATCTGACATATACAACTCAGTTTGCAAATACAGATCCAATGTGATCATAGGATATAATGATAGAACACATGAGTCAAATAATAGATGGGGTATTAGAATATTTGTGTGGGATTAGATGGAAAGGGTGACAAGGTCAAAATTGACACACACCTTGAAGGGTGGTGGAGTAATGGAGGAAAAATGGATTTTGGGGTATGATATTCTGATGGAAAGGAGGATGTGGATTTTGGAGCACAAGGACCCAAAATAGAATAAGGGTATGGAAGATGTTTATATGGAGGATTAAAGGAATCCTTAGGATTAACAAACTTGAATGCCATCTTTGATTTTTCTTTAGTATGAAATTCTTGGATGAGCGACTTCAAAATCCATATAGAATTTTATTTTTCTTTTCATTGTGATTCTTTATAGTGCATTTCTTCAACAAGAGATTTAGGAATCCACATAGATTTGGATTTTGATTTTCCTTACAATTATTTATAGTACATTTATTCAACAAGAGATTTAGGAATCCACATAGTTTTTTATATTGATTTCTATTTTTTCTTTTGGATCAAATGTTTCTTCCTTTTGAAATGTTGATTTGATAGGACATGTTGATCCTTGAATGCATGTGCATTTGTGTATTTACAAGCTTTATGCTTGGCATCCAAATTGCTTCCAAAGGTGTTGGAATTCATGGATGGATAGGGATGGCATGGAGGTCCATATTTGGAAGATGGTTAGAAGGTTCTCAAGGATGTGTGCCTTTGTTGACCTTGATTATGATAGAGTAAGAAAATAGAGGGATGCAAGGACCCAAGATGGATGGAAGGGGTGAAGGATTAAGTTTTGGGGTATAGGCACTCAAAATGGATTTGGAGGATGGGGAATGAATATATTTGTATGTAAATGGGGGAATATAAAGTGCTAAATGGATATAAACATCTTGAGTTCATGAGATATATATCCAGAAAAGGATGCTATACTTCAAAGGTTAACACGTGAGAACTATGCACTGAATGAACAACTAAGTGACACTGGTGATGAAAACATAAAAATGTGTATTGAAAATGAAAGAGCGAGGAAGGAAAATGAACAACTGAAGAAAGAATTGAAGATTGAAAGAGATAAAAATGAGAAAATCAAGAAATATGAACAAAGCATGTAGAAGACTAGTGATAAATTGAAGAATCAAAGGTGACATAAGGATACTTATGGCCTAGGATATACTAGTGATAGAAAATTTGAAAAAGGAGAATCATCCAAGCCTGGTGCTGAGAAACAATCATAGATTTCAAAGGGTAATACTAGTCCATAAGGTAAGAATCCTACTAAAACCACTTGCTACAATTGTAGAAAGCTTGGACACACTGCTAATGTATGTAGAAGAAAACTGGTGAATGTTCCAAGAACTACTCACTTTGATGGTTATTGTTACAATTGCAATAAGTATGGTCATCAAGCTTATGAGTACAGATCAAGAATCAATAGTAGATCATCTGAAGGGAGTTTCAATGGATACTATCAATTGTTATCTCTATTTGAGCATTAGATATTTTCATTAGTGTCAAATTGGATCAGTTGGTTATCTAAGTTGATCAGTTGGTAAAAGATGATACAACAAGCTACATTATGCTAGTTGGTTAAACAAACAATCATTCATACCTGTATCATCTTAAAATTGAAGCACTTCCATGTTAAGAACATTTAGCCCTCCTTAGGGGGTGTTTTGGGGCCATCATCATGTTGTCCTCTATTTTCTGCCCCCTTCCCATCTTCTGTGCCTGTTTAAGACTCTGTTTGGGCCTCCCCGGGCACTATTTTCCTCTTCTGGCTCATTTTCCAAGGGTCCTAAACCCTTGGGTCAAGGTCAATCTCATCCTTGACCTAGGTCAAAGTCAACCTCATCCTTGACCTAGGTCAAAGTCAACCTCATCCTTGACCTTGGTCCCCCTTTTCATCAGAAATTTTGTCGAATGCGGGGGAAAATCAAAAGTTTATTTTCCCACTTTCGGGTCAGCTATTTCAAGTTTCAAAATGGTAAACTCTTAAATTGTATTTAATCTAGGTGCATTTATGGGGGTTAAGGCTTAATTTGAATTTAATTCTGCTATGTCAACCTCTGTACAAGTTTGTGCCCTAGACTAGTATAAAAGGAAGCCTTCCTCCCTCATTTCAATCCATCTCAATCAAGCATCAAGCCATCCATCATCTCTCTTTTGGAAATCAAGCACTCCATCCTTCAAGAAAGCATTTTCAAGGATTCAATCATTCAAGCCTTTGGAGGAATTTGGTTCAAGCATTCAAGATTCATCATTCAAACCCTAGATCTATCCATCATGGTGGTGTGATATTCCTTCAAGATCCTTTTGTTCATCTTCAAGATCTATTCATTCTCCCTTCAAGGTGGATTCCAAGAATACAATTATGAAGGTTTTGATTTACATTTTTTAGTGTTAAGTCCAAG
This sequence comes from Chamaecyparis obtusa, assembly GCA_027943335.1. Taxonomy (NCBI): domain Eukaryota; kingdom Viridiplantae; phylum Streptophyta; class Pinopsida; order Cupressales; family Cupressaceae; genus Chamaecyparis; species Chamaecyparis obtusa. Next base: position 6,031,455 of record BSBK01002152.1, on the reverse strand, counting down.
CTTTCATATTAACATACGTGTTTACATTTCAAATACAATTGCATATCTATTGAGTATCATAGCTTCATTGTTAGATCTATTTCTACTACTTGCTAGCATTCTCTATTTTAATTCTATTTTAAAAGGTTGATTTCAAACTGGGGTTTGACCAAGGAAAACCCCTCATCCAAAAAACAAAAACCCTCTTTTTCTTGTAGATACAGGTGTAGGACAGAGAATTGTGGTTTAGATCTGAGTACCCTTTTCGGTGAACTTCTAAGATCCGCGAACATAATTTCTATCAGAACAGTGAAAGTCAAGGATGACCTTTTGGAGTAAGATTGTACCCCAAGGTAAGATCTTACCCTTGTTTTAGGTCAAGGATGACCTTGCTCAAAAAGATAGAAGGTTTATGGGTTTTCTCTATTTCTGCATTTCTAGGCTAGATTTGGTTGTAGAATTTCCCGAAACCGAACACAGACAACAGAAAACAATGATTTATGAATCTTCTCCTTATCAAGATAAGTATTTATGTCTTATTAAGTTTATATGTCCACAAGATTTTCCACACACAAATCAAATCAATCATAATCCTTTAATCCCATAGATATAAAAATATATCACCCCTAAAAATATATTTTTATATCCTACAATATCGAGTAATCATAAGACATAACTGAGAGCTAAAAGGAAATAGGTTTAACCGAGCACGAGAGCATATTTACCAAGCATCAAAGTAAACTGAGCATTGAGTGTCAGTAAACACCGAGCAGTATACACACCGAGCACCAGTGTATTCACCAAACATAAAAGGTTGTGTTTACCGAGTTATTCGGGAAACAACATAGTATTAAGGAATGGCACATTTATCTATGCAAATAGTTACATGGATTCATAAAATGGGTTATTTATTATGGATGTAATCATTAAATGTTTTGATGATTCCTATGTAATAGTCAGATCTAGGTTAATTTTGTACACCATATATCTTAGGTTTTCTAAGATGTTGTAAACCTAATTAGGTCATGGCAATCTTAGTAGTTTTCTATATATTTGTAATTGATGTCATTTTGACAAGGAATTGATCAAGAATCAAGAAAGAGATCATGAAGTAGTAGCCACCTTCAAGACATCAGAATTCAGACAAGGTTTGCATGATAGAGAAGTTATTAGAAACAAAGATTCAATTTAGTTTATTCAGAAACAATCAAGGCTCCTGAGTAGAATAGAGAATAATTTACTACACATAGAGGTGATATTTATTCAATATATCATAGATCTGATTCATAAAAAGTTTAGTTTTCATTTATAGATACTTTCTATTATTCTCTAATCATTATAGCAGAGTTGTTAAATCTCTTAACAGAGTAGACTTAATAGTCTGATTGTAAATCTCTTAACCGAGTGCACACTCAAGTAATGTTGTTAAATCCTTTCGCAAGGTAGATCTAATTGATCTAATTGTTACTCCTAATAGGGTAAGATCACCAAAAGTGATCAAACTTGTAGCCTTGACTGACATACTTTATTATTTACAGTAGTGAAGAATTTGTCGGTGTCATCCCCATCATATTTTTTACCTTCTAACAGGGGTTTCTGCGTAACCAAAATACTTGTGTTATGTGTTATATTTCATGATTGATTTATTGTTTGTTTTCATGCACTTTATAGTTACAAAGTCATTTGAATGAATGTTGAGAATAATGGATTCAGTTGGTTAGCTAGTCAAATTACTATTGTAGATTGAATATTCAATTAGAGTTTTTGAGGGTATTGATTTACCCCTCCCCTCTCAGTCCCTTATATTTCTATCCCAACAATTGGTATCAGAGCTAGATCTCTTATTTGGAAGTTTAACCACTAAAGAGGAAAGATCTAAACATGGAAAGATACAAGTTGGACAAGACTATTGAGAATCAAAAGATTCAGATGTAGATCTTCATTGAGAAATAGAAGGAAGCTAAGGACGAGTTGAAAAAGTTACTGGTTCAGAGAAAGGATATGACTATTAGGTAGTGTGAAACTGATTACCATGAAGAAGACATTGATGATCCATTTGAGATTTTCAGATCCATTTCAGGCAGTATATCTGACATATCTAAGAGTGCAATTTCTGATTTATTTCAGAAAAATAGTCATTTAACTAAACAAGTGAAAGCTTTGCAGATCAATCAAGAAGCACAAATGGTAAGAATGATTGATGTGATGAATAATGCTAGACAAGATGAACAAGATAGAAATTTGGCTGTTGAAGACATAAGACAAATAACTGAACATTTACAAGTGAAGGATTCTGAGCTACTGAGACTTACCAAGCATCACTTTCAGATATCCAATCAGATGGTTGTTCTAATCCAGGAGATCAACCGAGTAAATAATGAGTTATCAAGGAAACTTGAAGACATTGGTGTACTCAAGGAAGAAAATGAAAAATTGAGAAATGAAGTGAAAGTACAACAACAACATAATGAGATGATAAAAAAGGCTGAAGATAGTTCCAAGAAGATTGGTGATTTTCTAATTAGTCAAAGAGGACTTGGAAGCACTACTAGATTAGGCTACACTGAGAAAGGAGTATCATCTAAGAAAGTTGAACAGATGAATAACTACAAGAGTCAATGATGCAGGGGCATCCAAGGTTAAGGCAAAGACATTCTGTGTCCTCGGTAAACTGCATGGAGTGTTTGTTTTTTGGCTAGTTTTACTCAGTTGCAGCCTTGACCTACGGTCTCAGTCATTGAAGGAAGCTTGGTCACTGAAGGAACTCGGTAGTCTCTAGCACTCAGTGAAATTTTTCCTTGGTCATGCCTGTGGTGATCGGTCGACACTAGTGCTCGGTGATGCCTAGTGTGCTCAGTAATTTTACTGTTGCTCGGTAGTTTTGACTTACCGATTGGAGTTCTGTGTGATTTTTTGGGCCGAATTAGTGAATTAATTATTGGTAGCCATTGTCTTGGGCCGACATGCAAAATTAAATGTTTGTATACATTTGTAAGCCTACTTGTATGGCATTTAATTATTTGTTTTGGGGAGTTAAGGGTTTCATCCAGCCGACTTGTGGCTGATGATTAGTATTTAAGGAGGGCTTGGGTAGATGTTTAGAGGGAGATTTGGGAGACTTAGTAGATCTAGAATTTAGATGCAAAGCTTGAGAGAAAAGTTGTGGAAAAGCTCTTGATGTTCTTGTAGATCAAATTGTAATATGATAGTCCTTTGTAGCAGAGCTAGGGTTGCATACTTGGGAACAAGGAGATTGCTTGGAGGCTTGCGAGCTCAAGTTCAGATATTCCTTAGGGTTCCCATCAGCTTCTGATTGTCTTCAGAGCTGAACTAGCTGAGATTGTATTGGATCAAATTGTAATTGGCCCTAACCCAAAAGGCCTTACAGCCAGGCTGCATGTTAATGAAAATCAGTGTTAAACATTTACTTTGTGTTGCATTGTTGAGTAATCCGCTATGTAATTCTTTTGGCTGCAAGGTTTGGACTGTCCTTCATTGGATCCACCATCCTTGACTACATAAGGTGGTATCAGAGTGAATTTTTGTTCCTGTTGGAGTGAAAGTTGATCTTGTTGATGCAGAGATTGTGCACAATCTAGATTGTAGATCTGAAGCACTGAACTTGTTAAATTGTGCCCTAGTTGTTTACAAGGTTGTAGGTTGAGATCTGACTTGTTGCAACTTGGAAATTATCACAAGGTGGTTAGTGAGGGTTTGTTGTAGGTGGTTTCTCTTATCTTTAAGGATGCCTCCAAGAAGATTGGACCCTAGAGTTATTTCAGATCTTTGTGATACTGTTGAATCCTAGATCACAGAAAGGTGAAATTAGATTTTAGATTTGAGATGGAATTGATGAAGAATGATATGGTCACCGAGATCATAAGAACTATTGTTGGGATACCTTGGAATGTTGGTACCGAGGATGGCTATGAAGACATGGCTAAAGAATTTGAAACTGCTAGGTCTAGTGGTGATGACCAAAGGAACAGATCTGGTGAAGATAGAACTGCTTGATTGCCTAGACCTATTTCTTGGTTTAGTAATTACCGAATGGAAGTTTCTACTTTCTCTAGTACTTTGAAGCCTGACAATCTAATTGATTGGATTGGTGAACTTGAAGATTTATTTGAGCTAGAAGAAATTGAAGATCCTCTTTGGGTGAGATTAGCATAGACAAAGCTGAAAGGACATGTTTGTCTTTGGTGGAAAGAACTAAAAAGAGACCAAGAAGATGAAGGTGAAACAAAGATTAATCGGTGGAGATTGATGGTGACTAAGTTGAAAGCTAAGTTCATACTGGCTAACTATGAGCTTGACTTGTTTAAGAAGTTGTAGAATCTGAAGTAGAAGGATTTTTCTATTGAAGATTATACCGAGGAGTTCTCCAAACTTACTATTTGGTCTAGACACCGAGAGCTTGGTAAGGAAAAGGTAGCTCGATATGTGAATGGTCTGAGATTCAATATTCAGGATGAGCTTGGTATACTGAAGATTGATTCTATTGAAGATGCTTATCAGTATGCTCTGAAGGCAAAAGATAAGTTGAAGAGAAAATAGCCTAGTAACTCCTGAGGGAAAGAAAATATTTATCACTCAGTGAAGGATAAGCTGACTGATGTAGAAGATGAACAAAAACATGTGGAACCAAAGAAGAAGACAGGTAGAGTTATCTTTAAGGTTACTTTCTATAACTGTGGAGAGGAAGGACACTATTCTTTTGATTGTACATAGAAGAAGGTTGACCGATGAACTGCTATGATGAATGAGAACATTTGAAATGAACTTGAATCAGAGAGCTTGTTGCTTCGGTGAACATTGCTCGGTACAAAGGATGAACCTTGTCAAAGGAGTAATTTTTTTAGGACCCGATGTAACACTGAAGGTAAACTCTATGATGTTATTGTTGATAGTGGTAGCACTGATAACCTTGTTGCTGAGGACCTGGTTCAGAAAATTGGTTTAAGTAGAATGAAACATCCTTGTCCTTATAGGCTTGGCTGGTTGCAAGATGTTCATGCTTTGGAAGTTACAGAACAATGCTTCATTGATGTTTAGATTGGCCAGTACAAGGATCTTTTGCTTTGTGACATTGTGAAGATGAATAGTTGTGATATATTGCTTGGTAGACCTTGGCAGTCTGATTGTAGAGCTATTTATGACTGTGTAAGAAATGTGTTTACTATTGAGAAGAATAACATGAAGTTTTCACTGATGCCTTTGATGGATACAACACTTGGTAGGAGAAGCCTAAGTATTAGTAGCTAAGTTGAGCTTGTGGATCTAGAGAAAATGAATGATCAGTATGGAGAACCGACCTGTACATTATCAAGGAAAGACTTGAAGAGACAGAGGAAGTTGAAGTGGAAGACTTTGCAAGAAGAAAAGGTGGAGGACTTGTATGCAAAGAACCAGTTCGAGATTTATGTGTTGAATCCTGAAAGATGTTCTTCTCACATTTGAACATCTTTTGGAAGCTGGGTGTCTGATGCAGGGGCATCCAAGGTTAAGGTAGGGACATTCTGTGTCCTCAGTAAACTACATGGAGTGTTTGTGTTTTGGCCGGTTTTACTCGGTTGTAGCCTTGACCGATGGTCTTAGTCATTGAAGGAAGCTCGGTCACTGAAGGAATCCACTGTGTAATTCTTTTGGCTGCAAGGTTTGGACTATCCTTCATTGGATCCACCATCCTTGACTACATAAGTCAAAGACCTAAGACACTAATATGCTATCATTATGGTAAACTGGGCCACACTTCAAATGTTTGCAGGAGTAAAGCACAAGGTAAACCTAAAACCACTCCTAAGTTCAATGGTCATTGTTATAGTTGTAACAAGTATGGACATCAAGCATATGAATGTAGATATAATTTGAATAGGACTCCTAACAAACCCTACATGGAGAAACACTGCCACACTTGCAACATGCATAGACACACCTCAAAAGAATGCAAAACAAAGATGAAGCAAGTCTGAACACTGAAAGGATAGAATAAGACCTATCAACCAAGGAGATAAGGTAATGCTTATACTTGGGATTATAACACATGGGTTAAGTGCACATCATGTGGAAGATATGGACATATTGCAACTAATTGCATGGGGAAGAATTGGAGAGGTAGATCTTGTAGATGGACAAGCACTGGTATGGCATGTTATTGTCACAAGTTCGGTCACCTAAGTAAAGATTGTAGAGACCAAGCACCAAAAACACAAGTCTTTGAAAATGACAATACAATTGAAGATATCACGAGGATAATAAAAATTATGTAGAGAAAAGCATCAAATGATAATGCCGAGTCAAGTAATGCAGTCGGTGAAACCTCATCCATTGGACTGGGTGACATTGGCACCTCCACCTAAGCTAAAAAGGTATGTATGGAACTGACAATTCAAAATGATCATATTTATCATACAGTTCCTTATATTAGATGTTCACATACCAAATCTACATAAATTGAGATGCATTATGGTTTTAAAAGTTTTGAGCCTTAAGTATTTACAGTCGGTATATGTTAAATCGAGTGAGAAGTTGCCAGTCGGTAACTATTATGAAAGGTTAACCGAGTGTCAGTATTAATCGAGTGGAAATTTACATGTTAACTAAGGTTATGGTATTTTGTTGTATGCACCGAGTTTGACAGTTTTCATCAAGCTGTGATTAGGTCAAGCATTTATTGCAAAAAGGTTTGAGTGGGAATTTGAAAAAGCTATAAATACATGGTGAACTTAGTTCATTTTTTCGTACAGTGATTACAAAGAGAAAAGAGTTTTTTAGAGTGATTTTGAGCAAAGGATTTTCAGAGAATTTGAGCATAGATTTGAAGTATTTTGAGTGATCTCATCGTTATTATGAGTAAGTACTATCATCATCAAACTATTCATTTGTTGCTTACCAAAACCCTAAATGAGAAACTATGGCATCCACATCAAATGCAAGAAAGTCCAATTATGCAGATGAGGAGGAAATAAATATAATTATTTTTGCTACTTGTGATGAGCCTAGATACAAACTTCATCCCAAAGTGGCATCCCAAATTGACAAAATGGGAGATTTTTCAAGAATATCACCTAGGGTTTTTCTAGTAGAAGATGTTTGTTCTTATGTTCACTGCAAGATAGGGGGAAATGGAGATTTTGAGATGTTTTCTACATATCATAAGTTGCGTGGTGAAGATAGAAAGTTGAAATATGATCATGAGCACCTAAAAGTTAAAGGTTTGGTTAATGCCCTAAATTTCCTGAAGAGTTTCAAACATGAGTGGATAAGAATCATCATGAGTCGGTATCATGATGAGAAATTATGGTTGGATAAGACCATAAAGATCACAAAGCACACCATACAAGTAGTAACCGGATACCCAACTATTGACAAGGTAAATGCACTGAGAAGTGCACCGAGGGCTGAGTTGGACAAAAATACTGGAGCAGAATGGGATGACAGAGAAATGAAAGTCAACACAATCAAAGATCTCGAGACAAGATTCAAATCTTATTTCATCAGATATAATGTATTCCAATCGATTAGACCAAATAGTGTACCATGTGGTGTTGTTGATATTACATACAAGATGGTTAAGAAGGTATTTTAGTTGGACCTTTCCGAGCTACTACTGAAGCAAGTAGAGGAAAACATGAAGGGTAAAAGCACAATTGAGTGTCACCTTTTTGGCTAACTCAAATGACTCAGCCCAGTTAGACTCGGTCGAGTCTAACTAGGCTGAGTACACGTAGGTGCGACGTGGCACTAAATGGCATCTATGTGGCCCAGTAAACTGGGTCGAGTAGGACTCGATGGAGTCTAAATGATATTTTTAATATCAAAAACCATCTCAAGCCCCTCATTTACACACTACTTGGCTATTTATGTGTGGCCGACCCCTAGGAGGACTCGGCCTAGTCGGACTAGGTGACATGCCATGTTGGCAGCCAAACCTTCAAAAACACAAAAAGAGCAGAATTTTGCACTCTGCTGTAACTTTCTTTGATCAAAATAGAAAATGTTAAAAAATCAAAAGTACCCTTTTGTAGATCTCGGAAGTATGATTCTAGACATATAAATTTTATATTTTTTCAACTACAAAACATTAAACAAATTTGCTAAAAACTACATGTAGGTATATTAAAGTTTGAGAAGATGTTGATTCAGAAAATATAGAAAAATGCTAAATCAATTAAAATAAAAATAAAAATCATATACAACACTAGAGGAGAGAGTCCTCTTCAAGAATATGTAATTTATTTGGTTTTTGGCATAGTTTTGATAGGGAAAAAGTGATAGGAGAAAAAAATTGTTGATTTCTGGTAAGTTCGACTTTGAATACTTATAACGGGTAAACTATAGATCAAAAACACTTCTTTCCTTTTTCTTGCACTAGATATACGTGTCATCTAAAACATATTCTGAAATTGGAGGGAAAAACAATGTTTTACTTATAATGATTTGATGGGAAGTAAACTCCCTGATTTGTAGTATTTTCAGGATATGAAAATTACACCTAAAAAATTAAAAAACCATATTAATTTTTTCTCAAATTAATTTTTAAAAATTATAGCCATAAAATTCATCCTATTTTACACATTTCACCAGTTTACATCATCTTCAAATTCTCAACAAAAATGTGACTTTTATGCCCTTGAATTTTTTCAATTTTGGTGTTGTTAGCCTCTTCCTTTGTAAAAGGGTAACAACTAATTGTGCTTTTACCCTGAAGATTATCCAGTCGGCTAAGTCCAACACCTGTGCAATTATATTGGTCAATCGACAAGCCAGTTACACTCCAGATTACAAATTTGATTAATAGTTTGGGCGATAATTTTGTGAGTTTAGTATATAGTTATTTTGAATAATTTAAGGAGAGAATGAATTCAAGGAGCAGATTTCCAAGGCACCTAGTAGAAGAATATGAACATGATATTTTATTTCTAGTTGATACAGATCATACTTTGATAAAGGCAGTAGAACCAAGAACAAAATGGCTAGCCCCTATGGGTTATGAGTTAGATATTGATTATGCCTCTAGATCAATAAAGCCTTTATTGGCCAAGCCTAAGGACCCTAATGCTACTAGGTTTGGCACTTATGAAGAAGCCAATACAAGGATAAAGATAGACTTATTCATAGGTAAAATAATAAATAAATCTAGGAAAATGATGAGTAATTTGGTTAAGATATTTGGTGATGATGCTGAAACATCTGAGAGCATACCGGTTGAGGTAGCAACTGAAGGTCAGTTACATCTTTTTGACAAACCACATGATGATGAAGAAACCAAGTCTGACAGAGATGTAGATTCTACACCGGTTTCACTTTCCCCCACTCCAAAGAAGATGCAGTTTGAAGTGCAAACAAGGGAATGCACAAGGTCATCAACTGTAGCTTCACGTCCACTAAAGAAAGGAGTTGTAAAAATATCTAAGCCAACTACAACATCACCGAAAAAGACCTACAAGAAGGAATGCACAAAAAATACTACCAGGGCCCCTAAGAAAATAAGAAATTTAGGATGATAGAGATGATGATGAAGATAATACTAAGAAATTTAAAGTTGTTGTTAATAAAAACCATTCAATTGATGAATTAGCTGAAGACATACTACATAATGGAGGTCTAAGTGACCCTGAAATCAGTCAATTTGAACATTTGTCAACTGAAAACCAGAATAAGATTGAAGAAGCTATAATTTAGATGATGATTAAATTTAGGAAGGTACCAATTGATTTTCCAAATATGTACCTAAGACATTATATGACAGAATTTCACAGAGATGGACATATGCATTGAACACTGAAAAGAGAATGAGGGAACTATAAGAAATAGGGAATACTGAGAGGGGGGGTGAATTAGTATTATACAAACTTTATCTTTTGCCCAATTATGGATATAACAGATTATCTTTATACATGCATAACATAAGAAGCTAAACAACATGCATAGCAATAAAAATAAAGAGCTCATAACACATTATTTGTTCTCGAGGAAACCCTGGCCAAGGGAAAACCCCAGTGGGGATGGTACCCACAAAGATCCACTAATCAAAAGTATCCTGTTAAGGATGTTGACCTTGTTAGGAGTCTATTACAAGCATATAGTGTATCAGTCCCGATTAAGGGACTATAGGCCTTGTTAGAAGCCTCAACCCTGTTAGGAGTTGGTAGTACAAAATGTGATTACTAGATGAGCCCACTGCCCAAACAAGTAATGTACAATATACACTAATTACAAAAATAGGTTAAGGTACATAACCTTATACTACTTGCACCAATATCTCTTCGCTGCTCTTTCACTATCGCTATTACATATGCATCATATCACTTCACTATACATCGATTGTTCACTATACTTTTCTTACAATTACAATTACATTTATACCAATAACTTTATCCAAGATTTAACATCTAGGATGTTGTCCCTTTATATTGTTAAGTCATTATTTTGATAAACAAAATAATCCCTTAACTCTTTACTAGTTCCGTCTTCATATTCTGTCCTGTCAGCTTGACACTATCTTCGATAAAACTATCATAACTTATTTCGTACATGTCGTAATGACCTGCACTCTAAGATGGGTGTTCAATAGACATCATAGAGTCTATGTTCAAGTGCGCAAGCATTGAACTTACTCCAATCATCATCGCAAATAAAAATTGTGTCCAGGTTCACTGGTAAAAATACTTTCTCACACTTAGACAAATTTGCAATACGCTCTGTCATACTTTCTCTTTGACCTGTGTGATCTTCATGTGGATCATATGTTTCCATAATGACAACATCTATATAATCAACACATCCAAATTGCCAACAATCTCCCCCTTTGTCATTGGTGGCAACATATGAGAAAATTGGCTAAGTGTACAACTCAAAATCTCAAAATTGTGGCCATAGTATAAATATATACTATCCTTATAACTCCTCAAAAAATATTATCTCTAATATAGTACGCCCCCTAGGAGTATCAATCCTTATCATATACTATCAATTTTCTACTATATATCTCTGCCCCTTTGAAAACAATGACAAAATAAAGGTGAGGGTTACAAAACTGTATCACAAAAAGATTATACCTTAATTCAATTATTCCAAAGCCAATAGGCTTGCAACACAATCTACAAAATCTATCTTCATAACTTCTATCTCCTTCTCCCATGATTTCTTAATGGAATCTACCACATTAATTAGTGTGTTCAGTCCATAAGATGCTATTTCACATGCTTGGAGGTTTTCAAAATTAAACTTCTAAAAAGATGTCTTAGCTAAAAGACATTATTCCAACTGCTCTTCAATAATGCTTAACTTCATAGAAGTATGCTCTCTCAAAAGAGTGAATCTTTTCAATTTTTTGTCTCTCTCATCTTGCACAACTCTGATTTCATCATATAGCTTTTGAACTTTCTTCTCAACATCACATACCTTCACATTGGGGCTAGAAAGAATGTTAGTTTCATTCAGAATTTCTGCTTTCTGATTTTGTACACTGTATGTACAAAGATTTACCTATTTCCAAATGCTTCCTCAAGTCCTTGATACAAATATCAAGATTGTTGATATCATTCCTGATATTCTGGCTGATGTTCAAAAGCATTCTAGCCTCATAGGCTGCTTGTGCTCTCACTTTTGCAATATCAGATAGGTTTGTGAATTCATTGTCAAAAGTGCTCATTACCTTCTTTTCTTTCTCCATAGGGTCTGCTTATGCAATTTGTGTAGTTACAATGCTTTGTAACTTCTCAGTAAGTTCCTTTAGACACCGTTCAAGAATTTTCACTTTCTTATTCTTGCCAATGATTTTAGTCAAGGATGTGATCAATTCCAACTGATCATCATCATCTCCTTCCTTTCCCAAATGCTCAGTCATAGATCCAATTTGATTCTTCTTTCCAGTCTCAGGAGTAAGACTGATATCTTCTTTGGTGGGAATGGGTACTTTTTCCTCTGTTACTAGGGGTTCCACAACTGTTGTCTCTGTTGTCTCTTCTTCTTTTGTAGGTTCCTATTCTTCAAAGGCCGAATTGTCAACAATGTTCTCCAAATTCTTGAATATATTATCATCAGTATCCAAGGTGATTTTTTTTCCTTCTACATTCATGGTTTCATCTTGAATGTTAATGGCTGGAGGAGAGGGAATGTCCTCTTGTTTTGTCTCACCTTCTTGCTCTGCTGCAATTGATGGTTCTCCAACATTTTCTATCATAACCTTGATAATAGCTTGCTCTATCTCATAATTGATTTCTTCATATCTACCTCCCATAATCTGAATGGTTCTCCTTTTGGTTCTTAGATGGGTGCTTAAGGCTTTCATGATATGACCAAAATGTGTTTCATCTCTTATTTCACAAAGCTTCCTTACAAGATTTTCTCTGATAGCTGTGTCCTCCTCTATTGCTCTCTTTTTCTTATTCACAAGTTTATTATATAAATCATCAGGTATCTACCCCTGAATTGTATCAAACTTCTTATTAGCCAAAATCATATGCTTTACAACTACATTCTCCAGATTAAGTTTGTCTGTATAATCATAAAGATCATAGTACTTATTCATTCTTGTAAAGTCTCCATCCTCAATGATCTACTCATTAAGCTTTTCAACTTTGGGTTTCCAAGCTTTCTTCTTAACAGTAGTGACAACATCTTTTATTTCTGCAATTTTTCTTGGAACTAGTTCCACTAAAGTTTTATTTCTCTTTCCTAGTCCAGTAGCACTTTCCTTTACTCTTTTTCTAGGTGTGGAGGAAGTGGATCTATTGGACATCTTTGCTTCTTTATCCTTCTCAGTTTCTTCCACTTTCACCTTCACTTATGGTTCTTCCTTCTGTACTGCAATTGATGATAAAGGAGGAATAGACAAAACTTCTTTTTGTCCACTCTCTCTGATTCCTATTGTTGTTTGCTTTGCTACCAAAAACTCACACTCTGTCATCCCTGTATCTTTTAGGATTTTCTTTATAGTGCTCTCAGATCTTTTCTTAGACTGCTTCTCTTCAATTAAGGTCTTTGTGGAGTTGAAGTTCTCCTCAAAGGTTCCAAACTTGTTACACTGAGTGTCCAACTTACACTTAAGTAACCTGCTAACATACTCTTCTATCTCTACCTCAAATATCTCATAGCCAAGAGGGTTTATGAACTCTGTTCTAGGCTCTACTGCTTCAATATAGGTAAATTCAGTATCCACCATAAAACATATATCATCTTTATACTTTTCCACAAGAGACTTTGGGATCCTTGATCTGCTAGACACAATATTCTGAAATGTCTTGATTACCAGTACTGTACTCTCATTTACATTGTCAATAATATGTCTTCTATATACTAGGTTAATCCTTTCCATTGTATTTTGTCCATCAATCCAGTCATTTGCAATGGTATAAGGAAATCTCCTTAATAGATGAAAAGACATATATGTGATTAAGGATGAGAACCTAAACTATGTATACTTAGTTTTCTTAATCTTCTCCAAGTTCTCAAACAATTGAATTCTCAGAATTTCACACATATCAACTTGTACCTTGTTGACACACATTAGATAAGTTGCATGTATCATTCCAGCTACCATGTCATCCTCTCTTGAATTTGCACAAAACTTAGTAGTTAGGATCTTGCATAAGTATCTCACATCATCTTGTTTGATCTTACTAATCACAATTCCTCTACCATTATAGGATGAATTTGTGTTGTCAATGACTATTTTCCTGATGTTTTTCTCATTTAAAGGAATAGCTCTAGTTTTAGATAATCTAGTGACTTCATGAATCAAATCAGCTATGATATCTATCATTCTATCTTCAAACCAAAACTTCCCATTATGAATTCTGCTCAAGATAATCTTAGTGCATCCTTCATTATCAAATTCATACTGTAATCCATACTTAACAATTTCATTATGTTCCAAATATTCAAAACCTTGTTTCAGTGTCATATCTTGATTGTAAATCTTCTGATATTCATTTGTGAAATCACTATCACTGACTATCTCTAGTTTTCATTCAAGGTAACTTCTGACATTTTCTATGTATAAAACTCCATCTGGTACAGATGATAAAGCAAACCTAGGGTCATCTTCCAAGGGTTCTACTGGTTCCCTTTTCAATTTAAGTCTATTCTTATCTCTAAAATTGTGTATTAAAGAAACATCTATGATTTCTTCAAATTCCTTTACTGATTTAAAGATCTGTCAAGTAAAATACCTTGATTTCATGATTTTAGGGCTTGCATAGATTTGGCACAAAATTATTCTCCAAATCCTTGCAAAATGCTTCCAATCACTATTCTTTGATCTCCTTGACACTTGAATTCACTTTGATGATCAAATAATACCAATCATAACCTTTTATTAATTCAATCTCACTTAGATCTAACATCGCATTCAATTCTTTTGCCACTTCTTTCCAAAAAGTTGTTTATGCTAAATTGCAAAACTTAAAACTTCTTCCGATCTCGCAAAACATAATATTTTTCTTTGTGCTCTTAACCATAGCATTAGAACATCATAAACTACCTTGCATTAACTGTGCAAGACTCAGTTCATCATATATCTACTTCTACACTAATCTAAGTTCCTATTCTACTGTAATTTTCATAAATTAAGTACTTTGAGATGGGTCAGGTAAAGATTCATTCTTACCTTTCAATACTTCACCTTCCTGATTAACTTTAATGTTGAATATGTCTCCTTGATCTATTCTTTTGATAAACTTCACTTCATCTGAATTACTATAGCATCCTTTCTGACTGTTACTTGCATCTTCATTTCTTCTAACATGATTTATGGGATTAGGATTAGGATGAAAAACTCTATTGTTCATTTTGTAAAACCTTGCTGTATGTCCAATCTTATTGCATATCTAACAAACAATCCCATTGTTTCCATATCTTGGTCCAAGCTGATTGATTTGTGATCTATAGTTTCTAGCAATGTGTCCAACCTTGTTGCATCTCTAACATATTACTCCATTTCTTCTATTCATATCTTCAGTAGATTTCTTATCTACATTGTTAGTATTCCTAAACATTCTACTACCATCATTATTCTCAATAAATTTAGGTTTCCTACATTCAATAACTCTATGTCCAAAACCATGACAATTATAACAATAATCATTAAGAGGTTTAAATTTCTTACCTGTGCAATCTCTCTTCATATGACTAATAGTATTACAAGCAAAACATCTACCTTTGAATTCTCTTTGCATACCTTTGGGTGATTCCTCTTGCTTCGGTGATTCTTCTTCTTTAGGTGTATCTTCAGATTTATTGATCTCATCAGACTTCTTCTCATCTATGCTTTAAGATATTTTCAGATCTGATTCCTTCCTTTCATCATTTTCTTTAAAAGTGTTGAATCCAAGACCAGTCTTATCATAGAATGGTTTTTGATAAGATCTTTGTTCATCAATCTTCTCACTAGTTGAATATAGCCTTTCAAGTTGTTGTTTGGATTGAGTTAGTTCACCTTTCACAATCTTACTGTATTTCTCAAGTTCATGATATTGCAAATTGAATTTCTCAAGTTCAGATGTTACTTTACAATGTTTAGATTTTAGTCCTTCATTTTCAGTCTTTAGACTTTCATTCTCAGATTTCAAATTTGCTTCATTCTTTCCATTTCCATCTTTCAAACTAAGCTTCAGATTTTCTATCTTCAGTTCATGCTTAAGGATCTCATTTTATTTTTCTAAATTGTCATCACAATCTTCAATAAGAACTTCGGATTCCTTTTCAGATCTCAGATCTTCCAATTTGTTTTTTAGTTTCTCAATGAGGTTCTTTAAATCATCATACTTTCTTTTCAAAGTATCTTTTTCAATAGTAAGCAAGTCAATCTGTTCAAGAGCTTCTTCAAGATTCTTCTGTAGTTGATCCATATCCATAGAGATCTTAGTCAAGCTACTAGGCTTTCCTTGAATGCTTCTTTTATGAGTAACTAAGCTCTGATACCAATTGTTAGAAATAGGGAATAATGAGGGGGTGTGAATCAGTATTCTACAAACTTTATCTTTTTCCCAATTATGGATATAACAGATTATCTTTATACATGCATAACATAAGAAGCTAAACAACATGCATAGCAATAAAAATAAAGAACTCATAACACATTATTTGTTCTCAAGGAAACCATGGCCAAGGGAAAACCCCAGTGGGGATGGTACCCACAAAGATCCACTAATCAAAAGTATCTTTTTAAGTATGTTGACCCTGTTAGGAGTCTCTTACAAGCATATAGTGTATCAGTCCTGATTAAGGGACTATAGGCCTTGTTAGAAGCCTCAACCCTGTTAGGAGTTGGTAGTACAAAATGTGATTACTAGATGAGCCCACTGCCCAAACAAGTAATGTACAATATACAATGATTAAAAAAATAGGTTAAGGTACATAACCTTATACTACTTGCACCAATATCTCTTCGCTGCTCTTTCACTATCGCTATTACATATGCATCATATATTTCCCATCATATCACTTCACTATACATCAATTGTTCACTATACTTTTCTTACAATTAAAATTACATTGATACCAATAAATTTATCCAAGATTTAACATCTAGGATGTCATCCATTTATATTGTTAATTCATTATTTTGGTAAACAAAATAATCCCTTAACTCTTTACTAGTTTTGTCTTCATATTCTGTCTTGTCGGCTTGACACTGTCTTCGATAAAACTGTCATAACTTCTTCCATACATGTCATACTAACTTGCACTCTAAGATGGGTGTTCAATAGATATCATAGAGTCTATGTTCAAGTGTACAAGCACTGAACTTACTCCAATCATCATTGCAAACAAAAACTGTGTCCAGGTTCACTGGTAAAAATACTATCTCACACTTAGAAAAATTTGCAATGCACTCTGTCATACTTGCTCTTTGACCTGTTCTATCTTCATGTGGATCATATGTTGCCATAATGACAACATCTATGTAATCAAATCAGCCAAATTGCCAACAGGAACAATCCGTAGTCATGGCAATGCCTACAGTGAAAGTTCTTAAAGGAGGAATTGATGGAAACATACTCTAAAATATTTCTAGTAAAGAGCCAGTCACTACAAATACTTGATGAAAATATGGTAGTAATTGATGAGAATAGTCAACTAATTTGGACTTCCATACTACAAGCCTGAGCTGAGTCAGAAAAGATGGATTTGGCCATAATCCCCGAGAGGAAGCTCAAGAGAAAAGGAAAAGGCATTCATTCAAATTGTGCAGACTTGGCACTGAAGAACATAATTGAGTTATCAGATACTGAGGTACCTAATACCACTAAGGAAATAAATGTGATCCAGGATGCACCTGAACTAGTTACAATACAAGGAATCAGTAATGATTCATATGATGTACTCATTGAGGACATCACAAATGGTGATCCTGATGACATCAAAGATGATGAAGATGCCACAGTTGTTGGAGCTCAACAAGAAGAGGAAGCCCTACCGAGCCAACAATAAGTTCTATACCAGGCGATCTTCCAATCTTAGTGCAAGCAGTTGAAATAATTTCACAAGAAGAATGCAAAGGCTCAATCCCTGAGCAACCTAAAGATACATCAGGGGAATAGGCACCAAGCATAACAAATAATGGAGAGACAGAAATTCCTAAGGAGAAAGAGGCAGATACATAGGAACAAGATGACCCCAAGCCTATCGAGACCACTCTAATAGACACTACATCTGAAGGTCCATCTCAGTCAACCAAGACACAGGTTACCAAGGAGAAGAAGAATGAAGATACAATATCTACCGAGCAGGATAGGGTGAGTGTTGAGGTAAAGGTAATAGTTCCATTTGTTAAAACATCATCCTAATAGTTCAAGAAGAAGAAAAAGCATGGAAAAGGGCCAGTCACACTTGATGAAGTGATTGAAATTCTTGAATGTGACCTGATGACTTAAAACCCTGAGGAATTAAATAAATATGGGGAGTTATGTACAAGGAAGGCAACATAGGAAAATCTAAGAAAAGAGAGCAAGAGCAAGTAGATACTTGAGGATATGAGAGACATCTTGCAGCAAGTTATACCAGATGTCCAAATTAATGAAGATACCCCCATATTGGACCAACTTGCAACTCTTGCAAACTAAATAAATGCCCCCCACATAGATTCTGAGAAGAAAATTGAAGAAAGGGAAGAGGAAAAGATACAAAACAAAGTAGCAGAGAAAATTAGCCAAGAACTGGCAATCAACAAAGTCAATCTTTTTGATGAATTACAATCTATCACTTAGAAAATAGTTCAAATTTTATTCAAGTTATACACTATGGAGACTTTCACTACCAAGGTCAGTGAGAACATAAAGAAGTTGGATGCTGATATCCTAGATAGTGCCAATTTTTCTCTAACCGACCCAAATGCTTTTCACAAACATATTCTAAAAGTTCAAGAACTCGGGCGGTTAAGAACTGACTTGAGGAAGCATGAAGATAAGATAAGTGACCAAGTCACCGAGCTGCAAGAAAAGTTGCTTCCCCACCTCAAAATAATTGAGCCACACATTGTAAAGGTACAAGCCTTAGTTGCAACACCAAAGATTTCTATGTTGGAGAACATATTTGACATGCATGCACAAGTCAGTCTTGAGCACATTTCTCTCACCAACTTGAAAGAGGAATGGGAATACCTCTTAGATTCTCTGATGAAAACCCACAAGCACATTTTTTATAAGATGTAAGTACAAATTTTTCTTTTGGCATTAATCTCAAAAAGGGGGAAATATAATGTATATGCCAAATATACTTTTATATGCTAACTGTACTACATACATATCGAGAGCATGCACCAAGGGGGAGTTTTGAGTTTTGTAGAAGAGTCAGTTTTGTTATGTATATATGGAGAGAAAGAAGCTATAGAAATATAGGCTTATATACATTATAGTTTTGATACTAGTGCCAAAGGGGGAGATTGTTATCTCTATTTGAGCATTAGATGTTGTCATTAGTATCAAATTGGATCAGTCGGTTATCTAAGCTGACCAGTCGGTAAAAGATGATATAATAAGCTACATTATGCTGGTCAGTTAAACAAACAAGCCTTCATACTGAGTAATCACAAGGCAGAACCAAGAGCTGAAAGGAAATAGGTTTAACTGAGCACCAAATCATATTTACTGAGCATCAGAGTAAACTAAGCACCGAGCGTTAGTAAACATCGAGCACCAGTGTATTCACCGAACATAAAAGATTATGTTTATTGAGTTATACAGAAATGGTTACACGAAATCATAAAATGTTTTACCAAGATCAAGGGTTATTTATTGTGGATGTAATCATTAAATGTTGTGATGATTCCTAGGCAATAGTCAGATCTAGGTTAATTTTGTACACCATAGATCTTAGGTTTTCTAAGATGTTGTAAACCTAATTAGGTCATAGCAATCTTAGTAGTTTGTTATATGTTTGTAATTGATGTCATTTTGACAAGGAATCGATCAAGAATCAAGAAGGAGATCATGAAGCAGTAGCCGCCTTCAAGACATCAGAATTCATACAAGGTTTGCATGACATAGCAGTTATCAAAAATAGAGATTCAATTCATTTTATTCAAAAAAAATCAAGGCTACCAAGCATTACAGAGAATAGTTTACTACACATAGAGGTGATATTTATTTAGTATATCATAGATCTGATTCAGACAAATTTTAGTTGTAATTTATAGATACTTTCTATTATTCTCTAATCATTATAGAAGAGTTGTTAAATCTCTTAATAGAGTAGACTTAGCAGTCTGATTGTAAATCTCTTAATTGAGTGCACATTCAATTAGTGTTGTTAAATCCTTTCATAAGGTAGATCTAATTGATCTAATTCTTACTCCTAATAGGGTAAGATCACTAGAAGTGATCAAAATTGTAGCCTTAACCAGCATACTTTATTATCTGCAGTAGTGAAGAATTTGTGGGTGTCATCCCCACCACAGTCTTTACCTTCTAACAAGGGTTTCTACGTAACCAAAATACTTGTGTTATGTGCTAAATTTCATGATTGATATATTTTTTATTTTCATGAACTTTACAATTACAAAGTCATTTGAATGAATGTTGCAAACAATGGATTCAGTTGGTTAGCTAGTCACTACTATTGTAGATTAAATATTCAGTTAGAGTTTTTGAGGGTACTGATTCACCCCTCCCCTCTTAGTCCCTTATTTTTCTATCCCAACAACTATCACACATGCAACAAGTTTGGACACAAGGAAGAACATTGCAGATCAAGGGTACCATCACCAAGATTTCCTAACTAACCGGTGAGTGTTCTAAGAAGAGAAGGAAACATAAATGTCACATGCACTATTTGTGGGAAATATGGACACTAGCGGTGAACTGTCGATTAAGGAAACCTAGAGAAAATGATGGAACTTGGAGGAAAAAAGGTATGGAACATTTTCATTGTCACAAGGTTGGATATCTAGCAAGAGATTGTAGGTTCATGAACCGGTCACCAAGCAATGGAGAAAGGAAAGATAAAAATATTGTTAATCCTGAAGAAATCAGGAAGCATATAAAGCAATATGGATGAAGAAAGGTGTAATCAATTCTTTTGAACTAACAAAGAGCTCCACAAAACCAAGAAATGTGGAGAATTTATCAGCAAACTAAGCTTAATTTGGCTTAGGTGGAGAAATTAAGGAAAGATCGATTCGAGACCCCCAATAATAATGAGTGGTAATATCTATTTGCATAATGTGATACATTGAAATTAATTTTGATATATTACATTGAGTAGAGTTGTTAAATACATTAGATCATCACCAACTTTATCATTTGTAAAAGTTGTATACTAATGCTACTTTTAGCATTAACTGGTGGAAGTTGTAATCGGTAAAATGCATTAATTGTTTATACCTAACTATCCATTGGAGTACTCTTTGGGAAAATAGATTCTATGTTAACCTATTCATTATTCACCTTGCATTTTGAAGAGCTCTTATAGGAGCAGAGAGTGATTATTCATTGTAATCGATTGTGTGAATTGTTTGTGCTGAATACTTATAAAGGATCAAACTATGAATTTGAAAACCCTAGTTGAGATATTGATAGAGCAGTGCTCAATTGTGAAGATATTTTTTGTGGTTGCAATTTAGAGTATAAAATTTAGAGAGATATCATGGCATCAGTAGTTATGACACCAAAATTGATCGAGATAAAAAAGGAGGTAGAACCAGTACATAAGTTATGTCCATTGAAAGTTGTGGAAGTAGATAAAATTGATACCCTATCCCTAATTCCACCTTAGGTGTTACTGATTGAGGACGTGAGAAAATTCATTCACTACAAAATTTTTGAATTAGGAGATGAGAATATGCAAGAAGAATACCTGGTAATGTTTGAGAATGGAGAACTAAAAGATGAGTTTAAACATCTTCAGACGAAGGGTTTGATGCACATTCTTTACCTACCAAAGATATTCAAGGAGTAATGGATTCAATATATGTTGAGTCAGTTCCATGAGCACTTCATCTGGATGGATCAATTGATCAAGGTCACAAAGGAGTTGATTCATTTGATCAATAGATTCTCAGCAGATGGGGAACCATGTACCCTAAGGAAAATATCAACAGAGATGGTGGAAAAACTCACAAAATCAAAACAAAATAATTGAGTGATGATGATGGATGAAATTGAATATTGGGAGGTTTGATTTTCTTCAATGGTTGTCAAATACAAAGTCTACCAGTCGAGTCAGTTGAACAGTGTGCCATGTAGAGCCATTCATGCCAAATACATAATTGTGAAGGAATCCATTAGATATGACCTAGCGGAGATGGTTAGAACTCAGTTGCTAGCTAATCCAAAGAGGATCCAGACCGAAAATAAGAAAACTTTAAAATATGGATCGTTGGTTGTATGTATGTTTTTATATGTTCAAAACTTCTTTCTCGGTAAAGGAAATGTAAATTAGAAAACTAATATGCCTACACTGTATCAGATTAATTAATACATCAATGAACTAGGTGAAAACATAAATAATGTTATGTGGGGATACTTTAAATACTTTCAAGACATATTGAACAAAAGGTATAGGATTCCACCTCACATAGTAGAGAAGTACTTGAACATAGTTTGTTTCCTATTGGATATCGAGACATGCAAAATTAAAGTAGTAGAACCAAGAATGTCATGGATATTGGAAATGGGTTATGAAATAGATGAATACTTGTTAAGCCTACACATAGATGCATTATTGAAATTACTATTTAACAAGACTGCTAAAAGATATGGGATGTATGAAGAATCATATCAAAGAATAACCTTAGAACTCAAAAATCCTAGAGTGAAGAGGAAAGTGAAGAAAATAATAAGTCAATTAGAGGAGAAATTTGGAACCAGTGATTGTAGCAATTCTAGTACAAAGAAGAAGAAAATTACAGTCCTATGCAAAGAGGAAGGTAAAGAAGTCAAAACCTAAAACACCAGAACTAGCATTAGTGGATAAACTGAAGTGGAAGAAGTTGAGGGAGGTCAATCCTCTAACCCTAAGCCACCAAAGGCACCTCAACCTATAAAAACCAAAACCTATGAGAAGAGGAAAACCAATGGACAGGTCAAGGCCTCTCTGAGAAAAAAGAAGCAGAAGATAGAAGGAGACAGTGAGAAAAAAAATTATGATAAGGAGATTACCAACTTAGGTAAGTCTCAAAAAATAAGGTTTGACATTCCTTAGACTGAAATTGAAGTTTCACAAGTAATTAGAGATAGGGAATGATTAGAAATATCAATAATTTTAAGTTTTATAGGTTATCTGATGAAGATAAGAAAATACTTGAGGATGCAATTGTATTTCATTTTCATAAGTTCATTAGAGTTCCAAAACAACTTAAAGGTCATATACCTGATGAATTGTTTGAAGCAGTCAGTGTTAGATGGGAAGTTATGATCAAGGATGAAAAAAAAGTAAGAGAAAGAACTATTATGTTTACAATGCCACATTTGACAATAAAAGAAGTGGATGAAGAACTTGAAAATTACAAAGGTAGATTCAGTATTGGTAACATGACTAGAAAATTATTAGTTGAAAAAGAGCAAGAATTTTAAGATGCATCAATCATGATTTGGTGAAGGATATTCAACTTAGACCAGCCAATGGTACTATTAGAATGATTTAGAACAATAGAGAGGGGGGGTGAATTAGTTTTTCTTAGGTCCAAATGTACCAATTGAACTTTCTAGTACTTCAACAAATTCAAATCTAATCAACAATTCAACTCGGTATCTATAACATATATCAGAAACATATAACATGCAGTACACTATGCAAAAGTAATTAATGCAGATTTAAAGCTTTCAAAAATATGCACATCAAAATCATTCATAAAATTATAACACCAAGATTTATAGTGGAAACCCAATTTGGAAAAAAACACTTTGTAACATGCTACTTATTTTCACTCTTCTGAAGTGAGCTCTGTAAAAACCCAAGCCTGTTAAAGGTTTACATACACACTGTTAGGTGTGACCCTATTAAAGAATTTAAAATACTATGTCAAAAGTGGCCTGGTTAGATGACTTAAGAACATTCCATTAGAATGTCGCCTTGATTAAAGGATTTATACAATGAGTGTTACATCAACTTTGATTAAAGGATTTAAACTATTACAATGGTTAGAAAGTAACAATTGTTTCTGATCTGAAAAACATACAACTCACTTTGCAAATATAGATCAACTTATATATGTTGATTTACTGACTAATCTCCATTTCCATTTCCATCTTTGAAATACTCAGAATTTGCTTCAAGAAATCACAACTCTGTTCAGCTCCTTCAAAATTTCACCTTCGGCCTTCTACTTAGACTTATCAGTCAATAACATCAACCTCTTCTTCATTCTCTGTAACCTTACAATTAGGTTTTTCTTTATACCTCTTTGATCAGATAGATCAATCTTTTTCTGTGTAATCTCCTTCATAGATCTTATGTTTAGGTCAGATTCATCGAATCCTTCCATCATTATGTTCTTCATCTTTTCCTTCTGGATACATCTCCAAACTTCTCTTTGAATCCATAAGAAAATGATTTACCATGCATTAAATGCTCCATATAATTCATTAATAATTTCAACACATTTTACATATCCCAAGATTTCAACTATGTCGGCTGGGATTATCAATTCTTTCTTCAAATGTAAATTACTAACACTCAGTCAATACTGTGTTCATCTCCTCAGTCATCACAATGTATCTCGGTCATCACTACAAACTATCTTCCTTGGAAAACACTATCTTTTCTCAGTAATTTCCTATTGCTTTACAATTAATTATGTTTGGTAAACACTAGATTTACTTGGCATATACTAGCGCTCAGGCAATACTAGCATCACTTGGCTTAGACTAAATTTCTTCACTTTTGCTCGGTTAAGCCTACATTTCTAGTCTTTCATCTTACTTAGATAAACAACTCATTGCCTTGTCAATGTGCCAACTAATCAAGTACCCATTGAATTATCACATAACTCAACCTTTCCTTAGGTCCTCTTGTTATATCCTCTTTTCAAATCCTCTCCATCAATCAAAATGATGCAGGAGTATCTCAGGTCCTTGGCAATCCTATGTCACCAAAAAGAATTTGGAGTTTTTGTTTGTGTTGCTCGGTTTCTTCTTTGAATAAGTTGGTCGGTTTCCTTTGGTTACTAAGTGTGGTCGGTTATCTCCTGGGTGGTCGGTTATTTCACTGGCACTCGACATTGCCTGTCTACTGCTCATTTATCTTGCTTACCAACAGGTTTAGTTTTGTTTCTAAATATGGCTGACTTGTGCATTTATATTGGATCATGGAATTAATGATAGAATCCATCATTGGGAAGTGTGTGGTCCTAGATTTGACCATTACTTCTGTTAATTATGGATCTGAAGGCTGAATCAGCTCGGTAGCTTCTTGTATAAATGTAGATGTTTGGTGGTAGTTTAGGAGTCAATTTTGATAGAAGATAGTAAACATTAGATTGAAGATTTCTGATAGATCCTCACATGTTTGAGGACTTATGTAATTCATTGTAATATCAAGCCCTAATTAGGAAGGCCTTACAGCCTGGCATGTATGATTCAAACTGATGATAATATATGATAGATCTGGTATTCTCTCTCTCACTCTTATTGTTTGTTGCTTCCACATGTGTGTTGCAGGCTTAGATCATTAGGGTGCACAATCCTTTGGCCCCTCTTGCATCCCTGCCTTGCATCAGGTGGCATTAGAGTGAGGTGAGATCTTGATCTAGGTCTGCGGATCTAGGTTTGCAGGTTCCTCTTGAAGCCCTAGTGAATTGTTGTGGGGTAGCAGATTGTGATCAGACCTGCAATTGCAGAGGGTTGTCAATATGATTTGTGGGAGGTGAGATGCAAATCTAGGATTGGTAGATATGCTAAGATAGATTACTGCTAGATTAGAAGCAGTGGAGACAGCCCAAAGAAGCGGTAGACATCTTGAAGATGTAAGTGATGATGAAATTAAGGAAGAACAGGCAAATGCAGAACTTGCTCCTGTTATGGATGAAGGCAAAGAAAGATTTTTGAAGGCTTTGACAATTCTGAAGTCAACACCACATTTCAATCCTCCTGAGTATAGTGGAAAACTAGATTATGATGAATTGATGGATTGGATCACTAAGATGGAAAATTATTTTGAATATGAAAATATCCCTGAGGATAAGAAGGTGAAGATTGCAAGCAAAAAGTTGAAAAGTCATGCATCTGTATGGTGGGAACATTTGCAAATGGATAGAAAAAGGAAAGGTAAAGACAAAAATCAAGGTATGGAGTAAAATGGTCAATAAATTGAAAGGAAAGTTCTTACCCTGTGATTATTAGATTAACCTAGTTCGGCGAATGCAAAGTTTGAGATAGAAAGATAGCTCAGTAAAAGAGTATACTAAGGAATTCTATAGATTGGATATCAGATCTAGACATGATGAAGATGATGTGGAAAGAACTGGCAGATACCTGAATGGTTTGAGGGTTTCCGTCCAAGAAGAAATTAGTATGGTCAAATTGGAGAACATTGAAGAGGCTTATCAATTTTCTTTGAAAGTCGAGGAGAAATTGAACAAGAGACATGAATAGAGATAGAGAGGTCAAGGTGGTAGATTCCCTATAGGAAGAGGTTGATCTAATGATGAAATTGGTAGATCTGAACCAAAAAAGCCAAATCTAGACAAAGGAAAGACTGAGTGGAAAGGTGAAAGTTCTAGAGGCAGAGGCAGTAACTACCGAGGTGGTTATGGAAGAGGAATTTTCTGAGGAACTTGTTATAACTATGGAGAGGAAAGACATAGATCTTTTGAATGTACACAAGCTAGTAAGAAGGCTGGTAGTAATAGAAATTCTTTGGTGCAAGAAGAGTCACCAAATGAACCTGAGAAGGAAAATAACTTGATGGTAAGGAGAGCATTGTGGAATGAAAGCAAGAAGGAAGATCCAGTAAGGAAAAGTTTGTTCAAGACCAAATGTAGAGTTTCTGACAAAGTTTGGAAGGTAATCATTGATAGTGGTAGCTCAGAGAACCTGACATTTGAAGAGATAGTCACAAAATTGCAGTTGGAAAGGTTGATACATTCAAAGCCCAATCAAATTTCATGGATCAAAGATGAACATACACTCCTGGTAAGTGAACAATGTTATGTAAATTTGAAGATTGGAAAGTACTATGATAAGATGTTATGTGATATCATGCCTATGGATTGTTGTTATATTTTGTTGGGTAGACCTTGGCAATATGATAGACATGCTATATATGATGGGAGATTGCATAAGTATACTATTGTGGCTGATGGAAAGAACAAATCTTGTTACCATTGATGAAAGAACATGTTAGTAATGTTTGCACATCTGTGAAATTTTTCTTGATGGAAGGAAGGAAGTTTGTAAATTCTTTGAAGAAGAATGATGTATGTTTTGTTGTGATTCATAATAAGTTGTGTAAGAAAATAGAGGATAATATCCCCGAGGAGATTGATAAGTTACTCACTGAGTACAATGATATCATTTTTGATAATGTACCTGATGGTTTGCCACTGAAGAGAAGCATTGATCATTGTGTGGATCTAATCCCTAGAGCTAGTTTACCGAATAAGGCACCTCATTGGTTGACACCTATCGAGAATCAGGAATTGAACTGATAGATTCAAGAGTTGTTGGAGAAAGGTTTGATTAGAGAAAGTTTGAGTCCTTGTGCAGTACCTGTTGTACTGGCACTGAAGAAGAATGGAGAATGGAGAATGTGTATTGATTCCAGAGCAATCAATAAGATAATGGTGAAGTATAGGTTTCCTATACCGAGAATGGATGACATAATGGATAGTTTGATTGGAGAAAAGTATTTCACAAAGATTGATTTGAAAAGTGGGTATCATCAGATCAGAATTGGAGAAGGTGATGAATGGAAGATTGTTTTCAAGACAAAAGAAGGTTTGTATGAGTGGTTGGTTATGCCTTTTGGTTTAACTAATGCACCAAGTACTTTATTGAGGCTGATGAATGTGGTTTTGAAGAAATTGTTGGGTAAATTTGTGATTGTATATCTTGATGATATTCTGATATTCAGTAAGACTAGAGAAGAACATTTGTTGCATGTTAGACAAGTTTTTCAGAGATTGAAAGAGGAGAAGTTGCTAATAAATCTGAAAAAGTGTTCATACATGAAAGAAGAGATTGAGTATTTGGGATTTGTTATTTCAGCTGATGGTTGAAGATGGATCCTAAAAAGGTTGAAGATATTTTGAATTGGCCTACACTTGTGAATGCTAGTGAGGTAAGATCATTTCATGGTTTGGCAAGTTTTTACTAAAAGTTTATAAGGAATTTCAGTTCAATTTGTAATGCTATGACCGAGACTATGAGAGGAGACAAAAGAGAATTCAAGTGGATACATGGAGCTGACAGAAGTTTTGAGGCTCTAAAGAAGAAGGTTTCTGAATTACCTTTTTTGGCATTACTTGATTTCAGTAAAGTATTTCAAGTAGAATGTGATGCAAGTGGAAGTGCAATTGGAGTTTTATTGAGTCAAGAAGGTACCCTTGTTGCTTTCTTTAGTGAAAAGTTGAATTATGCTAGAAGGAAATATTCTATGTATGATCAATAATTCTATGCTATTGTTCAAGCACTAAAGAAATGGAGACATTATTTGATACCGAGTGAATTTGTGTTGTATACTGATCATAAGGCTTTACAATATTTGGGTAGTCAAAATAAGTTGAATCAGAGACATATGAAATGGGTTGAGTATTTGCAGAGTTATACATTTGTGATAAAGCATAAGAGTGGAGTCACTAACTGTGTTGCCGATGCATTGAGTAGAAGAAGATCTTTGATGACTGACATGAAAATTGAAGTTCTTGGTTTTGATGAGATGAGAGGTTTGTATGAAAATGACCCTAATTTTTCTGAGCTGTGGAGAAAGTGCAGAGCACCTATTCAAGATCAACAAGACACTAAATGGGATGAATATTTCATTCAAGAAGGTATGTTGTTTAAATGTATTCAGTTGTGTATACCGAGAGGAGTAATGAGATCTAATTTGATAAAAGAGAAACATAGTAGTGGTTTGGCTAGACATTTTGGCATTGATAAAACATGGAATTTGCTTAAGGAGAAGTACTATTGGCTGCAGTTGTATAAAGATGTTTAGAAATTTATGAAAAGTTGTGGAATTTGTCAAGTTGCAAAAGGAGTAAGTCAAAATACTAGATTGTATACACCGATTGTTGTTCCTGAGAAACCTTGGATTGACATCAATATGGACTTTGTTCTTGGCTTACCGAAGATAGTAAGAGGTAATGATTCTATATTTGTTGTTGTGGATAGATTTTCTAAGATGGCACATTTTATACCTTGTAGAAAGACATCAGATGCAGTACATGTAGCAAATCTTTTCTTTAAGGAAATTGTTAGATTGCATGGATTACCAAGGAGTATTATCTCTTACCGAGACGGTAAATTTGTTGGATATTTTTGGAAAACACTTTGGAATAAATTTGATACTGAGTTGAAATATAGTCCTACATTTCACCCACAAACTGATGGATAGACTGAGGTTGTGAATAGAAGTTTAGGAAATCTTTTGAGATGTTTAGTTGGAGACACACCAAGTAATTAGGATTCTGTGTTGGCACAAGAAGAGTTTGCATATAACAATTCAATGAATAGAAGTACTAGAAAGACACCATTTGAGATTGTGAAAGGCACACAACCAAGAGGAATATCTAATTTGAGAGACATTGCTGATGAGAATAAGAGAATTGCTAAAGGAGTAAAGTTTGCTGAGTATATGAAGACATTGCGTGAAGATGTGAAGCTGAAGCTGGAAGACAGTAATCAGACATACAAAGACAGAGTTGATAGATCAAGAAGACATAAAATTTTTGATGTTGGTGATGGAGTGATAGTTCATTTGAAGAAAGGTTGATTTCCTATTGGAACATATAGAAAGCTGAAGATGAAGAAGTTTGGACCTTGCAAGATTTTGAGGAAATTTGACAGTGGAAATGCATATGAGATTGAGTTATCTGATGACATGGACATATCATCGATTTTCAACATTGCTGATTTATATGAGTATCATGAACCTGATGAAAGAAGTGACAGTACCGACATAATATCCTAAGAAGAAGATTGATGAAGTTGAATAGATTTTGAAGGAAAGAGTTGGAAAAAGTACAAGAGGAAAATAGTACATGGAATATCTGGTTAAATGGAAGAATAGACCAATGGAAGAGAGTTCTTGAATTTCATAGTCTAAGTTGGATGCAGCTCTTACCAGACCTACCAAATGATTTTGAGAATCATTTCAAAACAACCCCAGGTGTCTAATGCAGGAGCATCTCGGGTCCTTGGCAATCCTGTGTCACCAAAAAGAATTTGGAGTTTTATCTGTGTTGCTCAATTTTTTCTTTGACCAAGTTGGTTGGTTTCCTTTGGTTACCAAGTGTGGTCGGTTATCTCCTGGGCGGTCGATTATTTCACTGGCACTCGACATTGTCTGTCTGCTGCTCGGTTATCTTGCTTACCGACGGGTTCAATTTTGTTTACTATTGTGGTTGACTTGTGCATTTATATTGGATCATGGAATTAATGCTAGAATCCATCATTGGGAAGTGTGTGGTACTAGATTTATTTGTTACTTCCATTAATTGTGGATCTGAAGGCTGACTCAGCTCTGTAGCTTCTTGTATAAATGTAGATGTTTGGTGGTAGTTTAGGAGTCAGTTTTGATAGAAGATAGTAGACATTAGATTGAAGATTTATAATAGATCCTTGCATGTTTGAGGACTTCTATAATTCATTGTAATATCAAGCCCTAACTAGGAAGGCCTTACATCTTAGCATGTATGATTCAAATTGATGATATGGTATGACAGATCTAGCATTCTTTCTCTCACTCTTGTTGTTTGTTGCTTCCACATGTGTGTTGCAGGCTTGGATCATTAGGGTGTGCCATCCCTTGGCCCCTCTTGCTCCCTACCTTGCATCACAAAAGATATGGTACTATCCTAGATAGCAAATGTCTTACTAGTTAAGGTTTGACATCAATGACAATATAACAATTGTTTCAATGGTAGTTTCCAAAAAATTTCCCTCTTTGGCATTGATGGAAATTGTTGAAGTACAACTAATTTGGAATCTGATTGAAGAATCTGTGATTAAAGATCACTGAGGAGTTGTTGATTAGATATGTAATATGATTAAATTAGTATTATGTTGTCATTGATGTCAACTAGTTTGACAACACTTATCTTGTAAGTTACTATACCGAGACATCTGAAGAAAGGTGAAAGAGATGAAGAACATAGATATCTACATGAGGAAAGATGTACATGATAGATGAGGATAAGGAATACATTGAGTAACTTGTTGATGAGTCTATGACTTGATGATATTGACTTTATTATGTTGCATTCATCTATGATGAAGTATAGAGTTGAAAGACACAAAGCAGTGTTGTCGGTAAATGAAGCATTTCTAGTATAGACCAATGAAGTATATTGTATAGCGATTGCAGTATTAACTAAGCAGTGTTCACCGATGCATTTCTTTGTTAATCAAGTGGGACATAATGAATTAAATGATTAGTTTAGCTGATAAGATTGATGAGCTAGCAAGAGTATAACATTGAGGTAACATATATTGTTTGTTTCACAGATCGACAGCTGACAAAATTTAGGAAAGATCTAAAGGATGAGAATCAAATGTGTTATTGACACAAGTGCCAAGAAAGTTTGAAGCAGAAAAATCTATGAATGTGGTTAAGCGGAAAAATTTGATGGTGGAAAAGAAAATGATTTACTCATCTATATAAGAGAATATAATTTCTTAATAGAAGAATGCCGAAAGAAGTAGAAACTACAGGAATATCACATGAACAAGGTTTTCATGCATTCTGATCATACTGGTTAGTAAGAACTGAGCTGCAGAACAATTACTAACCTATAGAGAGCAATTACCAATGCATAGTAAGTTGATACAATATTGAATCTGAAGTGAAATATTGATCATAAGGATTTTTATGGACTGAATATTGATCTGTAATCTACAATTGAAGTTGTTTTGAATTATACATTTTGTTTTGGGACACTAGACAACTGATTCACCCCCCTCTCAGTTATTCTAACAATTGGTATCAAAGCTATGGCTGCTTGGAATAGAGTTTTAAGGACTTAAGCATAAAGGTCTCAAGATGTATAAGAGGGAAGTACCGAAACTAAACAAAGAGAACTTCGTAGTATGGCAAAGCAGAATGAAACTACACATATCAAGAATTGGGAACTCTGTACTAGATCTGATGGAGAATGGCTACATACAACCACCCACTAGTCCCTTAACTCTTGATCAACTAAAGGACAAGCATGAACACAATGTTACTATGATGGAACTTGCTGCTGCCTGTATCGACGTTGAATTTGAAGATATTAAAACATGCATGACTACCAAAGCAATGTGGGATAAGTTAACACAAATATACAGTGGAGATCTGAATGTCAAAAGAGCCTGAGTTGAAAGTCTGAGAGGTAGATTTGATGATATGAGAATGAAAGAAGGTGAGAACATTGTCCAATATTCAAATAGACTAAAAGAGATGGTACATGCTGTTAGAGCATCTGATGGAGTAATTGATGATGAAATAGTGATAAGCAAGATTCTCAAAACTTTGCTACCAGTTTATGTAATCGGGATTTTTGCAATTCATGAAACAAGAGCTACATCCAACCTTACTCTTGACACTCTAATTGGTAAACTTACAACTTTTGAATTAAACAACTTTGATAACAGTGTTGTTCCTTCTATTGAATCCACTTTCATGTCTTCTTTGAAGATTGGAAAGTCTAGCAGGAATAGTAAGAATTGTGATAGTGATGACAATACCGATGATGAACTTGATGAGCTTGAAGCTCTTATGGCCAGAAGATTGCCCAAAGGAAAAGGAAGGTATAGAGGTAAGCTACCTTTGGCATGTTTTAATTGTAAAGAAGTTGGTCACATCACTGCTAGATTTCCTCAGAAGGAAGATGATGATAGATACAAAGACCGATCTGAAGGAAGCTATGGGAGAAGAGTCAACAGAGGCTACCGATACAACAATAGAGACAACCGGGATGAAAAAGGCAAAAAAGTATGTTACATAGCCGAAGATATTGAAACTGAATCTGATTCTGATGATGATATAGAAGTCATATTTGTTGCAATGAAAGATGACTCAGAGGAGGAAGAGAAACATGAAGAGACAACACTAATCTCTAAAGTAAGCAGAAATGATACATGGATCATAGATAGTGGTTGTACACATCATATGACTGGTGATGTAGAGAAGTTTGATCATCTTGTTGAATATAATGGAGGATCTGTGAGAATGAGAAATGATGCACCTTGTATGGTAAGAGGTAAAGGCTCACTGATGATTAATGAAATATTACAATGTGAAAATGCATACTGGGTAGATGGACTAAACTATAATCTGTTAAGTGTGGCTCAGCTGAACAATTCAGGCCACCAACTAGCTTTTGAGAGAAAAAAAGTGAAGATCTATGATGATGAAGGAATACTTGTTGGAACTGGTACATAATCCAGAGGTAATCTATTCTATCTTGATATGGATCAATCTTCTTGTTTGTTAATAAGAGATGAAGATTCTTGGTTGTGGCATAGAAGGTTATGCCATGTGAACTTTGACAACATGATCAAGATTAGTAGAAAGAAAAGAGTTAGAGGATTGCCTAACTTGACAAAACCTGATCATGCCATGTGCC
This sequence comes from Chamaecyparis obtusa, assembly GCA_027943335.1. NCBI lineage: Eukaryota > Viridiplantae > Streptophyta > Pinopsida > Cupressales > Cupressaceae > Chamaecyparis > Chamaecyparis obtusa. Next base: position 5,998,265 of record BSBK01002152.1, on the reverse strand, counting down.
ATGAATGTCAGAAAGGTAAGATGACTAAGTCTAGTTTTAAAAGAAAAGACTATTCGATAAAGAAGATACTTGAGTTGGTTCATACCAATCTATGTGGTCCTATGAGAACTTAGAGCTATTTTGGTGATAGATATTTTATTCTTTTTGTTGATGATTGTACCAGATTGATGACTGTTATGTTCCTAAAAGAGAAATCTAAAACTTTCAAAATGTTTAAGTGGTATAAAGCTAAGGTAGAAAAAGAAACTAGAAAATAAATAAAATGCTTAAGATCTGATAGAGGAGGTGAATTTATCTCTGATGAATTTACTAACTTCTGTAATGAGCATGGAATCAAAAGATAGGTCTCAGCACCAAGGAAACCTCAGCAAAATGGCATTGCTAAAAGAAGAAATCAGTCTATAATTGACTGTGCTAGAACATTAATGATACAGAAGAATGTTGCTCAGACATATTGGAGGGAAGTTGTCAATACAGTTGTGTATGTTCTTAACCAAGTACACTTGAAGAAGGACTCCAACTGAACACCTTATGAACTATGGTTTGGACACAAAGCTACTATAAGTTATTTTAGAATTTTTGGAAGTAAATGCTTTATTTTGAAAGATAAGAGAAATGGCAAATTTGATTCTAAAGGAGATGAAGGGATATTTCTGGGATATTCCACTACAATTAAAGCATATAAATGTTTGAATAAGGTTACAAATAAGATAGTTGAAAGTACTAATGTTCGTGTTGATGATTTTGATGACAAGTACATAGAGGAAAGTACAAAGGAACTGAAAGACTATAGTAGATTTACTTACACTGAACATCTAGAGTATCTATCGACACCACAAACTGTAACAATCGGTCAACAGGGAAATAATGCAGGACAATAGGCAACACAAATTGAGGAACAAGATGGAGCTACCAAGCAAGGAAATGACCCTAACCAGGATGAGAAAGAAAGGAGAAATCAAGTTTTGGCTAGTTTTGTCAGAAGACATCATCCTGAGACACAAATCATTGGAGACAGACATGCTAGAATGCAAACTAGAAGCAAAACAAGATAAGGTACATGTTTAATTTGTGAATTTGAACCTAAAAATGTGAAAGTTGCATTAGAGAATGAAGAATGGGTTAATGTAATGAACGAGGAAATAGAGAAAATAGTGAAGAACAAAACCTGGTCCTTAGTACCCCGACCAAAAGATAAGAATGTTATCAGTACTAAGTGGATATACAGGAATAAACTGAATGAGAATGGTGAAGTCACAAGAAATAAAGCTAGATTGGTATGCAAGGGATATGCACAGGAAAAAGGCATTGACTATGGTGAAACATTTGCACCTGTTGCTAGATTGGAAGGAGTCAGAATGCTACTTGAATATGCTGCACACAAGAAATTCAAATTCTATCAAATGGATGTGAAGTCAGTATTTTTAAATGGTATACTTGAAGAAGATGTCTACATAAAACAACCTGATGGATTTTTTGATCCCGACAATAAAGACATGGTATGTAGATTACATAAAGCTTTACATGGTTTGAAGCAAGCACCAAGAGCATGGTATGAAAGACTGCATACTTACTTGTTAAGTATTGGATTTGTTAGAACAAGTGAAAACAACAATCTGTATGTGAAAGGTGATACTGATGATACTATTATCATTGCTAAAATATTTGTTGATGACATTATTTTTGGAGGCTCAGATCTTGTCTGCAAGGCATTTGCTAATGAAATGCAAAAGGAATTTGAAATGTCTATGTTCGGAGAGATTAAGTTCTTTCTTGGACTACAAGTGACTCAGCAGAGTGATGGGATACTCATCACACAATCAAAATACATAAAGGAAGTACTGAAGACATTTGGCATGGAAGATGCTAAACCTATGGGAACATCGATGGCTACTAGATGCAAATTGACAAAGGAGGATGAAACTACAGAAGTAAACCAGACACTTTACCGATCCATGATTGGTAAATTAATGTACATAGTTCACAGTAGACCAGATATAGCACATGTTGTGGGTATTGTTGCAAGATTTTCTACTAATCCTAGAGAATCACACATGATAGCTACAAAAAGGATCTTAAGATACCTAAAGAAAATAGAGAGTTATGGATTATGGTATCCTAAGGAAGGGAAGTTTGAACTGAAAGTTTACACCGATGCTGATTGGGCTAGAAATATGGATGATAGAAAAAGCACCACTGGAGGAGCATTTTTCTTTGGTGAAAGGCTTGTAACCTGGACAAGTAAAAAGAAGGCTTGTATTTCTCAGTCTACAATTGAAGCAGAGTATGTTGCTGCTGCTACTAACTATTCAAACATTGCATATATCAAACAAGTGTTGGAAGGGATGAATGAGGTAATCACTGACCCGGTGATTATATATTGTGACAACACTAGTGCTATTAATATTTCAAAGAATCCTATGATGCACTCTAAGACAAAGCATATATCTATTTAGTATCATTACTTAAGAGAACAAGTGCAAGAAAAGCAAGTGAAGTTAGAATTTGTCATATCTAAAGAACAACTTGCAGATATTTTTACAAAGCCTCTACCGAAGGACACATTTGAATACTTGAGGACTAGACTTGGGGTCCGTCCCCTATCTATCGGTCACTAAGGTGATCTGGTTGTTGCATCAACCTATTTTTATCAAAAGATCATTCATGTTGATGCAGCATAGTTCACACTTTGAATCATGTTCAAGGTTGTGATTAAGTTTGAGAACTTGAACCGATTGGAATATTAGTATACAGAGATACAGAGGAAGACATAATTGTTTGTTTATTTGTTTCTTTGGCATTACTGTCAAAGGGAGAGATAAATAATATGAAAAAGAACAAGTTATGAAAAGGAACAAGCACTGATGAGAATTATCTAAGGGAGAGACAATCTGAATGAGACAAACTCTTGAAGATCAGTTACAAAGAACAGAAGCATGAATAGGAGAACTGAAAAGATCATAACTATAGAATGGTAAAGTTGTATTATTTAATGTTGGTTTAGTAACGTAGTGATTAAACATATTAAGTCTATTCAACTTATAGTATTTTTTTCACAAATTTGTAGAATATATGTTTGGTATGTGTATGGTACATTTCATATTACTTGAGTTGCCATCAATGCCAAACAGAGAGATTGTTGAACTACAACTGATTTGGAATCTGATTGAAGAATCTATGATTAAAGATCACTTAGGAGTTTTTGATTAGATATGTAATATGATTAAATGATTATTATGTTGTCATTGATGTCAACTAGTTTGACAACACTTATCTTGTAAGTTACTATACCGAGACATCTGAAGAAAGGTGAAAGAGATGAAGAACAAAGAAATCTACATGAGGAAAGATGTACATGATAGATGAGGATAAGGAATACATTGAGTAACTTGTTGATGAGTCTATGACTTGATGATATTTACTTTATTATGTTGCATTCATCTATGATGAAGTATAGAGTTGAAAGACTCAAAGCTGTGTTGTCGGTAAATGAAGCATTTCTAGTATACACTGACAAAGTATAGTGTATACCGATCGCAGTATTAACCGAGCAGTGTTTACTGACTCATTTCTCTATTAACCAAGTGGGACAGAATGAATTAAATTATTAGTTTAGCTAATAAGATTGATGAGATGGAAAGAGTATAACATCAAGGTAACGGATAATGTTTATTACACAGATCTATGACTGACGAAATTCAGGAAAGATCTAAAGGATGAGAATCAAATGTGTTATTGACACAAGTGCCAAGAAATTTTGAAGTGACAAAATCTATGAATGTGGTTAAGCGGAAAAATTTGCTGGTGGAAAAGAAAATGATTTACTCATCTATATAAGAGAACATAATTTCTTAGTAGAAGAATGTCGAAAGAAGTAGAAACTGCAGGAATATCATGTGAACAAGGTTTTCATGCATTCCAATCATACTGGTTAGTAAGAATCGAGCTGCAGAATAATTACCGAGCTACAAAGAGCAATTACTGATAGATAGTAAGTTGATACAGTATTGAATTTGAAGTGAAATATTGATCAGAAGGATTTGTATGGACTAAATATTGATCTGTAATCTGCAATTGAAGTTGTTTTGAATTATACATTTTGTTTTGGGACACTGGATAACTGATTCACCCCCCTCTCAATTATTCTAATAGGAAACACCACATGAATAACACATGATTTACCAAACAATCCAATATCTCTATGCATCAGATTATTATTAATATCCTTAGCTTCATTTCGATTCACAACTTTTGCCTTGCCTAACCGCTTGCTCAATTACTCCCTCCGTATCTCTTCTATATCTCTCCCTCAGGTTTCATTGAATCTTCTCCCTCAGTGCTGTATCACTCCATTTGTTTTCATTGAATCTTCTCCCTCTTTGACAATAATGCCAAAGCTTAGATAACCATATGTAGGAATGAAAATGATGGAGCAGCGAGTAGGGGGAGTAGCGAGTGGGAAAGGAGAAATTCAAATTTCAAATCTGTACAACAGAGGGAATGGTGGATCTGATGCTGGTTCATCGGGGGCTCAAAGTCAATAGGAGGAGACATATGTGAACAAAGAGCAAGGAAATATGTCTGATATTAGTTTGGGGATAGGGGACCTAGGGGGCCCATAATGGAGGCTACTAATCAAAATAGGATGAATAATGTCAAGCCTATCAAAAGCTAGTTAGGTATTTTTGGTGTTAAGCCAGCTGATAAGTCCTCTCTCCCACCTGTGAAGAATTTGTCCAACCTCAAAAATGGTACTTTTTCTATTACCATCTTGGATCAAATCATTGATTTTAATATTTCTAGAATGGCTAACTCTCTTGTGGGGAGATTTCTGGGAACCCGTCCTAATATCAAGGTGGTTAGGGATTTTGTGAAAAGAAAATGGATCTTGAAAGGTCAAGTTGAGGTGGCGGCTCTCCCCAGAGGCTGTTTATCCTTCTCTTTTTCTTGTGAGGAAGATCTAAGGAATACTCTTTGTAATGGAACATGGGTGATGGGAAAGTAGTCCATCATACTCCATAAGTGGTGTCCTAACCTGAATATGCAGGATGATTTGAATGTGTAGGATCTAGTCTGGGTGAACCTCCCAGGCTTGCCAGTTGAGTTTTGGATGGAAGATGTTTTCAAGGGAATATATAATGTTTTTGGGGAGCTATTGTCTATGGATCCTATTACGGTCTCTAGGAGATGCCTAACATATGCTAGGATTTGTGTGGGGGTTCATCAGGGAGTGGATATGCCGAAATCTATTACACTCCAGTCCAAATTAGGCTCTTGGTTCTAGAAGATTGAGTATGAATCTATACCATTTGCCTACTTTCACTACAAGAAAATTGGGCATTGGGCTAAACAATGCCCAAAACTAATACCCCGACTTAAGAAACAAAAGAAGCTATGGCTGAGAAAGTCAGGATCTGGAATGAACTTCAATGGCAAGAGTGGCAATGGGAAGCAAGAAGGAAAGATGGAGGAGAAGGGCACTATTGGAGAAGTAAGTGGTACTTCTCCTTTTAAAACAAAGCAGAATAAGGGAGTTAGCACAAAAATAATTAATGATTCTCCCTAAAGGAGAATTGATGATTCTTTTGCTGAAGAAGTTCAGAGCAGGCCTTTGGGCAAGACAGAGGTTAAGGAGTATTTTGATGTATATTTGATTGAGAGAGAAATGTCTGGAGTTAATGCTAATACCTTTCCTATACAAAATAAGGATGATACCTTCCAGGATGCCCAAAATTTTGCCATATTGGGATATTTTGAATATTTGTATCAGATTACTATTTCTACTCCTATGTGATCTAATAAGCATTTACCCCTTATATCTAAGTCTAAAAAAAGGGGAGATGAGGTGGATATTGATGCTGCCCTTTTGGGTTGTGATGAGACTGAAGATGGATGGACATATGTGGAAAACAAAAAGATAGCAAAAAATAAGAAATAAGAAGGATTTTTGAAGATGACTAAGAATGCTACTATGGTTGCTAGAAGCACCAAAAGTAGAAAAAATGGAGATGTGGGAGCCATTCATGTCTCACCAGGAATGCCCTCAAATTAGAAAAGAAGAGTGTTAGAGACCAGCAGGAACATAGTAGATGGAAGTCAAAGAACCATCCTAGAGTCTGGATCCTTCCATAAGCAATGAAGATTATTTCTTGAAATGTAAGAGGATTAAATAATCCTCATACGAAGGACATGGTTAAAACATGATAAGAGATAATAAGCCAGACATTGTCTTACTTTAGGAGACTCAGATGTCCAAGGACAAAGCTAAGAAACTCTATTTTTTTAGCAATGGTAAAATCCTTGGTGGTGATGCTGATGGGGCTTCATAGGGTATTGTGGTTACTTGGAATTGTAATTTCATAAGGGGGGCGGTTATTTCCCAAGGTAATAATATGGATAATATCAGATTTTGGCATATTAAGGATGGCACCTTGTGGATTTTGACAAATATCTATGCTCCCAATACTAAATGGGGGACGAAATATTTTTGCAATGATATTTCTAAAAAAATGAATGATTTTGCTGATGAAGGGTGGATCATAATGGGGGACTTTAACACTCCTTTGAAGGAAAATGAGAAACTTGGAGGGAGCCAACAAAATCTAGACAACATAACTGATCTTATGGACTTCATTGATAGCCAAGCTTTACATGACATTGATTTGCAGGGGATCAATTATACCTAGACCAACAGGAGATCTGGCAATGAGCTTATCCAAGTTAGACTTGACAGGGTGCTTGCAAGTAGTGAGTGGTTTAATTGTTATTCATGCACCCTTTCAGCTTATATTAGAGCCGGTTTAGATCACTATCTGATTACCCTTATTGCTGAGCCTAATGGCTTCAAAATGAACTTCCCTTTTCATTTTGAGAAAATGTGGACTATCCATCCTAATCTAGAAAAAATAATTGAGGAATGGTGGAGTATTAAGATTGAGGGAATGACCATGTTCAACATAGCTAAGAAGCTAAAAAATGTTCAGGACGATATTAAAAAATCGAACAAAGAGACTTTTGGGAATATCTTTACCAATAAAAGGAAAAATGTAGAGGAGCTAAAGGATATTCAGGATAGTATTCAGAAGGATGGGTATAGCATCTTTTCTAAGGATGAGGAAGATACAAAACTTGTGGAATACCATGATATTATCTCAAAAGAAGAAAGATTTAGGAGACAAAGGTCTAGGAAGATTTTTCTGAAGGAAGGGGACAAAAATTTGAAGTATTTTTTCATGACTACTATGAAACACAGAATGGGAAATAAAATTTCTAGACTTAAGATTAATGGAGTCATTAGTGAAAAAGAGGATGAGTTCAAGGGAGAAGCTAATAAGTTTTTTGCTGATCTCTTGAAGAAAGATGATAACCTGAACAAGGAACGTCAAAGGAGTTGTTGGACAGTATTCCCTATATTTTAAATGAAGAACAAAATAGAGCAATTACTACTATCCATTCAAAGGATGAGATTCATAAGGCTATCTTTTCCTTTGAAGGAGACAAATCCCCTAGCCCTGATGGGTATCCTCTCTTCTTTTTTCATAAGTATTGGAATATTATTGAGGATGATGTTGTTAATGCGGTGAAAGACTTTTTTGGCTCAAGAAGGATTCTTAAGGAGCTCAATGGTACCTTTATAGCCTTGATTCCAAAGAAATTGTGTGTTCATACTTTGGATCAATTTAGACCTATCAGTTTATGCAACTCTATGTACAAGATTATCTCAAAAGTCCTTATAACCTTTAAAGTTCTTACTTTTCTCCCCTCCCTAATTTTTGGACAACAAAATGGCTTTGTCCCAGGAAGACAAATTCTAGACTCAATCATTTCTATTCATGAAAACATACATTCCTTGATGATTTAAAAAAAATAAGGTTTTTTATTGAAGTTGGACTTGTCTAAAGCCTATGATAGGGTTGACCGGGATTTTTTGAAGGCTACTTTAGAGGCTTTTGGTTTCAATAAGAGAAGTAGAGATTTTATTAATTGTCTCATTTCCTCTGCTACTTTCTCGGTGCTTGTGAATGGATCTCCTACTCCCTTTTTCAAGTCTTTGAGAGGTCTTAGATAGGGGGACCCTTTATTTCCAATCCTCTTCATCATTATGGCAGAGTATTTGGGTAGATACATTGGTCAGTTGGTCAACAAAGGTGATTTTATGGGGAAGCCTTTATTAAAAATGGTAAAATCATCAAAAAAGCCCTTGACAATTATGGTGCTGCTACTGGACAAATTATAAATTGGAACAAGAGTTCTATTTTCTTCATTAATGTTCTTGATCAAAGAAAATAAAGGATAAAAAGGGTGATGGGATGTGAGGTGGGATGCCTTCCTAGATCCTACTTAGGTTTTCTTCTTTTCCTTGAACCCCCTGATTTTTTTTGGAGAGCTATGATTGATAAATTCCACAGGAGTTTAGCTAGCTGGAAGGGGGCTCTTATGAGTTAGCTGGTAAAATTTTGGTGCTTAAGGCTACTCTCCAAAGCATTCCTCTCTATGCTTTAAGTATTTTTGAAATCCCTAGGAATTTTTCTGAAAGTATTGAGAAAATCGAAAAGAATTTCCTTTGGTCTGGAGTGGAACAAAAAAAGAGAATGACTCTCATTGCTTGGGTTAAGGTTTGTAAACCTGTTAAGAAGGGAGGCCTCAGTCTTAGAAGTATAAGAAGTATGAATGATTTTCTTATGGCCAAACTTCTTTGGAGACTTTTCAAGACCCCGGGAGAATGGAGTACTATTTGGCACAACAGATATAATAGGGATAGGAGTGACTTCCAAATTTTTTTGAATCGAGATACTATACAAGGAGGGTTTAGCATTTGGATTAATGCTTTGAGAAAGAAGGATTTGATCAGGAAGGGTGTGAACTGGAAGGTGGGAAATGGAAAGACTATTCTTTTTTGGGATGATGAATGGATTTTGGACCACCCTCTTAATTCTGATTCAAATTGGAAAGAAAAGATGTTGCAATGTAAACACGTTTTTGGCTTGCATGTGGCTGATTATTGGGAAGGAGATAATTGGACCGACTTGTCTAGGGTGTTTCCCTCTCTTAGAAGTCTGAATAAAATTTTGAATTCTATCTTCCTCATTGATGAAGATGATACTTTAATCTAGAGATACAATTCTAATGGCTCTTTCTCGCTCTCCTCTTTGTATATGTAGAATTATGAGAATTGCCTCGAACCATGTTGGGCAAAAGCTTGGTTTAAAAGTTTAACCCCTAAAATTAATGTGTTTTTTTGGATCTTATTGCATGATAAAATATTAAATATTGAAAACCTTAGGAAAAGGGGTTTATACTTAAATAACAAATGTTGTCTTTGCAAGAATGATGAGGAGAACATTAATCATATGACTATTCATTGTGCCTTTGCTAGGAAAATTTGGGGGAAGTTTTTGGATTTGATGAATATGGACTTGATCTTTCCATAGGGTATTAAGGAGATTTTCACTTCTTGGAGATCTCCTACTAATAATAAAATTTTATTAGCTATTTGGAACTTCCTTTTACCCTACATTTTCTGGGGGGTTTGGAAAGAGAGAAATGATAGGATCTTTAGAAACAAGGAGTTTAGTTGGGTTGTGATTTTCCATAAGATTAAGAGAGCTCTACTGGAAAATTTTTGGTTGATTAGTAATTTTTAGGAACCAAAAGATGATTGGGAGGTGAAAGTCTTCAAAAATTGGAAGCTTGATGGAAAGAAGGTTCATAATATCAAGAGAAGTCTGAGGAGTGAGGACCATTGGGATTGCCCCCCTAATGGCTGGATGAAAATCAATTTTGATGGTGCCTCTAAGGGCAATCCGAGGATTGCTGGTTGTGGCATTTTTTATTAAAGATGAAAATAGAAATTGTAAAGGTGCTAAGGCCATTCCTATTGGTATTAATACTAACCTTGTTGTTGAGGCCAATGCTGCTCTCTATGGTCTTATGTTGGCTAAAAGGAAATATTATAGAAAAGTTTGGGTTGAAGGGGATTCATTGAATATTATTAAGTGTCTTAATAATAACATGACCCCTTCATGGATAATTTCTAATGCCATTAGTAAATAAAAAAGCATCATAAACTTCTTTGATGCATGTGTAGTTACTCACAATTATAGGGAAGCAAATTTGGTGGCTGACTGGGCTACGAATGTGGCATGTCGTAATTAGGTGGACATCAAATGGGATGATGAAACTATCCTTCCTCCTAAAGGGGCATCATTAATTGATATGGATCGATTATAAAGCAAGTAATATGTACTTAATGAAGATCACATTAACAGGAAATAAGTACAGGGATTCATGTGAGGATGATGAAGGACACTGTGGTGATTTCAAGATGATTATTGTTTTCATCTCACATGATTTATGGGTCTTTCGAGGATTTGGAGGGTATTATTGTGACTTCAAGCTTAAGTTTTAGAGAGTTTTAAAAATCTTCGAGAGTAGGTTTTTTTTACAGTTGCAGAGCCATGGGAGGTTGTAATAAAAGGTGTCAGCTGGGGAATTGAAATGAATGGAACCAAAACTTGGAGGTTTGGAAAGTTGTTAAGGAAGGGGGTCTAGTAGTTTATCTGGAAAAATTTCATGGAGGGAAGATTGATGTCACTAAGCATTTAATAAACACTTGGAATAAAGGGAAAATCATGGTGGGAGAGAAGAGCATGGAGGTGATTGAGGAGATTATAGTAGAGGTGATGGGTCTTAAAATAGAAGGGATCAACTTCTACAAGGAGAGGAAGGTGTCAGATAAAGCTTTGGAGGATTTTGTGCCAAAAGACTAGGAGAGGAAGCACATGGTTAAGGTGGATAATTTTTATTTTAACCCTAAATGCATTTCTAGGCTATGGAGCCTTGTTCTTTTTGTTATCATTAGTTACATTATGCTAGATGGTAGATATACCAAAATTTACAATCACCATCTGATTCTGCTAAATCATTTTAGGCATGGGGTTAAAGTTAATTTCCCCTTTTAGCTTTTGAGTTCATTGAATGATACTATCCTTAACTGGTAGAGGGACCTTGAAGGTGACCATTCATGTCATGATGGGTTGATGGTCCTTATCTATGAGGTTCTGAAGTCTAAGAAGGTTGAGAGGTCCCGAATGAATCATAAGGCCCTAGAGGATTATGATACTGATGGAAAAGACTCAGAGGAAACCTTCATGGAGGATACTCAAGATGATGAGGTGGACTCTAAGCAACCCAACAAGCCCTCCTTGCATCATGACTCTTTGTCCAAAAGAAAAATCAAGAAGGCCAAGATGGAGGTTTCAGTTACTAATATGGAGATGGAAGAAGAGGAGAGTAGGGATGACAGTGAGAAGGGGAAGGGGAAAAAAATGGAGATTATAGGAAAGCACACTAGAGATAATAAAAGGAATAAGAAGAGGCATAACAGGGTTTTCATTTCTTTCGATGATGGCTCTACCTCACAGGAGAACATTTAGGAAAAAAAGGAAAAGCGGGTGGAGAAGGATACCAACATGGAGGACTGTGATGAGTTAGATCAAAATGTTTTGGTTCATGACAACATTATGTAGGAAATAGTTCAGGATGTGGCTAATATTGAGAAGGATGGCTAGGATGATAATAGGGATAGGGTGGAGAGCTCTAAGGAGGAGGCGGTGTGTGTGATTAAGGATTTTGACAATCTGGGGTGTTCTGCTTTCCTTAACAACCTCTACATCATGAAAAATGACATCAGTACTATCAAAACCCACATTCAACAGCTTCAAAAGGAAAATGGAATTCTTGGAAAAATGAATCTGTGAGAGAAGCCTATGGGACAATGTATTAATGAGCTAAAGGAGATTGTTGGTAGAGATGAGGGGCTTACGACCTTTAATGACAGAATCATTTCTATGGAGAAGAAAATAAAAGAGGGGGAGATGATGAAAGGTGGGAACATGATTAAGAGAATTGACAAAATGGAAAACAAAATTGAGAAGCTGGAGAAGATGGTGGGTAACATCATTGAGTAGAGTTTTTCCATTCTCAAGGCCTCAGATGAGCATGTCAAGATTCTTGTGGACAAAATGGAGCAAGGGAAAGGGGAGCAGGCAATCATCAAGATTAAGGAGGATCATGGACCCAACAAAAGAACTAGATCAAGCTTCAAAATGATGGAGGATAACAAGAACAAAGATATTGAGGAACTCAAAGCTTCCTTGGCCAATATGCAGATGCTGGCTGAACAAGCAACTGATCTTATGAAATGCATCTAGCTAGTTGTCTGCTATATTTTTGCTGTCTTTTTTTCTCTATCTTTCTTGTTAAGGACTTGTTAGTTTTTTGGTGTCTCTTTGTGGTGCTACTACACTTTTCCTAATGGAACTTTAAAGCTTATTTTGTAACTTGATGTAAAAGGTTTTGGGTCCTTTCAAAACTTGCCTTTATGTAATCAAAACAATGCCAAAGCTTGTATCTATCACTTACATCTCTACTATGTAGGTCTCTTCATGTCAGTTCTATATGTTGTATACTCCCTTTGTCATTTTTCTTATGATTGATTGATATCTCTACTTTACTTTTTACAACTCTGGGCAACTCCTAAAGTGTGACCTTTTTTGCATCAATTTGTCAAATATTCTGATTAGCACATTTGATATAGTGCTCCTATTTTACTAGGTAGCCTTAGTTAGGGGAATCACCCCTAGTTTACCTCTAAGATATTCATGAGCATCCTTAGGTAAAGCTTTTGTGAATATATCTGCTAATTGTTCCTTTTTATTCACATACTCCAATCTCACTTCTTTGTCTTAAACTAGCTCTCTCAAGTAATGATACTTGATAGAAATATGCTTAGTCTTAGTGTGCATCACTGGATTCTTTGATATATTAATAGCACTTGTGTTATCATAGAAAATAACAATTGGCTCAGTGATTTTCTCTTTCATACCTTTTAACAATTGCTTGATCCACACTAAATTTGAATAATTAACTACTGCTGCTACATACTGAGCTTCTAATGTAGATTGGGAAATGGAGTTCTTTTTCTTGCTTGTCTAGGAGACTAATCTCTTTCCTAGAAATAATGCTCCACTAGTTGTACTTTTTTTGTCATCAAAATTTTCAGCCCAATCTGTATCAGTGTAAACTCTCAGTTCAAACTTGTCATTCTTCTTGTAATATAATCCATAATCCTCTATACGTTTTAGATATCTCAATATTCTTTTCACTGCCATCATATTTTTTTCCTTAGGATTGGCATAAAATCTTGCCACGATCCCAACTACTAGGGAAATATTTGGTCTATGATGTGAAACATATTGTAGCTTTCCAATCATAGATCTATACAAGGTTTGATTCACTTCAGTGGTATCATCTGTTTTAGATAGTTTCTGTCTAGTAGCCATAGGTGTACTTACTAGTCTAGAGTCTTCCATACCAAAAAATTTTAGTATCTCTTTGATATATTTAGATTAAGTAATGTAGATACCTTTCTTCATCTAATAGACTTGCAATCCAAAAAAGAATTTGATCTCACCAAACATAGACATTTCAAATGCAGTTTGCATCTCATTTGAAAATTTTGGACATGGGGCATCTTGTCCTCCAAATATGATATCATCAACAAATATTTTAGCTAACAAAATCCCTTTACCTTTCTCAATCTTCATATATAGATTACTATTGTCATTTGTCCTTGCAAATCCAATATTTATCAAATAATTATGCTGTCTCTCATACCATGCTCTGGGGGTTTGTTTCAATCCATACAACACCTTGTGCAACTTACAAATCATATTCTTCTTGTTTGGGTCAACAAATCCTTCAGGTTGTTCAATATATACTTCTTCTTCTAATATCCCATTAGAGATGCAAATTTGACATCCATCTGATATACTTTGAATCCTTTATAAGATGCATATGAAAGTAGAGTCCTTTCACCTAATCTTGCTATAGGGGAAAATGTTTCCCCATAGTCAATTCGTTCTTCTTGTGCATACCCCTTACATACTAATCTAGCCTTGTTTCTTGTGACTTCTTCATGTTCATTTAGCTTGTTTCTAAATACCCATTCAATAACATTCTTGTCTTCTGGTCTCGTCACTAGATTTTGGGTATTATTCTTTTCTATCTACTCTATTTCTTCATTCATAGCTTGTATCCAATCATCATTCTCTAAAGCATATTTTACTGTTTTAGGCTCAAACTCACATAGTAAGCATGTATGATCTTTCAACTTACTTCTTGTCATGATTCCAGATTCTTTATCTCCAATGATTTGTTTAGGCTTGTGGTGTCTTCTTATATACTTTGCCAATGTAGGTTCAGATTTCCTTTCTCCTTTTTCTTGATCTCCAGGTTCATCATGCAAATTATTCACTTCTTCTTCTTCATCGGCAGCATCCTTCTGATGCTCGACATTACCTATTCATGACTTTGCATCTGGTTCAGGTGTATTACTTTCATCTCCTTCTTCCCTGTATACAAAAGATCTCTAATCTTTAGGTTCTTAGTTGCACCTCAATTCATTCTTTTCATCATATTCATAACCTCTAACATTTGCACTTTCTACAACTTTTTTAGTGTTAGAATTCAAACACTTATAAGCTTTTCTCTTAGTGGAATATCCTAGGAATATGCCTTCATCATTTTATGTATCAAAATTTCCATTCCTATTGTCCTTTAATATATAGAATTTACTCCCAAAGACTCTAAAATATTTCACATTAGGTGTATATCCATGCCATAACTCAAAAGGTGTAGCATTTGTACTCAGTTTAAGGTATAAATAGTTGTACTTACTATTGGATATTTCTAATGCATGCGTAGTGATTAAGACATTTAATATGTTTAATCACTATGTTACTGAATGGGCACTCATACTGTTGTCATTTGTGTTTTGTCACCGATGTCAACATATGCTTATATGAAGAAATTAGATTGGTAATCATAGTGTACGGAGGGTGTATGGATGTTTTAGATGTTGTGAAGTCATATGAGAGTTCAAATGGATGTTGTGATCTTATATTTGAGATCACATCATTAATGGATGCATATTAAGGAAGATACAACTGTTTTGGTAAAGACTGGTCACTGGACTGTGACAGTGAGAATTGACAGAGTTAGTCTTTGAGTTTTTGATATAGATATCAAAGGGATTGGATTCAAGGTATGTGATCTTGAAGGATGATAGAAGAGGTACTAATGGATGTTCATTGGTCAGTGCAAGGTACACAATGATTGGTGAGGTCATCTGTGACGTGTGCTTTGCCGATTTCTTATTCTAAAGCTGACTCAGGAAGTGAAGCGTGTGTTTTGTTTGACAAGCATAATTCAAGGATGTCAGTCCTAAATTGATGTAATATAATCATTGCAAACTTTTTTTAGATACTGTGTGTATCTTAGCAAGGGCTTATGTAATTATTTGTAATTAGGAAAGCCTTATGGGCTGACCTGATCTTGGTAAAAAGTAATAAGGTATAAATGTAAGGTCTTTTGTTTGGAAAAGACATGGATGGATATATGTGATAGAAGAAGGTTTTGAAATTGTGTCTATTGTATGTAGAGTAGAGGATTTTTGGTGGACTTCATTGGCACTGATCAAGCAAAGATAGTTGCTGGAAAACAGTTCAAAATATTGTGTATTTCTTCATATACACTTGTTGCGAACTAGTGAGTTCAGAAGGTGGACTTAACCTTCTTTGGGGAGTGAGCGCCCCTTTTGTTCTTGAATCCTAACAAGGTCTATCCTCTAACAAGGAATGTGTACTATAATTTTGTAACAAGCTCCTAACAGGGCTATATCTTCTAACAAGGATTACTATACTCTCAGTACATCATTAGTGGGTGCTAATTCCCACCGGGGTTTTTACCTTTAACAGGGTTTCCCCATAACCAAAATATTGTGTTGTTGTGTTGGTGTTCATTGGATCTAATATTGATAAGCTTCAAGTTGAAATTTTAATATTCTTTCATACAACTGATTCACCCCCCCCTCTCAATTGTATTGTGGATTGTTAATCCTAACAATTGGTATTAGAGTTTGTGGTCCTCGAAGAGAAAGCTTAAAAACTTGAGGTGATCTTGGAAAATGGAATTCTATAGGAAGGATAGTCCTAAGTTTGATCCTAAAAACTTTGACATTTGGAAAAACAAGATGTGAACACATTTTCTATGCTTGGGCATAAACTACTGGATGATTGTGAAAAAGAAGGAAACTTTGAAGGCTGAGAATGAATTAGAGTTAGCTAGAAATGATGAAAATAAACTATTTTCATGCAATATGGCCATAAGGGAAGCATTGATCAATGCAATATCTAAGGGTGAGTTTACTGAAATTAAAGATCTGTATTTGGCACATGATATTTGGAACAGACTGGAGGCACTCTATGAAGGAGATAAATATACCAAACAAGAGAAGTTACAAAATTGGAAGACAAAGATGGAGAAGCTACAAATGAATGAAGATGAAAGCATTAGAGCCTATGTTCAAAGGGTTACAGAAGTTGTAGTTGTAATCAGAAATTGTGGAGGTACTTATAATGAAGAAGAAATCATTGCAAAGATTCTCAAATCTCTAACTCCTACTTACAAATTCAAGGCAATGTCTATTCAAGAAACTATACCCCTGACTCCAAACTTTAGCAAAGACACGTTGATAGAAAAGTTAACCACTTTTGAAGTTGCGAAACTGGGAGAAGTTGCTCCTAAAGTTGAATATGCTTTTAGGGCATCTGCACACAAGAAAGCATCTGCACTTCCAAGCACAAGTAAAGAAGATTTCAGAGAAGAGCTTGGTGAGTATGTTGAGGAATGGGAAAAGATAATGGAAGAAGAAAAGAAGATGGGAGAACTTATTGCACTAATCACCAGAAGAGAGAAAAGAGGTAAGGGAAAATTTGAAGGAAAATTACCTTTGAAATGTTTTTCATGCAATAAGGTAGGTCATTTTGCATCTATATGTCCTACAAGAATTCCTAAATATAAACCTGACTATGCAAAGATTAGAAGAGATAAAGAATGTTATTATGCCAGTGACAGAATCTTTGATTATGATGATGATTTAGACAATGAAGAGATTGGATTTGTTTCTATTAAAGATGAACCTGCCCATGAGGAAAAATCCTTAGTTTCTCATGTTGACAAGAAAACTGAATGGATAATTGATAGTGGATGTTCTCATCACATGACTGGTGATAAGAATAAATTTGTTAAATTAGTAAATTATGATGGAGGTGTTGTAAGGTTTGGGGATAATCTCCCAAAATCCATCATAGGAGTAGGATCCATCACTCTAGATGGAAAGACCAATACAGACAATGTACTACTTGTTGAAGCACTGAAACACAACTTGTTGAGTGTTGGGTAGTTAATGGATAAAAACTTTCAGTTAAGTTTTGCTGATGGTAAGTGCTCTATCAGAAGCAAGGAAGGAAAACTAGTTGCTACCAGATCAAGATCTAGAGGTAATGTATTTGAACTAAACACATCTGGAGCCTCTTGTTTTGTTGTGAAGGTAGATGATAGGTGGTTATGGCATAGAATATTTTGTCATGTTAACTTTGAATATGTTTTGAAAGCAAGCATGGCCAATGTAGTAAGAGATCTACCAAAGATTGTGAAACCTTCTAACACTGTATGTAGAGAATGTGTTATGGGAAAGAAAACCAAAAATACTCATAAAAGAAAAACATTTACATCAAAAGGGAAGTTGGATCTGGTACATACAGATCTATGTGGGCCCACAAGAACAAATTCATACTACGGTGAAAGGTATTTCATACTCTTTGTTGATGAATTTTCTAGAATGATGTGGGTTACTTATTTGAGAACTACTGAAGATGGAATTCTAATAGTAGAAGTATTTGTGGATCACATTATCTTTAGAGGCAATGATGATCTATGTAAGAAATTTGCAAAATAAATGGAAAGTGAATTTGAAATATCCATGATAGGTGAAATGAAATTCTTCCTTGGACTGCAAATAACTCAGAATGAGAATGATATTTTCATTTCTTAGACCAAGTGTCTCAAAGAATTACTTAAGAAATTCGGTATGGAATATTGTAAACCAGTAGGAACACCTATGGTGACTTGAAACAAGCTAGCAATTGATGATGAATCAAAATGTGTTTTTCAGACTCTATACAAATCAATGGTTGGAGGGCTACAATATCTAACTCACACCAGACCAGATATTGCTAATGCTATTGGAATTGTTGCTAGATATCAGACAGAATGCAAAGAGACTCATCTAGTTGCTGTGAAAAGGATACTAAGGTATCTTAGAGGAACCATAGACTATGGTTTATGGTATGATAGAAATGATAGCTCTGAACTTCATGCTTATACTGATGCTGATTGGGTAGGAAATATTGATGACAGAAAAAGTACAAGTGGTGGTGCATTTTTCCTTGTGAAAAAGTTGGTCTCTTGGCTAAGTAAGAAACAAGATTGTATAGCACAATCTACTACTGAATCAGAATATGTTGCTACTGATATAAATTGCACTCAAATTGTTTGGATGAAAAAAATGCTGATGTACATTGGAATAACTTTTAATGAGCCTATGGTTATCCATTGTGATAACACCAGTACAGTAAACATGTCAAAGAATTTGGTAATGCACTCTAAAACTAAACACATTTCTATCAAGTATCACTTCTTAAGAGACAAGGTGGCAGAAAAAGTAATAAAGCTTGAATATATCAATACAAAAGAGTAGATTGCAGACATTTTACAAAGCCACTACCGAAAGACACCTTTGAATATCTTAGAGGTATGTTAGGGGTTCATGCCCCTCCTAGTCAGAACTAAATGATGCAAAGATGCATCAGTCCAGAAGTGCTCAGAGCCTCATCATTTTGTGGACTGGATGTAGGGATCTACTCCTCATAGGGAGTGATCATGGAAGAAATTTTATCTATGAAGGCAGTTGGCACCCTTTGCCATTGTTGTCAAAGGGGGAGTAATGTCATGATAAAATCCTCACTATTTGGGGAGGTTGTTCAATTGAAGGAATTTTCGGTTGATACAACTTTGGGACAAGATTTTCCCATATGTTGAAATCATTGCCAAAGGGAGAGATTGTTGGATATTGCTAATGCATGGGTGGTGATTAAGACATTTAATATGTTTAATCACTACATTACTAAATGGGCACTCATACTATTGTCATTTGTGTTTTTTCACTGATGTCAACATATGCTTATATGAAGAAACCAAACTGGTAATCATAGTGTACGGAGGGTGTACGAATGTTTTAGATGCTGCAAAGTCAGATGAGAGTTCAAATGGATGTTGTGATCTTATATTTGAGATTGCATCATTAATGGATGCATATTAAGGAAGATACAATTGTTTTGGTAAAGATTGGTCACTAAACTATGACAGTGAGAATTGACAGAGTTAGTCTCTGAGTTTTTGATATAGATATCAAAGGGATTGGATTCAAGGTATGTGATCTTGAAGGATGATAGAAG
This sequence comes from Chamaecyparis obtusa, assembly GCA_027943335.1. Lineage (NCBI taxonomy): Eukaryota > Viridiplantae > Streptophyta > Pinopsida > Cupressales > Cupressaceae > Chamaecyparis > Chamaecyparis obtusa. The sequence continues at coordinate 5,978,847 of BSBK01002152.1, read as the reverse complement.
AGGTACTGATGGATTTTCATTGGTCAGTGTAAGGTACAGAATGATTGGTGATGTCATCTATGACATGTGCTTTGGTGATAGCTTATTCTAAACCCGACTCAGGAAGTGAAGCGTGTGTTTTGTTTGACAAGCATAATTCAAGGATGTCAGTCCTAAATTGATGTAATATAATCATTGTAAACTTTTTTTAGATACTGTGTGTATCTTAGCAAGGGCTTATATAATTATTTGTAATTAGGAAAGCCTTATGGGCTGACCTGATCTTGGTAAAAAGTAATAAGGTATAAATGTAAGGTCTTTTGTTTGGAAAAGACATGGATGGATATATGTGATAGAAGAAGGTTGTGAACTTGTCTCTGTTGTATGTAGAATAGAGGATTGTTGGTGGAATTCATTGGAACTGATCAAGAAAAGACAGTTGCTGGCAAACAGTTCAAAATATTGTGTATTTCTTCATATACACTTGTTGCGAACTAGTAAGTTCAGAAGGTGGACTTAACCTTCTTTGGGTAGTGAGCCCCCCTTTTGTTCTTGACTCCTAACAGGGTTTGTCCTCTAGCAAGGACTATGTACTATAATGTTGTAACAAGCTCCTAACAAGGCTATATCTTGTAACAAGGATTACTGTACTCTTAGTACATCATTAGTGGGTGCTAATTCCCACTGGGGTTTTTACCTTTAACAGGGTTTCCCCGTAACCAAAATATTGTGTTGTTGTGTTGGTGTTCATTGGATCTGATATTGATAAGTTTCAAGTTTAAAGTTTAATATTCTTTCATATAACTGATTCACCCCCCCCCTCTTAGTTGTATTGTGGACTATTAATCCTAACACTTACAGCTTCTCTCTAGAACTTTTTTGCAACACTCTTTTGTATCATCAGTGTTCTGGCAAAATCCATAATTGACCTGTTTCTTCTTTCTGCTATACCATTTTGTGGAGGTGTTCTCGGTACAGACGTGTATCTCTTGATTCCTCTATCATTGCAGAATAGATTGAACTCATTTGATATATAGTCTCCACCTCTTTCAGATCTCAAACATTTCAAGCTTCTACCTATTTCTTTTTCAAAATTTTCCAAGTACCACTTAAACAACTAAAACGCATCAGATTTCTCTTTCAAAAACATTATAGTCATCATCCTAGAATAGTCATCAACAAATAGAATAAAATAATTTTCACTACAATAACTTTGTACACCCATAGGTCCACAAAGGTCAATATGAACCAATTCCAAAATATTTTCATAAGTATATGTCTTGCTCTTAAAACTAGACTTTGTCATTTTTCCCAATTGACATTGTTTTCACATCACATTATCAGGTTTCTTCAATCTCAAAAAACCTTTAACTTTCTTCTTTTTACTAATGTTTACTAGATTGTCAAAATTCACATGACATAGCCTCTTATGCCATAACTATACATCATCAAATTGTGCAAACAAACATGTTTCTTCAGATAGGTCTAGATAGAACAAGTTACCTCTTGTATGTTCTCCACTTCCAATTAGTTCACTAATGGCATCAAATATTTTAGCCTTCCTGTGATGAAATTCCACTCGGTAACCAGTGATGTTCAACTATGCAACACTCAACAAGTTATAGTTAAGACCTTTAACCCAATAAGCATTTTCACATGTGATCTTGTTAGTCAATCTAATTGATCATTTTCCTTTCAGAGGACATGGTGCATCATTACCAAACTTAACATTTCTATCTTTGTAATGATCTAGGGTTTCAAACTTACTTTTATCACCATTCATGTGATGTGAGAAACCACTATCAATAATCCATTTATCACCTTTACTCGCATAAGAAATAAGTGCAATTTTCTCATCTTCATCAGAATCATCTTTCATAGCAACATAAACAACTTCTATATCACATTCATCAGATTCACTAGTGTCACTGTTAGTTTCTTCTTCAACAATATAGCAGGATTTATTACCTTTGTCTTTTTAGTCTTTGTACCTTTGGTGATCTCTTTCATTTCTCTTGTCTTGTACTTTTTTTCCCTTCTCTCATCCTTTTCAGTCCTATCAAGGCATCTTGCTGCAATATGGCCAACTTTGTTACATGAAAAACAAATTATAGGAAGTTTACCATTACATTTCCCTTTTCCTCTTTTTAGCCTTCTACAACCCACTGTCCAAAAAGTAATTAACTTGAAGAATATAAAGCTTTCAAAAACATCCACATCAAAATCATTCACATAAGTATAACACCAGGATTTATAGTGGAAACCCAATTTGGGAAAAACCACTTTGTAACATGTTACTGATGTCCACTCTTATGAAGTGAGCTCTGTGAAAACCCAACCCTATTTAAGGTTTACATACACACTATTAGGTGTGACCCTGTTAAAGGATTTAAAACACTCTGTAAAAGTGGCCTAGTTAGAGGAGTTAAGAATATTCCATTAGAACGTCACCTTGATTAAAGGATTTATACAATGACTGTTAGGTCAACCTTGATTAAAGGATTTAGACTGATACAATGGTTAGAAAGTAACAATTGTTTCTAATCTGAAAAACATACAGCTCACTTTGCAAATACAAATCCACTTTGCACATACATGTTGATTTATTGACTGATCTCCATTTCCATTTCCATCTCTGATCTTCTTAGAATTCACTTCAAGAAATCACAACTATGTTCAGCTCCTTCATAATTTCACCTTCAGCCTTCTCCTTAGGCTTATCAGCCAATAAAATCAACCTCTTCTTCATTCTCTTTAACCTCACAATTAGGTTTTCCTTTATACCTCTTTGATCAGATAGATAAATCTTTTTCCATTTAATCTCCTCCATAGATCTTAGGTTTAGGTCAGATTCATCAAATCCTTCCATCATTATGTTCTTCATCTTTTCCTTCTAGATACATCTCCAAACTTCTCTTTGAATCCATAAGAAAATGATTTACCGTGTATTAAATTCTCCATACAATTCATTAATAATGTCAACACATTTTACATATACCAAGAATTCAACTATGTCGGCTGGGGTTCTCAATTCTTTCTTCAAATGTAAATTACTGACACTCGGTCAATACTCTGTTCATCTCCTCGGTCATCACTATGTATCTCAGTCATCACTACAAACTGTCTTCCTCAGAAAAAACTATCTTTGCTCTGTAATTTCATGTTGCTCAATAATTACTGATGTTTGGTCAACACTAGATTTACTTGATATATGTTAGGAATGGGAACACTGAGAGGGGGGGGTGAATCAGTGTTCTATACTTTATTACTTTTTCTGCTATCTTTAAACTTAACTTAATTTCTTAGTTACTAAAATGAACATCAATGCAAGTAAAAAAAACATTCATAACACATGACACCAAATATGATTACGGGGAAACCCAAATAGGTAAAAACCCTAGTGGGAATTGACACCCACTAAGAATTGCACTAGTGTTTTATGATCCCTGTTAGAAGGTCTTACAACCCTATTGGGAGTTGTTCTTTACAATTCTTTTAGTATAGTGACCTGGTCAAGGGTCAGACCCTACTAGGAGTCTTTTACAATTAACCCTGTTAAGGGTGGAGACACACTGTCCTAGAGCTCACTGCTCAAGTAGTGAAGGCTACAACCTTCTGGATATCAGATACAAACTATATCTGCAAGGTGAATTGTTGTTGTGACACTTCTTATCTAATCAGTTCCTTTTGTGTGCTTATGATTTAGCCTCTTGTAAATCAATACAACATACTAAATTCTCTTTTCATGCCTCTTCTGTGCTCTTACTTATTTTTATATCTCATACCATTCTGAATTACAAGGGCACATGTCTTATTTATATGTGCATACAAACAATTTCATCAAGTCAGCCTATAACTAATTACATACAACGCTTCCAAATGAATTGGATCAAGCATGTTTACATAAAATCATAATAACATGTCTATGACCTAAATACAATAGGCGCATAGCCTTTAAAAAACAATATTACAAGTGCTAACCAAAATACAAATAGTCAGCTCGATGCTCTATCCTGTTTTGCCGCTTACTATCTATGCCACTTCATCTGACTGTAACTTCCTCATACTGACTCATATCATCATGCACTCTTACAATTAGCATGAAGACATACTTAGAAGATTATCTTCAAGGGCGCATGTCATAACTCTATCATAGGCATGTGCATTGATGCTCTGATCACCTGGTGCTCTACTATCTGTCCAGTCTTCCATACTTAGCCAGATTTATGATGTTCTACATAATGCACTAAATCCAAAACTTCATATGACTTTGTTTCCATAATGAAAACACTAAATATAGTCATATACTTTAGTATAATCAACTTTCCAACAATCTCCCCCTTTTTCATTAATGGAAACAAAGGAATATGGCAAAGTTACTAACTGTACACTTTTAAAAAAATTTCTTATACATACTATAACTTATATCTCCCCTTATGTACTATACTTTTATTTACATCATTTACAAGGCTCCATATTCTTCCTTCTACATAATATACTACCCCTTTGAAATTAATCACAAAGGTGCTCAAAAAATCTATTCACAAGTACTTACAAAGTGAAGACATCCGGATATGCTATCTTTAGATTAGCAATCTCATTCTACCAAAATTTCTTCAGTGTGTCTATTGTCTGGAGATGGGCGCACAAAGCATATGTTAACTTTTCCATCTTCTCCAATTCTATACACAGACCTTGATCATATGTTACCATAGTGGCATTGATCTCCTTGATGTTCTGATTCAAGACATCTAGTGAGGGCGCAAGAGCATTTCTTAGCTGTATTTTCCTTGCCCTTATCTTCGACATATCTTTTTCTGTCTTTTCTATTTTGTCCACTTGTCCCTAGTATACATTTTTACACATGTTTACATCTATAGTGGGATCCTCTACTAATTTCCTCACTGTATCTATCATAGCCTCTACCTCCTAAATTTTCTTATAGAGATCTACAGTCATCTTGTCTTCGTTCATGCAGTCTGCTATGAGTTTCCTTCCTTTGGCTGAAAATTCTTTTATTGAAGCTTGACCAAACTTTAAAGAGTTGAGGTCAAGTGTAAAGTTTTCAGTTTGCTCATCCAATCTCTTCTTAAGATACTTCTCTTGAGCTACCTTAGCCACTGATTCTTCTAGGCAGGAGAAGTTTTCCTTGAAGCTTGTTAGGATGTTACTGACATCCTCCACTGAGTGCACTTTTGGTACCTTCTTCTCTGCTGGAAGTAGATTGTTCAAGATGTCTATTGAGTCAAAAAATAGGGTATTTCTCATTACTTGTTTCTCCTTGGCCTTCTCCATAGAAAGGACACTGATCTTGATCAGGTCTTCTTCTCCCCAAGAGTCCAGGCTTGTAGTGTCAGGGGTCAAACTTGACAAAAATGATGCTGAAGGCATCAGAGTGATGGGTGTGTTGTTTATCATTTATGTCTTAATCTCCATAGGCATTTCAACTAACGGTTCATCTGTTGTTTCCTTTTCTACCTCCTCTTCTCCTACTTTCTCCTTTTCTTTTTCTTTCTCCTCTTCTTCTTCTTGACCTGTTATATCTTCTATCAATACATCCTCTTGGTTCTTAGGTGAAATGTCACCACATATAATTTATGCCTCTTGTGTACTTAGAAAGGCTTCCTCAAATTTTTCTAAGTCTTTATCAATGGCCACCATTGATATTTTCAAATTATCAATCATTATTATGTTATCCTCTTGAGTTGCGATCATGGGTGCAGACTTTATTTTAAGTGCAAGCACTATTACTGAGGGCGCTAAGTCCTGTGGACCTGTCATAGATGTTTTTGTGACCTTAGCTACTTTAGCTTTCTCAACAGGTGCTTGACTGATGGACACAGATGTAGGTTGCATGAGCTACTCAAGGAATACTTTATCAAAAGATTTCTCTATCTTCTTGGCTATTATCTCATAATCCTTGTTCATTATATGCAATGTTCTCATATTTTTCCTCAGGTGTGGCTTCACTAAATCCATTAATAATGTTTTTTATTCCACTGAACATACTGGAAGATTGTCATCCAGTGTTTTCTCTCTTATTCTAATGTCTTCTTCAGTTGCTTGTCTTTTCAAAGTGTCTAGAATATCCCATACTTTATATGGAATAACTATCTTCAGTTCTAGAACTATCTTTTTGAACTTGATCATATGTTTGATCAGCATCTCATGGATCTCAGAATTGTCAATTTCATGATATCTATAATAGAACTTAGATATCTTATCTAACCTTCCTTCCTCTACCACTCTAGTCCTTAATACTTGAAGACTTGGTAGGAATCCTACCTTAGGAGGTGGTTGTACATTTTTGCCTCTGCTTCTTTGTGGCTCTGGCTGATGGATGACTTGTAACTATCTACTTTTTCCTCTTAGACATCTTACTGGGCTCTGGTGGTGTATTGGAGTCACTAGGAATGGGCACATGAGTGATGTCATCTGTCTTCTTCTCCTTTTCCTTTGCATAATCATATTTCTCAATCTTTACCTTTTTCAACTTAGGATCATCATAATTAGCTTCCACAGTGGATGCGCTCTCAATTTGAGTAGCAATTTTTTCTTCTCTAGCTTTATCCAGGTTTTCTTGGGTCACACCATGGATCTTCAATATTTTAGATGTAATCTTAGAGGCTTTCCTCTTGGTCATTGCATTGTTTAGGACTGCATCTACCTCCCTAGTCTTTTCCTCATAAGTTCCCCATCTAGGCTCATTAGGATCCTTGGGCATCGATAGTAAAACTTGTGCATAAGCTTCCAAGACTTGCTCCTCCCCTTAGTTCTAGGCTCAATAGCCTCCATACAAGTAATGCTAGTTTCTATCATTTTTATATGTATCCCAAAGGTTTTCAACTCTAATTCCATGTAGTCTCTCAGTGTGCTCTCAACTGATGCCTTAAGAGATATTTGAGGCATTGTAGGTAAAATTTTATCTAAATATAAGTCTGATACCTTACCAACTATATGAAAGTACATATAGATTATCAAAGACCCAAACCTGAATATTTTGGTCTTATCATGCTTGATTTCCCTTATGTTATCTATCAACTATGCGCACAAGATTTCACACAAGTTGAATTATCCATTCTCCTTTACTATCCCGATGGCTGCAAGAATAGTGGTTGTGGACACACTATTGACCCTATTTTTATGTTGAAACCTATACCCAAGTATCATAGACATAAATTTGATGTCCTTCTCCTCAATTGGTTTGATTGTCATCCCACACTTATCACTCCAGGATTTGCAGGCTTGTTCAACCAATTTCCTGATAGCTTTTCCAACTGGAAGAATGGTGCCTATCTTAGATAGACCTATCATCTCATGAATGAGATCAGTAGTGATTCTAACTGGTACTTCACCTATCCAAAATAGCTCATCATGGATCCTTCTCAAGAAGATTTTTATCCATTTTGATTCATAGAATTCAAATGCATTAGCATATTCAATGATATGATGATTCTCAAGGTGCGCGAACTCTTCAGTGAATGATTTATACGGATTCATCATGGAATCTAGGTGTGACCTAATTCTATCTAATCCAACTGGTTCCTTTTTGCAATACACATACGGACATATGTCTTCTACATCCATGATGCCCATTGGGGTTCTTGAAAATGCTCCTTCTAGGTCATCTAGGGTGGACTTAAATGGATGCTTCTTAAAAACATATCTCTTTCTTTCAGCAACATCAAATACAACTGGTGTAGCCATGACTTACTTGATTAAATGCTTCTGAATGGTTTCTGAGATGATGCATTGAGCTAGAGCTTCGTAACAAAACTATTTTCCCCTTTTTGTTGATTGATTCAACTGCAACACTTCTTTACTCAACTGCTTGATCTTTAGTGCTCTCCAAACACTCAACTTAGATTGCAATGTATGAATAATGAATCTCTAATGGCTATAAAGTAACTTTTCTACCATTAATGCTTTTTGCATAAGTGTAGAATGCAACTGTAAATTTTGTTCTATGTTTCTGCTAATAATCAGGAAGTGCGCTCTTGCATACTACATCACATAGTCTCCAAATAGTTGTAGTCCAAGGCACATACTCTGAGAGTGAGTATACCAGCTGCGTAGAGGTCTAGAGATAATCTAGCTCCCCCCATGACCATGAAGGTCATTTAACAATAAATAGGAGGTGTGTCCATTACAGATGCATCCTCAACTATTTCATCAACATTGTCCTTCTTTTCTTCCTTCGAAATCAAGCTCACATCTCCTGAATCTTGTGCAAATTTTACTTCTCCTGCTTCTTCCAAAATTGATCCTTCTATCTTTTTAGGGCTTTCTTGTCTTTGCACTCTTGTTCTGCAGAACCTAGAGATGTGTCCAGCCTTGTTACAAGAGTGACAAATGACTGGAGGCCTGATATTCCTTAGCGCATTCATGTGAGTTACCATATTGCACTGTCTAGTTGTGTGACCAACATAATTGCATATCTGACATGTAATGTTCTGAGAGTTTCTTACATTCTACTATGGATGAGTTCTCTGATTTTTCTGATTTTGATTTGATCTACAATTCATAGCTATATGACCAAACTTATAACATGAATAACATTAACCATTGAAAGGTCTTACCTCTTTACAATTTCTTGCTATGTGCCCATATTTGTTACAAGCATAACAAGTCTTGTTTACTCTCTTGTGCTCATCCTTGGGTGGTTCATCTTCTACTTCTGTATGATTTCCCATCTTCTTAGCTTTTGAAGATTCTTCTGATGCTTTCTTTCTTTCTCACAAGTCATTGATTTGATTTTGTGCTTCATTGAATCCAATACCGTTGGTGTCTCCTTTAACCTTCTGTGCATACAACTATGACTCTATTAGATCCTTTCTTGTGTGTAATTTATCAATATGATTCTTTTCTTCAGTCAATTAAGATTTCACTTTCTTCTTGATGTTTTCTAATTCCAAGATTTTCATGTTATCTTGCCTTAGTTCTTCATCCAACTATTTGTTTTCTTTGACCTATTCTTCATAGGCTTCTTGATTGTTAAGTAGCTTTTCATCCAACTCTTCAATCTGATCTTTCAGAGATGTGTTTTCCTCATTTATTTTTTAACCATTTTTCCCAAATCACTTGTGGAACAGTCTTTCAGATCTTTTCTCAGTTTTTAATGACTATATGAGAATCACTAACCTTTTCTTTCAGTTCTTCAATTTCTTTTTCTAATCTGTCAAGGTCTTCAAGAGCTGCTTCAAGATTCTTTTTTAGATGTTTCATTTCTTCCTTATCTATGATCTCCTCAAGAGGTTAAACTTATCTTTAGAGGACTAGAGCTCTGATAACAATTGTTAGGAATTGGAACACTGAGAGGGGGGGGGGGATGAATTAGTGTTCTATACTTTATTACTTTTTCTGCTATCTTGAAACTTAACTTAATTGCTTAGTTACTGAAATGAAAATTAATGCAAGTAAGATAAAAATTCATAACACATGACACCAAATGTGATAATGGGGAAACCCAAATAGGTAAAAACCCTGGTGGGAATTGACACCCACTAAGAATTGCGCTAGAGTTTTATGATCCCTATTAGAAGATCTTGCAACCCTGTTAGGAGTTGTTCCTTACAATTCTTTTAGTACAGTGACTTGGTCAAGGGTCAGACCCTGTTAGGAGTCTTTTATAATTAACCCTATTAGGGGTGGGGACACACTATCCTAGAGCTCACTGCTCAAGTGGTGAAGGCTACAACCTTCTAGATCTCAGATACACACTATATCTGTAAGGTGAAATGTTGTTGTGACACTGCTTGTTTGATCAATTCCTTTTGTGCGCTTATGCTTTAGCCTCTTGTAAAGAAATACAACATACTAACTAATCTTTGCATGCCTCTACTCTTCTCTTACCTATTTTATATCTCATACCATTTCAAATTACAAGGGTGCATATCTTATTTATATACGCATACAAAACTTTTCATCAAGTCGGCCTATAACTAATTATATACAATGCTTCCAAATGAATTGGCTCAAGCGTATTTACATAAAATAATAATAAAATGTCTATGACCTAAATACAATAGGTGCATAGCCTTTACAAAATAATATTACAAGCGCTAACCAAAATATAAATAGTCAGCTCCATGCTCTATCCTGTTCTACCGCTTACTGTCTGTGCCGCTTCATCTGACTGTAACTTCCTCATACTGACTCATATCATCATGTGATCTTAGACTTAGCATGAAGACATACTTAGAAGCTTATCTTCAAGGGTGCATGTCATAACTCTGTCATACGCACATGCACTGATGCTCTGATCACCTAGTGCTCTGCTATCTGTCCAGTCTTCCATACTTAGCCATATTTATGATCTTCTACATAATGCGTTGAATCCAAAACTTCATATGACTTTGTTTCCATAATGACAACACTAAATATAGTCATATACTTTAGTATAGTCAACTTGCCAACAACATATACTAGCGCTTGGTCGACACTAACATCACTTGGCTTAAACTAGATTTCTTCAATTTTTCTCGGTTAAGACTACATTTCCAGTCTTTCTTCTTATAAGATAAAAAACTCATTAACTTGTCAATGTGCCAACTGATCAAATACCCATTGAAGTGTCACAAAACTCAACCTTTCCTTAGGTCGTCTTGTTATCTCCTCTTTTCAAATCCTCTTCATCAATCAAAAGATATGGTACTATCCCAAATAGCAACTGTCTTACCAATTAAGGTTTGACATCAATGAAAATATAACAATTATTTCAATTATAGTTTCCAACAAGTATAGGATACTACTAGTCCATCTCAAGGAGATAACACATTCACTGTGTAGGAGCTAATAGGAGGCATGTTGGTAATTGTACCAACACATATTGACCTAAAAAAAGATACAATTGATGATGAAGATGACATAACTGGTACTCCTGATTCTCCCATTATTGGAGATGAAGATGAAGATGCACCACTATAAACACTATTGGAGATTAATTCTATTGAGATTGATAAGGATGTAATTGATACTGAAGTCAACAAAGTTGATGAAGTAGAAAAGAACAAAGAAACATAATAGGTAAATGAGACCATAGGACAACCCAAAGATGCTGACAAAGAGGACACTCAAGATAAGTAAGCTAAGTAGTAGTAGGAAAAAGAACATGAAAAGGAAATAGATAGGGACATACAGGGAGACAATATTAGAATAGGGGATCAAATTACTCAAGATACTACTAGTACACAATAGGTACCCCCCGCAAAAAATACCCTGGTCAATACTCAAATTGTTAATCTAGTTGATACGAGGAAGATAGATGAGAGAAAACAAGGTGAAGAAGAAAAGACACAAAATGATAGCACTCCAAGTGTTTCACAAACAACAACACAAGATACCGCTAACACAAAGAAAAGGAAAAGAATCAAAGAAGAAGAAGAAGAAGAAGATGATGATGATGATGATGATGATGACGATGAAGAGGAAGATGAAAATGATCTAGAATTTTCAATTCTAAAGAATCACTTCAATAAATTGAAACCAAGGGAACAAATATTATTTTTAAAGAAGTTAGCAGAAAGGGAAGAGAAGAATCGAAAAAAGAAGAAGAGGTATAAGAAGAAAATTATGAGCAAAATAATTTCTATTCTTTCTGAATTAGTATCTGGAGTAAATATTGATTAAGAAGAGTTATAAATTAATTAACTTAAAACCTTAACTGATGCAATCAAAAGTTTAGATCATGACACGGAATGAGAGATGAAAATGATGACTGATAAGAGGTTAGAGAAATAAATGATGGAGAAGTTGCTACAAAATATTGAACTTTGTATTATTTCAACTGATCATAAAGATTAAGGACTCACTTCTTGATGTTGGTAAAATATTCACCAAGATAGCCATACTCACTAACTTCACAACAGACATAAAGACCAAGAAGGAAGAGTTAGAAACTAAGTTGGCTACACTTACAAATCAATTAGACCCCTTGAGAAGTTCAATGATGGATCATACTACCAAACTAAAGGGACTGATATTCAAGGAGAGAGAACTCAAAGAAGAAGATGAAAGAACAAGAATGTCATTGATGGAGTTACATGGATTGATGACTCCTCACATGGATATAATCCAAGCATACATCAAGAAGGCTGAAGAATTGATAGGTACTCCTGATATGAGTACAATTGATAACATGGAAGAAATAACATCTAGACTTCATGGGAAACATATTTCTCTATTAGCATTAAAGGATTCATCAGAGCACTCACTTTCTAGTGCTAAGGTACACTTCAAATCTATATTTGATAGATGTAAGATACCCTTGTACATACAATTTTGATTATAGTCTTTTGCATTGTTGCCAAAAATGGGAATTATAGAGCTAATAAAATAAGGGGTGTCATGGTAAAAAGGGGGAGTATAGTATACATATATTCCAATACATAGACAATTATCAAAGGGGGAGTATAGAGAAGTATAAAGGAGAAACCGATTCAGGGGAAGTATGTAAATGGACATGGAGTATGCTCACAAGTTTTTACGATCAATGCCAATGGGGGAGATTGTTGGCATATTAATGAGATATATGACATTTATGATGAGTATGAAGAGAATGGTTGGCATTGCTAGAAAATGATTCAATCGGTGAGATCATTTTTACTAAGTATGAGAAGTCACACAAACCAGTACATAGGTATAATAAACTAGTATAAAGTATGTTGATTGGTAAAGTAGCGTCAGAATTGGTACACGTGAAGGTAATCGATGAATAAGACATGTGAAGGTTAGACAAGTAAAGGGAGCAGATTGGTAAAGGACAACCAGTGCGACCACAAATTGGTACAGGTAAAAGTCAAGACACTAGGAACTGGTCAAAAAGGTGAACATGTATAGATAGAGGTTATCAAACAATTTTACTTCATTAGCCAAATCGGTCATGATGGTGGAAGATTCACTAAATCTGGACAACAGAGAAAATGTAGTACATTGTTCGAGGAGATGATTGAATCAATTTATAGGGAATTATGTATAGATATTTTCATGATTCAGAGGCATGTTTGACAAATAAACTTGAAGGAATATTTCACATTAGAAATGACAACATATGGTATGAATTGGCCGATACGGTAAGGATTTAATATTTTTACGAGTTACCTAAGATTTGAGAAATATGTTTGGCATAGAATGGGAACCCCAATTAGGTTTTACACTTGACAGTGAAGATAGTATATTAGAAAAGACTTGCAAGATGAGGCAGAGGAGTGGAAGAAGTTGTTATTGTTATTGTGAAAAGTTGATGAAGATTTGAAGCTGCGATCACAAAGCTGTTTGTGGAGATGTTATAGAGTTGAAGTCAAAACAAGTATAGACCATAAGGGATCTGATTAGTATTATAGAGTGCATATCATAGGTCTATTCATTTTTTTTGTATTCCTAATAGTTTCAACAAGTTGTAAATCCCTTAATTGGGTAGTCTTTAGCAAGACTCAATAGTAAATCCCTTAACAAGGTGAACACTATAATAGTGGGATTAAATCCTTTGACAAGGTAGTCATTAATTGGACTGTAGATACTTCTAACAAGGTATCAATCATTCTTGATAGGGTGAGTCACCTGGAAAGTGAAAAATTTTAAACTCTTAACTGGGTACTATTTTCTACTATAGTGAAAGGATTGTGGGTGTCATCCCCACCATAGTTTTTCCCCCTGACCAAGGGTTTCCATGATAAAAAAAAGTGTGTGCATGTATTTTTATTTGGTTTATTGCACTTTTTACTTCATAACTTCAATTATATGCTTTATGATATGGAAGTTTCTTTATTTCTTCTTAAGGGTATCAATAAGAATTTGAAAAGTTTTATAAGTACCAATTCACCCCTTGTCTCAATACCTATTGTTTCCAACATGAAATATCTATCACCATTTTTTTTTATCTCATAAGCCCACAAATATCATTATGCACCAAGTCAAGTATGTTCTTTGATGAAAAAAATTTACTCTTGAAAGTAGACCTAGTCAACTTACCCAGCTAACAGTCCTCACACATTATTTTGTCTGGTTTCACAAGTTGTGGCAGCCCTCTTATTGCATTTGTTTTACTTACTTTTATCAAACTATCAAAGTTAACATGAAAAAATATTCTATGCCACAACCAACAATCTTCAACTTTAGAAACCAAACAACTGTTCACATTATTATTCAGATGGAATAAGTTACCTCTAGTCTCCCTACTGATTGCAATCTGATTGAACCCAAGCCTCCAATTATTCTGCATACACCACCTTTAAATTCCAATCGGTAACCCTTATCTTTTAGTTGACCAACACTCAAAATATTATAGGATAGACTATTTATAAAGTAAACTTCATCTATATTACTCTTTCCATTCACAGAGATAATGCCTTTTCCTTTAACCAAACAAGGTGAATTTTTACCAAATCTTACCACACCACCATCAAACAAATCAAGTTTAGTGAACTTACTATTGTCACCGGTCATGTGATGTGAGAACCCACTATCTATAATCCATTAATTGGTCCAATAAAATTCTCATTCTAGGCACACATGGAAAAATGAGTAGCATAACATTGTAAAAACCAATAATTAAAATTCCAAAAATATAGAATAATCATAAAAGCCCAAATGGGAAACGAAATGCAATGGAATTTTGTATGAATACTAATTCTCAACCCACAAAGATAAATAAATTTATTTCAATTCAAGAGATGAAATGAATTAAAAGATATAAGAAGCCCCACCTCACCCAATGGTGGAAACACAAAACATGCAAAAGAAAAATAATTATTTGTGAAAATAAAAATGAATCTAGAGAAGAGGGAGCAATTGCAGCATGAATCCAACCAGCCGCTAGCCATGAAAATAAGATGAAGAGATCAACCACAAAGAGAAAATAATCATTTTTCTCTAATGCAAATTAGAGAAAAACCCAATTTCCCAAAACCACAAGTGTGGAAAATGAATCTTTTTTCACAATATAAAGTCACTTTTTGCCAAAAAGGCCAAAAAAGGATAAAATCAAGTCACTTAAACAATTAAATTTAAATATCAATACCTCCTAAAAATCCTTCCTGAATAAATCAAATCAATTCTAATTAAATAGAATTCAACTGTGAATTTTTTTTTGGTAATTAAAAATAACCCCCCAAAATTAAAATCAATATTTAGATTAATAATAGGGTGACCTCTCAGGAAGTCCCAATGCTTCACCTCTATGAGCATCACCTAGATGCAATGAGTGATAAGTATTCCATTCTTTCTCATGAGAGATGAATTCTTGTAAACTACTACTTTGAAATATGGGTCAATGAGTTTGACTCAAAAAAACTACACAGTTGAATCTTGATAGCAATAACACAATTTGACTTGACCTTAAAATATTTCCTAATTATCAATTGATGAGATTAAGGGGATTTCTAAATAATGGTTCATAAGGTACAACACTTTTTGAAGGTTTTTTCAAATGGGGTCGCAAGCAGGGTGGGCTTAACAATGGAGGAAACTCCATAGTTAAGCACACTTGAGCTAGAGTAGTACTAGAATGGGTGACCTCCCAAGAATTACTAGTGCTTCACCTCTATGAGCATCACCTAGATGCAATGAGTGCTAAGTTTTCCATTAATTCTCATGAGAGATGGGTTCTTGTAAACCACTACTTTTAAAATATGGGTCAATGAGTTTGACTCAAAAAAACTACACAACTGAATCTCGATATTAATATCACAATTTGATTTTCTATGGAAAGTATCTCCTACTTATCAATTGATGACCTTAAGGGGATTTATATTGAATGGTTCATAAGGAACAATACTTTTTGAAAGTTTTGCAAATAGGGTTGCAAGAATAGTGGGCTTAACCACGGAGGAAACTTCGTAGTTAAGCGTGCTTGAGTTGGAGTAGTACGAGGATGGTTGACCTCCCGAGAAGTCCCAATGCTCCACCTCTATGATCATTACCTATATTCAATGAGTGATAAGTGTTTCATTCATTCTAATGAGAGATGGGTTCTTATGAACTACTACTTATGAAATATGGGTCAATGTGTTTGACTCAAAAAAACTACACAGTTGAACCCTGATAGCAAATATCAAAATTTGACTTGTTGTGGAAAATACCTCCTACTTATCTATTAATGAGATTAAGGGGATTTCTAATGAATGGTTCATAAGGCACAACACATGTTAAGGTTTCTCAAATGGGGTTGCAAGAAGAGTGGACTTAACCATGGAGGAAACTCTGTAGTTAAGCACGCTTGAGCTAGAGTAGTACTAGGATGGGTGATATCCTAGGAAGTCTTGGTGCTTCACCTCTATGAACATCACCTAGATGCAATGAGTGATAAGTGTTCCATTCATTCTCATGAGAGATGGTTTCTTGTGAACCACTACTTATGAAATATGGGTCAATGAATTTGACTCAAAAAAATTACATAGTTGAGTCTTGATAGAAATATCACAATTTGACTTTCTATGTAAAATATCTCCTACTTATCATTTAAATTATAACTCAACTGCAACAATTGTAGGAACTCTAAATGCGTATGCATATGCTGGTCCAATCACAAATATGAAAATGAAGTCCAGATTTACCTACACGGTACTAGAGGTATAATTTTTAAATAATAGATATATCATTCATACATGAACAATTTTGGCTAAATCATGATCGACTAGTGAAACTATCCCCTGTGCTACTATTAGAGATGAGACACACTCAAACATGTAGCTCAAGAAAAGATGATTTTTTGTACTTGTTTACTAAAACACACACATACACACACACACACACACACATCAAGTGTAGCTTCTTATGGTATAAATAGTCAAAACATGTATAATCAAAGTACGCCCACTGAAAAAGTGATAGTCGAGTGACACAACCATTCAAATGTATTAGAAAGTCACGACACTAGTCCTTTCATATTTAATTCTCAATGTACATAATAATTAACATTTCATTTAAATTAAAATATTAAAATAATCATTATAAAATATTTAAACCTTAAAGCAGTAGAAAAACTCAAATTAGGTATCCATCAACACAAAGGCACAATAACATAATAAATTAGCGTTAATCATCATGATAACATAATAAAATGTTCTCAAACAAAAAATACACCAGATATTATCATAAAGCATCATGTCACATCACAAAAGCATCATCATACATATATGATCAAAATGGTAAGCAACAATATAGTCTAACATCTATGTCAACAATGATACTGATAAAACCAAAATCATGTATTATAATCAAATGGATCACATAGAGAAAATATCTAATCACATCATGTAAGTAATCATAGAATAAGAACAATAATCTAACTCGCATCAAAATAATATGGAACAAAAAGCAACCATGGGATGCACTACATGCCTAATAATTAGCACCTTGGCCTCTTTGGATGTAGGCTAGCAGAATGAGTTTAGCACTTCAACTTGAACTTTGGCACCTATGCCTAAATTTTAGCACTAGAGTTTTCATTTTAGCACTTGCACTTGGCTAAGAAAAGCAATATAGTTGAATGCCTTATTTTGGTTATTGGCCAATTTAAAAGATGTTTTGTGCTTGAATCTTCATCTTGTGCTTCTTGGTTTGTTGGTTTGAGCAAGTGATTATGTATGAAAACTTGGATTGATAGTTCAAATGAATTGGGCTAAATGCCATGGAACCCTTGGATTTGATTAACATTCATCCATTTATGAATATTGCATATTGTACTTGCTAATTTATAGAGTAACCATTGATTGTATGATTGTCATGTCAACTAATGCATGTCAAAGTTTAATTGTTCAAAAAAAAATATTTCATCTTTTTTAGAATGTGTTTTGTTCCTTTTTCCAAGGATTCCTTAGTAGGACATTACATCATGAGGAGAGCTTCAATTTTTTTGTGACCTTATTACACAAACTCAGATTTAATTCAAACCTGTGTGCGTTGAAGGCCATGTTGAATTGTATTTCATCCTTGTCCACTAGATATCTCTTGAGATCTAAATGGACATACATGAATCCATTTTTTTTAGTAGGAATTCAACTAAGGCCTTATCTTTGTGAAGGTTGAAATCCTCAATGACTAGATTAAGAGTGTTATGGTGACAAAAAATTTCATGAACATAGTAAATTGCCAACTCAGTTATCAAACAATAGGACTATGACAGGTCCATATCATTGGATAGAAATAGTTTATAGATTTTGAGAAAGAGGAATGGATGGTTATAAATTAGTATTAGATCAGGAATTGGATATATAATAAATGGATGAGATGTAAACAAAAAGAGGTAAATATGGAATATTTAAAAATTATTTTAATTTTTATGTAGTTTTGTGATTATTAGTCAAATAAATTTGATGAATAAAGGTTAAGCGATTGCATGATTGACATGTCTGATTATATTGATTATGATTACTTAAATAAAAGATTAAAAATTAAAATTTTTATTATCTTTAAAAGACAATGCAAGCATATAAGACATAACCATTTTGTTTTATTTAAATATTTGATGGATAACATAAAATTTTAAGTACATTTTATGATTTTAATTATGAATATTTTATGAATATAACACAAGATTAGTTAACTTTAAATAAATACTAAGTAATTATTTAAATATATAATGGATTAGGGACTAATGGACAAAAAAATTATAATGAATATTAATGATGGTGAATGATAAAATGATAATAAAGAATTCTAATAATAGAAGAAAAAATATTTTAGTGTCCACAATTCGTATTAGTAATCCAATAGCACCTTTCTAGATGCTTTTATAAATTTATTATAGTTATGTTTATATTCTTTTGAAAAAATAAAACATTATTTGAATGTAATTTTTTGTAAACCATACTCTTTATGTGGGATCTATTTTATTATTGGCCGACATTATATTCTAAATCTTTCTTTGCATGTATATGGATATGTTCTCCTAGATTAATCATTTGGCCAATTTGGTGTGAATGGAATAAAAGGATTTTCAGGAATGAAAAATCCTCTATGGAAGTGGTTCTCAAAGGTATTGAAAAATATATATTTGAGGTAGTTAATGCTCACATTAAGGATAAGATCAGTAATTACTAGCAGTTGCATTTTTTTTTAGAATGCAACGATCAACCAATAGTTTAGTAGTTGGTGCCTGATTTGTTATTTGCATGGTGCCTATTAATTTGTGGGAAAAACTGAGTGCTCATTATTTAAATGTGAGTATTTAATATTGCTTGGGTGCTTCAAAATTTTGTACCTAAATATTAAGAGCTCTTTGAAATATTTTGTTTACACCAATATAAACTGACGGCCTGTGCCTTCCCTTGCTTTTTTAATATGAAGGAAATAGCATAAATGCTTCCAAAGATTCAAATTTAAATTATAGACTGACAAACACTCAGCTCCAACGGATATTTTAAATACTCCCTTCTTCTAAATATTTTAATTTTTATTCATTTATTTTCCTAACATTTAATTTTCCATTCTTTCTATTTAAGCGAGGGCAATGCCTTCTATGAAAGATGTAATGGTTGAGGATGACAAAGTTGAGGAGCCACCCAAATACCACTTCTTTATCATGTAGCTCACATCCGCATATTCCACAGTGGTTTTGGTCTCTTTGTTCTCATCCGTAATAAGAGTCACCTATCCAAAATAGAATAAAGAACATGAAGTTAGTGTTTACAAGCATAAAATTCATGGCAGTTTTAGACTTAATCTACCAAGTGTGAGAGAGAGCTTACCTCTGCAAATCTGAATATGGCCGTTTTGGCACAAATACTATAGATATTATCATCTTCATCATGTGGCTGAATAGCAGAGTTGGCAAATGCAACCTTTGTTGAAACCTTAAAATAAAATAAATCTTCTTACCAGTAATTTGACTTAATGTCCAGAGCTGATTTTTTGATTTGTGTCTCACAAGAATGGCTATTTTGTTATAGACAGTTGAAGTGGTTTACATAAACATGAGGATGAATTAGATTTTTGCCTCCAAGAAGAATGGAAATTTCCCCATGTAGACAGTTGAAGTGTAAAGAAAAATATGAGAATGGAGTAAAGGTACTTGTGTTTAAATAAAGGACAGGGAAGTCAGTTGAGTTTCCTATAAACAATCAAGTTGACATAAACGTAATCCTGAGCTATTTAATTCTTATATTGTGAAGGAGAGCTTACTAATGCAGATCTGGAAGTTTGACCTTGTCTCTTCTTTACACTGCTTTACATTGAAACTGCTTTACATTGAAGAGCAATTAAAGTTCAGAACAAGTGCATCATGATAGGCTGAAACTTTATCCATATTGTAATTGTCTAGGAATTGCTTCAGTAGATCTGCTTGAAGTTTGAGTTTGTCTCTGCTTTACATTGAAGAGCAATATTCTGTAAGTGAACACATAAGAATTAGAATGTAAATATAGCATATAATAAAAGCTCCAAAATGTATGGTATAATCAAATAGAAATCTGGTTATTAATTTTAGTTACATACAGTGAAAGTCCAGAGCTGATTATTGGATTTGTGTGTCTAACAAGAATGACAATTTCATTATAGATAGTTGAAGTGGTTTACAAAAACTTGAGGATGAACTAGATTTTTGCCTCTCAGAAGAATGATAATTTCCCCATGTACACATTTGAAGTGTGAAGAAAAACATGAGAATGGAGTAAAGGTACCCGTGTTTAAATAAAGGGCAAGGAATTCAGTTATGTTTTGTATAAACAATCAATTTGACATAAACATTATCCTAATCTATCTAGATTTTATAGTGTGAAAGAGAGCTTACTAATGCATATCTGAATATGGTCACTCTAGCAGTGATATTGTATCTTAACTACGAACATGTGTTGCTTTAGTAGATTTGTTTGAAGTTTGACCTTGTCTCTGCTTTACATTCAAGAGCAATGAAAGTTCAGAGCTGATTATGTATGTATGGTCTATTTTTATATGATAGTAATCTGAAAAGAAATTTTGAATCAAGTTGACATAAACATAAGCCTGATCTACCTAAATTTTATAGTGTGAAAGAGAGCTTACCTCTGCAAATCTGAATATGGTCATTCTGGCAGTGATACTATATCATAATCATCTTCATCATGTGGCTGAATAGCAAAGTTGGCAAATGCAACCTTTTCTGAAACCTCAAAATAAAATAAAACACGTATTTGTCTAGGAATTGCTTCAGTAGATCTGCTTGAAGTTTGAGGTTATATGTGCTTTACATTGAAGATCAATATTTTGTAAGTGAACACGAAAGAATTAGAATATAAATAAAGTGTATAATAAGAGGTAAAAAATGAATGGTATAAGTAATTGTTTAGAGGATTGATGATTGATTACCTGGGCCTTTATTTCTTCATCTACCAAAGTTGGCATATGCAACCTTTGCTGAAAATTGAATAGAAAAGAAAATCTTTTGGAACTTGTTGTAGAATCTATTTCAATTGGGTTGAAAGTAATTTTAGTCTTTCTTCTTCCTTTTTGTGAATGGTTGTGTAGGGGTTGTTCTACATTTTACAGTATCTTTCAAAAGAGAATGGTGGTTGTATGCAGAGGTCTTCAATGGAATTCACTCTTGATATTGTTGTAAATATCAATCCCTGTCTTTTAGTTTTCCCAATGTCTATTGTAGCTTTTTCGAGTGTGAGCCCTCGCAATTTGTGGATAGTTATGGCCCTGACCATAGCCAATGGTAGCTGTGTTTTATTGCCTCAGGTTATTGGAGCAATTGGTACATTTTTTGGGTTTTGTTTATCCCATGGTGGACCATTGTAACTTTGAAAGTGGACAAGAACATAGTTTGGTAGCTCTGGGGGGCTAGAATTTTCATTGTAGTTGATGGATGTTATTTGTCCAAGTGATCTGTTGACAAGGCCTATTTCTATCCATAAATTTGCTATCAACATGACATGTTGGCCTATACATAGTAGGATTTCTAGTTGTAGTTAGTCATCATCATTATTGGCATTTGATGGTGATGCAATATTATGTGCACAACTAAGTGCAATTGGCAAGTTCAATTTTTGGAGCATTTATTTGTTGTGGAGGTTAGCCAAGTCATTAGTAGCAAACAAGTGCGTGGAAATATTAAATTTTTTTTTTAATGCTTAACATTGTGTCCGTTTGTTTCATGAGTGTCTCCCAGTTATGCTGAAGTGGTTGAGCCTTTCTTATATTTTGCAAAATTTCACGGAATCATTGTTGGGAGTTGGTTTGGCCTTATTGACAAAATATTGTGTCCAAAGTAACAACAGTTGTGAATGTTTTCCAAAGTAGGTGTGTTGTAGAATGAGAGGCATATATAGGCTTGTCCATAACTAGTGGCAGTTGGCCAAGGTCACCAACAAGAATAATGGGCAATCCACCAAAAGGTTGGTGTTTTTTAGTTGGATTGGCCTCACGTAGACGACTGTCTATTTTTAGTAGAAGCTTTGGTCCTATAAAGCTCATTTAGTCAAATAGAATTTATTTGACATGTTTGAAGTCTTCTTGGAGTTTTTTTAGTTCTTGGCCTTGTAAGGGGTGCATCTGTTTTATGGGTATTCGAAGGCAAGCATGTATTGTTGTTGCTTTTATGTTGTAAGCAACAACTCCTGTTGGGGCAAGTGCAAGTAATGTTTTTTTTTAAATTTGGTCCTTTTTGGTTTATGGTTTGCCTAATATAGTCTATTAGGTATGACTTCCCAGTTTCTACTATTCCTTGGATTATCATGTGTAATGGGTCTTTTTGGTGCAATTCCATATGGTGTCGAGTGATAATCTGCAATGCTTTTTTCTATCTAGTAGAGAGTTGACAATTGATGTTTGGTGTTTCAACATGATTAGTTGGTTCTATGTTTTTTTTCCCTTGAGAGATGAAGTGTGATGCAAAGTTGTTTAAATCATCAAGAATTTTATTTGTATCCCATGGATAGTTGAGGTCAAAGTCTTGTCTTCCTAGTACGTCTAGCTGGTCTATATCAATTTTACTACTTGCACCCATCCGAGAGAGTATCTCCCATTCATATAGGTCAGTCACATTTTCATCTTGGATTTCATCATCCTCACTTTCATGTTGGTCGTCGACTATGGATGTTGATGTAATTCTATTGATGTGCTAAGGTAAGTATTTGTTTGTGTGCAATAATTTCCAGTTTCTTAGTATGACTTCTTTTGTGCTGCCTATGTCTGTTGGCACATGGCAGAATGGCTTGTATAGAAAGATTTCACTCCAACAAAATGCCTCAAAGTTATCACTAGTTTCATTGGGAATTATATTAAAGTTAGGGTAAACATTAACATTTGTATTTTTTCTCTCTGGCCATTGGTTTTTCTTTCATTGTGGTTGAAATGAGTATCTTTGGGCTGATTCTATGAGAGAGATATTTTATAATTCGGGTGGTCATTGCATGTAGGAGTGGATGTAGGTGGCTCCTAATTCTTCTATGTTATTTGAGTTTTTTATTCGATGCAGCACCTGCTTGCTTACGTTTAAGGAAATAAAGTTTCAACTACAAGTTACGAGGGGTAACTTTTAAAGCATCTCTTGGGCACTAATGTCTTGATTGACAATTATTCCCATCATGAATTTTTGATAAGCTAGTAGATATTTGTCATTAGAATTGGTTTTCTCAGCTATTCTCTTTAATATTGTGATATAGCTTTCAGATTTTTTTTCTATCTTTGATGCATATTTTGAGATGTAGTCGAGAACAACTTTTTTGGATATGACAGGTTGACAGTCAACATTAGCTCTCCATATTGCAAGCATCTGAGGGTTGTGTATGTTTAGTCTATCATCATTTCTTGCTGTGTTGTATGTTATGGTGTGGTCATTGTCATTTGTTAAGGTCAAAATTGTTTGTTCTATCCATGGAGCTTTGTAATGACATTCTATTTTTTTTATTTTTCTTCCTTTAAAATGTTTGTTCTATGCATTTGGTATTCCTTTGTATAGTTTTGAGTATTTCTTCATAATCTTGTAGAGGGTCCATCGATAATATTTGATCAGTATTGAGGAGGCAGGGATCATCTTTAAGGCTATAATGTGATCTATTTGCTCTATTTTTTTGGCTGCATGGATTCCAAGATGAAACATATTTATCAAAGAATTTTTTTGCATTTTTTACTTCCTCTTGGTTGTTCCAATTGATTGTATCCATATTCAGTGCATCTAGAAGCCATATAAAACCATGGATGTGTGTAGACCCTCAATGTTGCCACTCATACTGACGCAAGAAAAGGAGCAAGAGGGGCCAAAATATGGTGCACCCTAATGATCCAAGCCTACACAACACATGTGGAAGCAACCAACAACAATAGTGAGAGAGAGAATGTCAAATCTTTCATATATTATCATCAAATAGAACCATACATGTTGGGATGTAAGGCCTTCCTAGTTAGGGCCAGATATTACAATGAATCATAGAAGTCCTCAAACATGCGAGGATCTGTCAAAATCTCTACTTCTATCTTATATCAACTCCTATCCTAAAACTACTACCCCTCAACTCTAAACCAACAACTACATTTATACAAGAAGCTACCGAGCTAAGTCGGCCTTCAGATCCATAATCAATGGAAGGAATAGTCAGATTTGTGACCACATGCTTCCCAATGAAGGATTCCAACATTAAATCCATGATCCAATATAAATGCACAAGTTGGCCACAACAGGAACTAAAACTAAACTTGTCGGTGAGAAAGATAATCAAGTAGCAGACAGGCAATGTCAAGCACCAGTGAAATAACCGACCACCTAGGAAATAACTGACCACACTTGGTAACCAAAGGAAACTAACCAACTACCAACCAACTTGGTCAAAGCAGAAACCAAGCAACATAGACAAACTCCAAATTATTTTTGGTGACACAGGATTGCCAAGGACTCGAGATGCTCCTGCATTAGACACTTGGGGTTATTTTGAAATGATTCTCTAAATCATTTGGTAGGTTTGGTCCAAGCTATATCCAACTTAGACTATGAAAGCCATGAACTATCTTCCATCGGTCTATTCTTCCACTTTACCAGATATTCCATATACTATTTTCCCCTTGTACTCTTGCCAACTCTTTCTTTCAAAATCTGTTCGACTTCATCATTCTGCTTCTTTGGATATTTTGTCAGTACTGTTACTTCCTCATCAGGTTCATGATACTCATACAAATCAAAAATGTTGAAAATCAGGGATATGTCCATGTCATCAGGTAACTCAATGTCAAATGCATTTCCACTGTCAAATTTCTTCAAAATCTTGCAAGGTCCAAACTTATTCATCTTCAGCTTCCCATATGTTCCAACAAGAAATCGACCTTTCTTCAAATGAACCATCACTTCATCACCAACATTAAAAATTTTGTATCTTCTTGATCTATCATCTCTGTCTTTGTATTTTTTATTATTGACTTCCAGCTTCAGCTTCACATCTTCATGCAATGTCTTCATGTACTCAACAAATTTTACTCCTTGAGCACTTTTCTTATTCTCATCAGCAATTTCTCTCAAATTAGATATTCCTCTCAGTTGTGTGCCATTCACAATCTCAAATGGTGTCTTTCCAGTACTCCTATTCATTGAATTATTGTATGCAAACTCTGCTTGTGCCAACACAGAATCCCAATTACTTAGGTTGTCTCAAACTAAACATCTCAAAATATTTCCCAAACTTCTGTTCACAACTTCAGTCTGTCCATCGATTTGTGGATGAAATGTAGAACTATATTTCAACTCAATGCCAAATTTCTTCCAAAGGGTTTTCCAAAAATATCCAACAAATTTACTGTCTCAGTTAGAGATAATACTCCTTGATAATCCATCCAATCTACCAATTTCCTTAAATAAAAGATCTACTACATGTACTACATCTGATGTCTTTCTAAAAGGTATAAAATGTGTCATCTTAGAAAATCTATCCACAACAACAAATATAGAATCATTACCTCTTACTGTCTTCGGTAAGCCAAGAAAAAAGTCCATACTAATGTCAATCCAAGCTTTCTCAGGAACAACAATTGGTGTATACAATCTAGCATTCTGACTTACTCCTTTTGCAACTTGACAAATTCCACAACTTTTCACAAATTTCTGAACAACTTTATACAACTGCGGCCAATAGTACTTTTCCTTAAACAAATTCCATGTTTTATCAATACCAAAATGTCCAGCCAAACCACTACTATGTTTCTCCTTTATCTGATTAGTTCTCATTACTCCTCTCGGTATACACAATTGAATACCTTTAAACAACATACCTTCCTGAATGAAATATTCATCCCATTTAGTGTCTTGTTGATCTTGAATAAGTGCTTTGCACTTTCTCCATGGATTAGAAAAATCACGGTCAAACTCATAAGAATCTCTCATCTCATCAAAACCAAGAACTTCAATTTTCATCTCAATCATCAAAGATCTTCTTCTACTCAATGCATCAAAAACTCGATTAGTGACTCCGCTCTGATGCTTTATCACAAATGTATAACTCTGCAAATACTCAACCCATTTCATATGTCTCTGATTTAACTTATTCTGACTACCCAAATATTGTAAAGCCTTATGATCAGTATACAACACAAATTCACTTAGTATCAAATAATGTCTCCATTTCTTCAACGCTTGAATAATAGCATAGAATTCTTGATCATACACAGAATATTTCCTTCTAGCATTATATAAATTTTCACTAAAGAAAGCAACATGTTTACCTTCTTGACTCAACACAGCTCTAATTGCACTTCCACTTGCATCACATTCTACTTGAAATACTTTACTGAAATCAGGTAATGCCAAAATAGGTAATTCAACAACTTTCTGCTTCAGAGTCTCAAAATTTTTGTCAGTTCCATGTGTCCACTTGAATTCTCTTTTGTCTCCTCTCATAATCTCAGTCATAGCATTACAAATTGAACTGAAATTCCTTATGAACTTTCGGTAAAAACTTTCCAAACCATGAAATGATCTTACCTCACTGGAATTTAGAGGTGTAGGCCAATTCAAAATAACTTCAACCTTTTCAAGATCCATCTTCAAACCATCAGCTCAAATAACAAATCCCAAATACACAATCTCCTCTTTCATGAATGAACACTTTTTTAGATTTATCAGCAATTTCTCCTCTTTCAATCTCTGAAAAACTTTTCTAACATGAAACAAATGTTCTTCTCTGATCTTAGTGAATATCAAAATATCATCAAGATATACAATCATAAACTTACCCAAGAATTTCTTCAAAACTTCATTCATCAACCTCATAAAAGTACTCGGTGCATTAGTTAAACCAAAGGGCATAACCAACCACTCATACAAAACTTGTTTTGTCTTGAAAATAGTCTTCCATTCATCACCTTCTCTGATTCTAATCTGATGATACCCAATTTTCAAATAAATCTTTGTGAAATACTTTTCTCTAGTCAGACTATCCATTATGTCATCCATTCTCGGTATAGGAAACCTATACTTCACTATTATCTTATTGATTGCTCTGGAATCAATACACATTCTCCATTCCCCATTCTTCTTTGGTACCAATACAACAGGTACTGCACAAGGACTCAAACTTTCTCTAATCAAACCTTTCTCTAGCAACTCTTGAATCTGTCAGTTCAATTCCTGATTCTCGATAGGTGTCAACCGATGAGGTGCCTTATTTGGTAAACTAGCTCCAGGGATTAGATCCATACAATGATCAATGCTTCTTTTGTTATAAATAGGAAATACTAAGAGGGGGGGGTGAATTAATATTCTACAAAATTTTATTTTTTCCCAATTATGGATACAACAGATTATCTTAATGCATGCATAACATATAAAGCTAAACAACATGCATAGCAATAAAACTAAAGAACTCATAACACATTATTTGTTCTCGAGGAAACCCTAAACAAGGGAAAAACCCAGTGGGGATGGTACCCACAAAGATCCACTAATCAAAAGTATCATGTTAAGGATGTTGACCCTATTAGGAGTCTATTACATGCATATAGTGTCTCAGTCCTGATTAAGGGACTAAAGGCCTTGTTAGAAGATTCAACCCTGTTAGGAGTTGGCAGTACAAAATGTGATTACCAGATGAGCCAACTGCGCAAACAAGTAATATACAATATTTACTGATTAAAAAATTAGGTCAAGGTACATAACCTTATACTACTTGCATCAATATCTCTTCATTGCTCTTCACTTTCGCTATTACATTCACATATTCATTACTCCTATTTTATATTAAATTTGTACATATCTTTATACAAGTTATTAAGATTAATAACTTTCCAGTCGGCTATCATATTACAAAATATCTTTATCCAAGGGTTAACATCTAGGATGTCATCCCTTTATATTGTTAAGTCATTATTTTGATAAACAAAATAATCCATTAACTCTTTATCAATTCTATCTTCAAATTCTGTCCTGTCGGCTTAACACTGTCTTTAGTAAAATTGTCATAACTTTTTCCGTACATGTCATACTAACTTTCACTCTAAGGTGAGTCTTCAATAGTCACCATAGAGTCTATGTTCAAGTTCCCAAGCATTGAACTTACTCCAATACACATCATAAATCAAAATTGTCTTCAGGTTCACTGGCGAAAACACACCATCTCATACTTAGACAATTTGCATTGCGCTCTAACATACTAGCACTCTGACCTGTGCGATCTTCATGTAGATCATATGTTTCCATAATGAAAACATCTATGTAACCAACTCAACCAAATTTCCAAGAATCTCCCCCTTTGTCATTGGTGGCAACATATGAGAAAATTGGCTAAGTCTTAGACTCCAAAAATTCAAAATTGTGCCCATAATACAATATATATATATATATTGTCCTTATGACTTCATGAATCCTCTATATATACTATACTCCCCCTAAGAGTATGCATCCTTATCAATTTTCTTCTATATATCTCTCCCCCTTTGACAACAATGACAAAAAAAGGTAACGAGGGTTACAAAATTGTGTTCACAAAAAGTTATACCTTGATTCAATATTGCAAAGCCGGTAGGCTTGCAACACAATCTACAAAATTGATCTTCATAGCCTCTAATTATTTCTCCCATGATTTCTTAATGGAATCTTCCACACTGAGTAGTGCGCACAATCCATAAGATGCAATCTCACATGCTTGGAGATTTTCATAACTAAACTTCTGAAAAGATGTCTTGGCTGAAAGACATTCTTCCAGTTGTCATTCAATAGTGCTCAAGTTTATAGAAATGTGCTCTCTTAAAAGAGTGAATCTCTTCAGCTTCCTATCCTTGTCATCTTGAAAAACTCTTATTTCATCATAAATCTTGTAAATTTTCTACTCAATATCAAATATCTTCACATTGGGGCTCGAAAGAAGGTTTATCTCATTCTGAATTTTTGCTTCCTTCATCTTCATCTTGTGAACTTCCTCTGCTACCAAGTTCTCTAATTTTGTACACTGAATGTACAAGGATTTTCCTTTTTCTAAATTCTTTTTCAAGTCCTTTATACATATATCAAGGTTATTGATATCATTCCTAATATTTTGACTAATGTCCAAAAGTGTTTTGGCCTCATAAGTTGCTTGAGCTTTCATCTTTGCTATATCAAATATATTTGTAAACTCATCATCAAAAGTATTCATCACTTTCTCTGCTCTTTCCAGATGGTCATCTTCTGTAATTTGTGTAGTAATAATGCCTTGTAACTTATCAGTAAGCTCCTTCAGGAATCCTTCAAGACTCTTTACTTTCTTGTTCTTTTCGATGATCTTGTTCAAAGATGTGATCAATTCCATCTGATCATCATCATCTACTTCCTTTCCCAAATTCTCAATCATAGAACCAATCTGAGTTTTCTTGCTAGTCTTAGGTGTAAGATTGATTTCTTCTAGAGTGGGAACATGTACTTGTTTCTCTGTCACTTTAGGTTCTACAATTTTGATTTTTGTTTTCTCTTCTTCTTTGGTACTATCCTGCTCTTCAAAAGATGAATTGTCAATAATGTTTTCAAGATTCTTGAATAAGTTATCATCACTATCCAAGGTGATCTTAGTTCCTTCAACATTCAGTACTTCGTCCTCAATATTTATGGCTGGTGGAGAGGGAATGTCCTCTTGTTCTGCTTCTTCTACTTGATCTTTAGATTCTGTTGCAACTAATGATTCTCCAGCATTCTCTATCATAACCTTAATGATATCTTTCTATATTTCTATGTTAACTTCTTCATATCTACCTCCCATAATCTGAATAGTTCTCTTCTTGGTTCTTAGATGGGTGCTTAGATCCTTCATAATCTGATTGAAGTGTTCTTCATCTCTGACAACACAAAGTTTTCTTACAAGCTTTTCTCTAATAGTTATATCTTCTTCTAATGCTCTCTTCTTCCTATTTACAAGTTTCTTGTACAAGTCATCAGGTATCTTACCCTAAATTTTATCAAATTTCTTATCAGATAAAATCATATGCTTCACCACTGCATTTTCTAGATTCAATCTTTCTACATAATCATAGAGATCATAATATTTGTTCATCTTTGTAAAGTCTCTATCTTGAATAATCTATTCATTAACCTTTTCAACTCTAGGTTTCCAAGTTTTCTTCTTAATAGGAGTGCTTTCATCATCTTTGATTTCTGCAACTTTCCTTTGAACTGGTGGCACCAATGTCTTCAGCTCTTACCTGGTCCAATAGAAATCTCTTTTATTCTTTTGCTAGGTGTGGAGGAGGTTGAACTAGTGGATATTCTTGTTACTTCATCCTTCTCTGTTTCTTCCACTTTTACCTTAATTTGTGTCTCCCCTTGCTGTGCTACAATTGATGATAGAGGTTGAATAGACAAAACTTCTTTTTGTCCAATTTCTCTAACCGATGCTACTATTTTATTGGCTACCAAGAACTCATGTTCAGTCATCCCTGTAACTTTTAGAATCTTCTTGATTGTACTCTCAACCCTTTTCTTTGACTGCTTCTCTTCAAGGATGGTCTTTGTGGAGTTGAAGTTCTCCTCAAAGGTTCCAAATCCGTTACAGTAAATATCCAACTTGCACTTAAGTAGTCTACTCACATATTCTTCTATTTCAATCTTAGATATCTCATAGCCAAGAGGGTCTATGAACTTTGTTCTAGGTTCTACTACTTCAATGTAAGTAAAGTTACTATCAACCATGAAACATATCTTATTTTTATACTTCTCCACAAGAGACTTTGGGATCCTTGATCTGCTAGACATCAAATTCTGAAATGATTTAATTACCAACACTGTAGTTTCATTTACTTTATCAATAACATGCATCCTATACACTTGGTTAATCCTTTCCATTGTAGTTTGGCCATCATTCTAGTCATTTCCAATGGTGAATGAAAATCTTCTCAATAAATGAAAGAACATATAAGTGATTAAAGATGAGAATCTAAATTGTGAATAGTTAGTCTTCTTTATCTTTTCCAAATTTTCAAACAACTGAATTCTCAAAATCTCACACATGTCAACTTGTACTTTATCCACACACATCAAATAAGCCACATGTACCATTCCAGCTACCATGTCATCCTCTCTTGAGTTAGCAAAAAACCTAGTTGTTAGGATCTTACACAAGTATCTAACATCATCTTGCTATATCTTGCTAATTACAATTCCTCTGCCATTGTAGGATGAATTTGTGTTGTCTATGACTATTTTCCTCATGTTTTTCTCATTCAAAGCAATGGCTCCAATTTTAGATAGTCCAGTTACTTCATGAATTAAGTCAGCTGTAATGTCTATCACTCTGTCATCTAACCAAAACTTTCCATTGTGAATTCTTATTAGGATTATCTTGGTACATTCTTCATTATCAAATTCATATTGAAAAGCATACTTAATGATCTCATTATCTTTCAAATGCTCAAACCCTACATTCAATAACATGTCCTGATAATAGATCTTCTGATATTCCTTTGTGAAGTCACTATCACTGATAGTCTCTAGTTTACATCCTAGATAACTTCTAACATTCTCTAGATGTAAAACTCCATCTGGTATGGATGATAAAGCTAACCTAGGATCATCTTCGAAGGGTTCTACTGGTTCCCTTTTCATTTTAGGTCTATTCTTATCTCTGACATTGTGAATCGAAGAAATATCCATGATTTCCTCTAATTCCTTAACTGATTTAAAGATTTGCCAAGTAAAATACCTCGATTCCGCGATTGAGGGCTTGGGTAGATTCGGCACACAAATTTTTCACCAAATCCTTGCAAAATGCTTCCAATCACTGCTCTTTGATCTCATTAACCCTTGTATTCACTTTGATGATCAAATAACACCATTCATGACCTTTTATCATTTCATTCTCACTTAGATCTGACATCGCATTCAATTCTTTTGCCGCTTCTTTCCAAAAAGTTGAATCTGTTAACCTGCAAAACTTAAAACTTCTTGCGATCTCACAAAACATAATATTTTTCTTTGCACTCTTCACCATAGCATTAGAACATCATATAATACCTTGCATTAACTGCACAAGACTCAATTCATCATATATCAAATTCTACACTAATCTAAGTTCCTATTCTACTATATTTTTCATGAATTAAGTACTTTGAGATGGGTCAGGTAAAGATTCATTCTTACCACTTAATACTTCACCTTTCTGACTACCTTCAGTGCTGAATATGTCTCCTTGATCTATTCTTTTAATAAACCTCACTTCATCTAGGTTACTACAACATCCTTTCTAACTATTGCTTGCATATTCATTTCTTCTTGCATGACTTCTTGGCTTAGAATTGGTATGAAAAACTCTATTGTTCATTCTACAAAACTTTGTTGTATGTCCAATCTTGTTACATATCTGACAAACTATTCCATTGTTTCCATATCTTGGTCTAGGCTGATTGATCTATGATCTGCAATTACTAGCAATGTGTCCAACCTTGTTGCATCTATAACATACTATTCCATTTCTTCTATTCATATCTCCAGTAGGTTTCTTATTTGCATGGTTAGTATTTCTAAAAATTATACTATTATTGTTATTCTCAACAAATTTAGGTTTTCTGCATTCAATAGCTCTATGTCCAAAACCATCACAATTATAACAATTGTTAGAAATAGGGAACACTAAGGGGGGGGTGAATCAGTATTCTACAAACTTTAAATTTTTCCCAATTATGGATATAACAGATTATCTTAACAAATGCATATCATAAGAAGCTAAACAACATGCATAGCAATAAAACTAAAGAACTCATAACACATTATTTTTTCTAGAGGAAACCCTGGCCAAGGGAAAATCATGGTGGGGATGGTACCCACAAAGATCCACTAATCAAAAGTATCATGTTAAGGATGTTGACCCTATTAGGAGTCTATTACATGCATATAGTGTCTTAGTCTTGATTAAGGGACTATAGTCCTTGTTAGAAGCCTCAACCCTATTAGGAGTTGGCAATACAAAATGTGATTACCAGATGAGCCCACTACCCAAACAAGTAATATACAATATTTATTGATTACAAAAGTAGGTCAAGGTACATAACCTTATACTTCTTGCATCAATATCTCTTCACTACTCTTTCACTATCGCTATTACATACATTAGTTACTTCTATTTTACAATTACATCTTTACATATCTTTATACAAGTTATTAAGATTAATAACTTTCCAGTTGGCTATCATATTACAAAATTTCTTTATCCAAGGGTTAACATATAGGATGTTGTCTTTTTATATTGTTAAGTCATTATTTTGATAAACAAAATAATCCCTTAACTCTTTATCTATTCTATCTTCATATTCTATCCTTTCGACTTAACATTGTCTTTAGTAAAACTGTCATAACTTCTTCTGTACATGTCATACTAACTCGTGCTCTGAGGTGAGTCTCCAATAGTCACCATAGAGTCTATGTTCAAGTGTTCAAGCACTGAACTTACTCCAATCAATATCACAAACAAAAACTCTCATCAGGTTCACTGGTAAAAACACACTGTCTCATACTTAGACAATTTGTATTGTGCTCTGACATACTAGCTCTCTAACCTATGTGATCTTCATGTAGATCATATGTTTCCATAATGACAACATCTATGTAACCAACTCAGCTAAATTTCCAACAATCTCCCCCTTTGTCATTGGTGGCAACATATGAGAAAATTGGCTAAGTCTTACAACTTCAAAATCTCAAAATTGTGGCCATAATACAAAATATATATGTACTATCCTTATGAATTCATTAATCCTCTCTATATATTGTACTCCCCCTAAGAGTATGTATCCTTATCAAATTTTTGCTATATATCTCTCCCCCTTTGAGAACAATGACAAAAAAGGTAAAGAGGGTAACAAAACTGTGTTCACAAAATGTTATACCTTAATTCAATATTGCAAAGCCTGTAGGCTTGAAACACAATATGCAAAATTGATCTTCATAGCCACTAACTATTTCTCCCATGATTTCTTAATTGAATCTACCACACTGAGTGTTGCGCACAATCCATAAGACGCAATCTCACATGCTTGGAGATTTTCATAACTAAACTTCTGAAAAGATGTCTTGGCTAAAAGACATTCTTCCAGTTGCCCTTCAATAGTGCTCAATTTTATAGAAATTTTCTCTCTTAAAAGAGTGAATCTCTTCAGCTTCCTATCCTTGTCATCTTGCAAAATTCTTATTTCATCATAGATCTTTCAAATTTTCTGCTCAATATCAAATACCTTCACATTGGGGCTCGAAAGAAGGTTTGTCTCATTCTGAATTTCTTCTTCCTTCATCTTCATCTTCTAAACTTCCTTTGCTACCAAGTTCTCTGATTTTGTACACTAAATGTACAAGGATTTTCCTCTTTCCAAATTCTTTCTCAAGTCCTTTATATAGATATCAAGGTTATTGATATCATTCCTTATATTCTGACTGATGTTCAAAAGTGTCTTGGCCTCATAAGCTGCTTGAGCTTTCATCTTTGTTATATCAGATAGATTTGTAAACTCATCATCAAAAGTATTCATTACTTTCTTTTCTCTTACTAGAGGGTCATCTTCTACAATCTATGTAGTAATAATACCTTGTAATTTCTTAGTAAGCTCCTTCGGGCATCCTTCAAGGCTCTTTACTTTCTTGTTCTTACCGATGATTTTGTTCAAAGATGTGATCAATTCCATCTGATCATCATCATCTACTTCCTTTCCCAAATTCTCAATCATAGAACCAATCTAAGTTTTCTTGTCAGTCTCAGGAGTAAGACTGATTTCTTCTTGAGTGGGAACAAGTTCTGGTTTCTCTAGCACTTTAGGTTCTACAATTGTGTTTTCTATTTTTTCTTCTCCTTTGGTAGTCTCCTACTCTTCAAAATCTGAATTTTCAACAATTTTTTCAAGATTCTTGAATAAGTTATCATCACTATCTAAGGTGATCTTAGCTCCTTCAACATTCATTACTTCATCCTCAATATTTATGGTTGGTGGAGAGGGAATGTCCTCTTGTTCTGGGTCTTCTACTTGATCTTTGGATTCTGCTACAACTGATGATTCTCTAGCATTCTCTGACATTACCTTGATGATTGATTACTATGTTTCTACATTAACTTCTTCATATCTGCCTCCCATAATCTGAATAGTTCTCTTCTTGGTTCTCAGATGGGTGCTTAGATCCTTCATAATTTGATTGAAGTGTACTTCATCTCTTACAACACAAAGCTTTCTTACATTCCTTTCTCTAATAGCTATGTCTTCTTCCGATGCTCTCTTCTTCCTATTTACAAGTTTCTTGTACAAGTCATCAGGTATCTTAACCTGAATTGTATCAAACTTCTTATTAGATAAAATCATATGCTTCACCACTGCATTTTCTAGATTCAGTCTTTTTGCATAATCATAGAGATCATAATATTTGTTCATCTTTGTAAACTCTCCATCTTGAATAATTTGTTCATTAACCTTCTCAACTTTAGGTTTCCAAGTTTTCTTCTTAACATGAGTACTTTCATCATCTTTGATATCTACAATTTTCCTTTGAACTGGTGGCACCAATGTCTTCTGCCTCTTTCCCGGTCTAGTAGCAATCTCTTTTACTCTTTTGCTAGGTGTGGAGGAGGTTGATCTAGTGGATATTCTTGCTTCTTGATCCTTCTCTGTTTCCTCCACTTTCACCTTAACTGGTGTCTCCCCTTGCTGTGCTGCAATTGATGATAGAGGTGGAATATACAAGACTTCTTTTTGTCCAATATCTCTAATTGCTGTTGTTGTTTTCTTGGCTACCAAGAACTCATGCTCAGTCATCCCTGTATCTTTTAGAATTTTCTTGATAGTACTCTCAACTCTTTTCATTGACTGCATCTCTTCAAGGATGGTCTTTGCAGAGTTGAAATTCTCATCAAAGGTTCCAAACCTGTTATAGTGAGTGTCCAGCTTGTACTTAAGTAATCTGCTCACATATTCTTCTATCTCAATCTCAAATATCTCATAGCCAAGAGGGTATATGAACTCTGTTCTAGGTTCTACTACTTCAATGTACGTAAAGTCAGTATTAACCATGAAACATATCTCATTTTTATACTTCTCCACAAGAGATTGTGGGATCCTTGATCTGCTAGACATCAAATTCTAAAATGATTTGATTACCAACACTGTACTTTCATTCACTTTATTAATAACATGCCTCCTATACACTTGGTTAATCCTTTCCATTGTAGTTTGGCCATCATTCCAGTCATTTCCAATGGTGAATGGAAATCTTCTCAATAAATGAAAGAACATATAAGTGATTAAAGATGAGAACCTAAACTATGAATACTTAGTCTTCTTTATCTTTTCCAAATTCTCAAACAACTATATCCTCAAAATCTCACACATATCAACTTGTACTTTATCCACAAACATCAAATAAGCTACATGTATCATTCCAGCTGCCATGTCATCCTCTCTTGAGTTAGCACAAAACTTAGTTGTTAGGATCTTACACAAGTATCTGATATCATCTTGTTGTATCTTGCTAATTACAATTCCTCTACCATTGTAGGATGAATTTGTGTTGTCTATGACCATTTTCCTCATGTTTTTCTCATTTAAAGGAATGGCTCCATTTTTAGATAGTCCAATTACCTCATGAATTAAGTCAGCTGTGATATCTATCACTCTGTCATCTAACCAAAACTTTCCATTTTGAATTCTACTTAGGATTATCTTGGTACATTTTTCATTATCAAATTCATATTGCAAAGCATACTTAACGATCTCATT
Source organism: Chamaecyparis obtusa (assembly GCA_027943335.1). NCBI lineage: Eukaryota > Viridiplantae > Streptophyta > Pinopsida > Cupressales > Cupressaceae > Chamaecyparis > Chamaecyparis obtusa. The sequence continues at coordinate 5,941,767 of BSBK01002152.1, read as the reverse complement.
ATCTTTCAAATGCTCAAACCCTAATTTCAATGACATGTCCTAATTATAGATTTTTTGATATTCCTCTATGAAGTCACTATCACTGATAGTCTCTAGTTTGCATCCCAAATAACTTCTAACATTCTCTAGATGTAAAACTCTGTCTGGTACAGATGATAAAACTAACCTAGGATCATCTTCCAAGGGTTCTACTAGTTCCCTTTTCATCTTAGGTCTATTATTATCTCTGACATTGTGAATCAAAGAAACATCCATGATTTCCTCTAATTCCTTAACTGATTTAAAGATCTGCCAAGTAAAATACCTCAATTTCATGATTTAGGGCTTGCGTAGATTCAGCACAAAATTCTTCACCAAATCATTGCAAAACACTTCCAATCACTGCTCTTTGATCTCCTTAACACTTGTATTCACTTTGATCATCAAATAATTCCATCCATGACCTTTTATTAATTCAATCTCACTTAGATCTGACATCACATTCAATTCTTTTGCCACTTCTTTCCAAAAAGCTGATTTTGTTAACCTGCAAAACTTAAAACTTCTTGCGATCTCGCAAAACATAATATTTTTCTTTTCACTCTTAACCATAGCATTAGGACATCATATAATACCTTGCATTCACTATGCAAGACTCAATTCATCATATATCAACTTCTACACTAATCTAAGTTCCTATTCTACTATAATTTTCATGAATTAAGTACTTTGAGATGGGTCAGGTAAAGATTCATTCTTACCATTTAATAATTCACCTTTCTGGCTGCCTTTAGTACTAAATATGTCACCTTGATTTGTGCTTTTAATAAACTTCACTTCATCTAAGTTACTATAGCATCCTTTCTTACTTTTTCTTCCATCTTCATTTCTTCTTGCATGACTTCTAGGGTTAGGATTGGTATGAAAAAATCTATTGTTCATTCTGCAAAAGCTTGTTGTATGTCCAATCTTGTTACATATTTGACAAACTATTCCATTATTTCCATATCTTGGTCTAGGTTGATTGATCTATGATCTACAATTTATAGCAATGTGTCCAACCTTGTTGCATCTATAATAGACCACTGCATTTCTTCTGTTCATATCTTCAATAGGTTTCTTATCTGCATGGTTAGTATTTCTAAACATTCTACTATTATTGTTATTCTCAACAAATTTAGGTTTTTTGCATTCAATAGCTCTATGTCCAAAACCATGACAATTATAACTATAACCATTAAGAGGTTTAAATTGCTTACTTATGCAATCTCTCTTCATATGACCAACAGTATTACAAGCAAAACATCTACCTTTGAATTCTCTTTGCATACCTTTAGGTGATTCCTCTTGCTTAGGTGGTTCTTCTTCCTTAGGTGTATCTTCAGATTTTTTGATCTCATCAGACTTCTTCTCATCTATACTTTCAGATATCTTCAGATCTAGTTCCTCGCTTTCTTCATTTGCTTTAAAAATGTTGAATTCAAGACCAGTCTTATCATAGAATGGTTTTTGATAAGATATTTGTTCATCAATCTTCTCACTAGTTGAATATAGTCTTTCAAGTTGCTACTTAAACTGAGTCAGTTCTCCTTTCACAATTGTATTGTATTTCTCAAGTTCAACATACTGAAAATTGACTTTCTCAAGTTCAGATGTTACTTTACCAAGTTTAGATTTTAGCCCTTCATTTTCATGTTTAAGATTTTCATTTTCAGATTTCAGATTTGCTTCATTCTTGCCATTTCTATCTTTCAGACTTAGCTTCAGATTTTCTATCTTCAGTTCATGTTTAAGGATCTCATTTTATTTCTCTAAGTTGTCATCACAATCTTCAATATGAATTTTGGATTCCTTTTCAGATTTCAGATCTTCCAACTTGTTTTTCAGTTTCTCAATGAGGTTCTTTGCATCATTATATTTTCATTTCAAAGTATCTCTTTCTTCAATAAGCATATCAATATGTTCAACAGCTTCTTCAAGATTCTTCTATAGCTGATCCATATCCATAGAGATCTTACTCAAGCTATTAGGCTTTCCTTGAATGATTCTTTTCTGAGTAACTAAGCTCTGATACCAATTGTTAGAAATAGGGAATACTGAGAGGGGGGGTGAATCAGTATTCTACAAACTTTAACTTTTGCCCAATTATGGATATAATAGATTATTTTAACATGTGTAACATAAGAAGCTAAACAACATGCATAGCAATAAAACTAAAGAACTCATAACACATTATTTGTTCTGGAGGAAACCCTGGCTAAGGGAAAAACTCGGTGGGGATGGTACCCACAAAGTTGCACTAATCAAAAGTATCCTGTTGAGGATGTTGACCCTGTGAGGATTCTATTACATGCATATAGTGTCTCAGTCCTGATTAAGGGACTATAGGCCTTGTTAGAAGCCTCAACCCTATTAGGAGTTGGCAGTACAAAATGTGATTACCAGATGAGCCCACTACCCAAACAAGTAATATACAATATTTACTGATTACAAAAGTAGGTCAAGGTACATAACCTTATACTGCTTGCACCAATATCTCTTCCCTGCTCTTTCACTATCGCTATTACATACATTTGTTACTTCTATTTTACAATTACATCTTTACATATCTTTATACAAGTTATTAAGATTAATAACTTTCCAGTTGTCCATCATATTACAAAATATCTTTATCCAAGGATTAAAATCTAGGATGTCATCCCTTTATATTGTTAAGTCATTATTTTGATAAACAAAATAATCCCTTAACTCTTTATCAATTCTATCTTCAAAATTTGTCCTATCGGCTTAACACTGTCTTTAGTAAAACTATCATAACTTCTTCCATACATGTCGTACTGACTTGCACTCTGAGGTGAGTCTTCAATAGTCACCATAGAGTCTATCTTCAAGTGCACAAGCATTGAACTTACTCTAATCAACATCACAAATCAAAACTGTCTTCAGGTTCATTAGCAAAAACACACTGTCTCATACTTAGACAATTTGCATTGCGCTCTGACATACTAGCTCTCTGACCTATGTGATCTTCATGTAGATCATATGTTTCCATAATGAAAACATCTATGTAACCAACTCAGCCAGATTTCCAACATCTTTTTGGTGGCAAACCATCAGGTACATTATTAGAAATGATTTCGCTGTACTCGGTGAGTAAATTATCAATCTCCTCAGGGACATTATCCTTTATTTTCTTAGTTGGTTTGTTAGGGATCACAACAAAACATACATCATTCTTCTTCAAAGAGTTAAAAAAAATTCTTCCTTCCATCAAACAAACTTTCACAGATGTGAAAACATTACTAACAGGTTCTTCCATCAATGGTAACAAGATTTGTTTCCTTCCATTAGCCACAATAGTATACTTATGCAATCTCTCATCATATATGGCATGTCTATCATATTGCAAAGGTCTACCCAACAAAATATGACAACAATCCATAGGCATGATATCACATAACACCTTATCATAGTATTTTCCGATCTTTAAATTCACATAATATTGTTCACTTACCAGGAGTCTATGGTCATCTTTGATCAATGAAATCTGATAGGGTTTCGAATGTACCAACCTTTCCAACTGTAATTTTATGACCATCTCTTTAGATGCCAGATTCTCTAAGCTACCACTGTCAATGATTACCTTCCAAACTTTGTCAAAAACTCTACATCTGGTCTTGAATAAAATTTTCCTTATCGGATCTTCCTTCTTGCTTTCATTCCGCAGTGCTCTCCTTACCATAAAGTTATTTTCTTTCTCGGGTTCATTCGGTGACTCTCCTTACACCAAAGCATTTGTACTACTACCAACCTTCTTACTAGCCTATGTAGATTCAAAAGATCTATGTCCTTATTCTCCACAATTGTAACAAGTTCCTCCGAAGCTTCCTCTACTATAACCACCTCAGTAGTTACTACCTCTACCTCTAGATAAACTTTTACCTTTCCACTTGGTCTTTCCTTTGTCCAAATTTGTCTTTTCTCATTCAGATCTACCATTTTCACCATTAGATCTACCTCTTCCTCTAGGGAATCTACCACCTTGACCTCTTTGTCTTTGCTCATGTCTCTTGTTCAATTTCTCCTCAGCCTTCAAATCAAATTGATAAGCCTCTTCAATGTCCTCCAACTTGACCATACTAATTTCCTCTTGGATGGAAACTCTCAAACCATTCAAGTATCTACCAATTCTTTCCACATCATCTTCATCATGTCCAAATCTGATATATAATCTATAGAATTCCTCAGTATACTCTTTTACCGAGCTATCTTTCTATCTCAAAATTTGCATTCGCTGAACTAGGTTAATCTAATAATCACAAGGTAAGAACTTCCCTTTCAATTTGTTCACCATTTTACTCCATACCTTGATTTTATCTTTGCCTTTCCTTTTTCTATCCAGCTGCAGATGTTCCCACCATAAGGATGCATGACTTTTCAACTTTGTGCTTGCAATTTTCACCTTCTTATCCTCACAGATGTTTTCATATTCAAAGTACATTTCCATCTCGGTGATCCAGTCCACCAATTCATCATAATCTAGCTTTCCACCATACTCAGGAGGATTAAAATGTGGCGTTGACTTCAGACTTGTCAAAGCCTTCAAAAATCTTTCTTCACCTTGATCCATAACAAGTGCAGGTTCTGCATTCTCCTATTATTCTTCAACTTTATCATCACTAACATCTTCAAGATGTTTGCCTCTTCTTTGGGCCATTTCAATAGCTTCTAACCTAGAGACAATCTGCCTTCGCATATCTGCCAATCCTAGATCTGCATCTCACCTCTGACGAACCATCTTGACAACCCTCTACAATTATAGGTCAGATCACAATCTGCTACCCCACAACACTCAACTAGGGCTTCAATAGGAACCTACGAACCTAGATCTGTAGAACTAGATCAAGATCTCACCTTGCTCTGATACCACCTGACACAAGATGGGGAGCAAGAGGGGCCAAACTATGGTGCACCCTAATGATCCAAGCCTAGACAACACATGCGAAAGCAACCAACAACAACAGTGAGAGAGAGAATGCTAGATCTTTCATATAATATCATCAAATATAACCATACATGCCAGGCTGTAAGGTCTTCCCGATTAGGCCCAGATATTACAATGAATCACAGAAGTCCTCAAACATGCAAGGATCTATCAAAATCTCTACTTCTATCTTCTATCAACTCCTATCCCAAAACTACTACCCCTCAACTCTAAACCAACAACTACATTTATACGAGAAGCTACCGAGCTGAGTTGGCCTTCAGATCCATAATCAATAGAAGAAATGGTCAGATCTAGGACCACATGCTTCCCAATGATGGATTCCAACATTAAATCTATGATCCAATATAAATGCACAAGTTGGCCACAACAGGAACTAAAACTAAACCCGTCGGTGAGCAAGATAACTAAGCAGCAGATATGCAATGCCGAGCGCCAGTGAAATAACTGACCGCATAGGAAATAACTGACCACACTTGGTAACCAAAGGAAACTGACCAACTACCAACCAACTCGGTCAAAGCAGAAACTAAGCAACACAGACAAACTCCAAATTTTTTTTGGTGACACAGGATTGCCAAGGACCCGAGATGCTCCTGCATCACATACCTATACCAATAATCCTTTTCATGCAAATTTTTTTCGATGATTTCTTCATGGAAGATTGTAAATCAGTGGTGAAGGTATAAATATGTTGTGTGTGGGTTTTGGATAATGTTTTCTATGAGGTCTTTTCTTGTATATTATGTTCTTGGGTTTGCAGAATGTGGAAACAATGTATGGAGATCTAGCCATTTTGTATCAGCTGAGCTTAACATGAAGAAAAGTGTAGGTGTACCTAGTTGGTCTATCATGTTTGTTGGAAATTTGGCTGAAGTGGGTACATAGATGTTTTCATTATGGAAACATATGATCCACATTAAGAGCACACAGGTCAGAGAGCAAGTATGGCAGATCGCAATGCAAATTTGTCTAAGTGTGAGATAGTGTTTTCACAGTGTACCAGGATATAGTTTTGGTTTGTGACATTGACTGGAGCAAGTTCAATGCTTGTACACTTGAAAATAGATTCTATGATGGCTAATAATGACCCATCTTAGAGCACAAGTCAGTATGGCATGTACAGAATTAGTTATGACAGTTTTACCGAAGACAGTGTGAAGTCGACAGGACAGAATATGAAGGCAGAATTGGTAAAGAGTTAAGGGATTATTTTGTTTATCAAAAAAATGACTTAACAATATAAAGGGAAGAAATCCTAGATTTTAACCCTTAAATAAAGATATATGGAAGCCGACCATGTAAATTTATTAGCTTTAATAACTTGTATATATGCAACTGTAATTGTAAAGAAAAGTGAGTGATGAAAAAATGATGTAATGAATGTAATTGTAAAGAGAATGTAACAGTGATGATGCGAAGATAAGAGAAGCAAAGGAATATTGATACAAGAAGAATAAGGTTATGTACCTTGACCTACATTGTATATTACTTTTTTGGGCAGTGGGCTCATCTTGTAATCAGATTTTTGTATCTACAACTCCTAACAGGGTTGAGGCTTCTAACAAGGCCTATAGTCCCTTAACCAGCACTGATACACTATACATATGTAATAGACTCCTAATAAGGTCAACATCCTTAACATGATACTTTTGATTAGTGGATCTTTGTGGGTACCATCCCCACCGAGGTTTTCCCTTGGCCAAGGTTTCCTCGAGAACATATCATGTGTTATGAGTTCTTTATTGTTATGCATATTGTTTAGTTTCTTATGTTATGCATGTATAAAGATAATCTATTATATCCATAATTGGGAAAAAGATAAAGTTTGTAGAATACTGATTCACCCCCCCTCTCAGTATCCCCTATTTCTAACAATTGGTATCAGAGCATAGTTACTCGGAGAAGAATCATTCAAGGAAAGCCTAGCAGCTTGAGTAAGATCTCTATGGATATGGATCAACTACAGAAGAATCTTGATGAAGCTCTTGAGTAGATTGATATGCTTACTGATGAAAGAAACACTCTGAAAAGGAAATACGATGATGCAAAGAACCTTATTGAGAAATTGAAAAACAAGTTAGAAGATCTGAGATTTGAAAAGGAATCCGAAATTCTTATTGAAGATTGTGATAACAACTTGGAAAAAGAAAATGAGATCCTTAAGCATGAATTGAAGATAGTGAATTTGAAGCTTAGTTTGAAAGATGGAAATAGAAAAAATGAAGTAAATCTAAAATTTGAGAATGAAATTCAAAAGACTGAAAATGAAGAACTGAAATCTAAACTTGAAAAAGTGACATCCGAATTTGAGAAAGTAAATGTGCAGTATACAGAACTTGAGAAGTACAATAAGATTGTGAAAGGTGAACTAACTCAATCCAAACAACAACTTGAAAGGCTATATTCAAATAGTGAGAAGATCGATGAACAAGTTTCTTTTGGGAAACCATCCTATGATAAGACTGGACTTGGATTTAATATATTTAGAACAAATGATGAAAGCAAGAAACCAGATCTGAAGACATCTGAAAGCATAGATGAGAAGAAGCCTGATGAGATCAACAAATCTAAAGATGCACCTAAAGAAGAAAAATCACCGAAGCAAGAGGAATCACCCAAAGGTATGCAAAGAGAATTCAAAGGTAGATGTTTTGCTTGTAATGCTATTGGTCATATGAAAAGAGATTGCACAAGTAAATAGTTTAAACCTTTAAATGGTTATTGTTATAATTGTCATGGTTTTGGACATAGAGCTCTTGAATGTAGAAGACCTAAAGTTATTGAGAATAATTATGGTAATAGAATGTTTAGGAATACTAACAATGCAAATAAGAGACCTACTGAAGACATGAACAAAAGAAATGAAGTAGTGTGTTATATATGCAACAAAGTTGGACACATTGCTAGAAATTGTAGGTCATAGATTAATCAGCAAGGACAGAGATATGGGAACAATGGAATTGTTTGTCAAATATGCAACAGGATTGGACATACAACAAGGTTTTGCAGAATGAACAATGGAACTTATCATCTGAACCCTAACCCTAGAAATAATGCAAAAAGAAATGAAAGTACAGGAAACAGTCAGAAAGGTTTCTGCAGTAATGAAGATGAAGTAAAGTTTGTTAAAGGAATAGATCAAGAAGGCATAATCAACATGGAAGGTAATCAGACAGGTGAAGTATTAAGTGGTAAGAATGAATCCTTACCTAACCTATATTTAAGCACTTAGATTAGCCTAAATTACAGTAGTTTAGGAACTTAGAATTAGTATAGAAGTAGATTTATGATGCATTAAGTCTTGCGCAGTTAATGTAAGGTAGTATATGATGTACTAATGCTATGGTTAAGAGTGCAAAAGAAAATGTTATGTTTTGTGAGATCGCAAGAAGTTTTAAGTTTTGTAGGATAGCAGAAATAACTTTTTGGAAAGAAGCAGCAAAAGAATTAAATGCGATGTCAGAATTAAGTGAGATTCAAGTGATAAAAGGTTATGATCAATGTTATTTGTCTATCAAAGTGAATTGAAGTGTCTGGAAGAGCAGAAAGCAGAGATTGGAAGTGTTTTGCAGAGATTTTGTGAAGGATTGAAGCATTGAATCTTTGCAAACCCTAGAATCACAAATTTGAGGTATTTATCTTGACAAATCTTTGAATCGGTATAAAGAATTGGAAGGGAACATGGATACATCTTTGATTCACAACATTAGAGACAAGAACAGACCTAAATTGAAGAAAGAACCAGTAGAAGCTTTAGAAGTAGACCCTGAGTTTTCTTTATCATCTATACCAGACGGAGTTTTGCATTTGGAAAATGTAAAGAGTTATCTTGGATGTAAACTGGAAACAGTAAATGACAGTGATTTTTCAAATGATTATCAGTATATATATAACCAGGATATGTCACTGAAGCAAGGTTATGAACATTTGAAAAATAATGAAATCATCACATATGGTTTACAGTATGAATTCGATAATGAAGAATGCACAAAGATCATTTTAAGTAGAATTCACCATGGGAAATTTTGGTTAGAAGACAGAGTGATTGACATCACAGCTGACCTAATTCATGAAGTCACCGGTTTATCCAAACTTGGTGCTATGCCTTTAAATGAGAAAAACATGGGGAAGATTGTCATTGACAACACTGGATCATCCTATAATGGTAGAGGTATTGTTATCAACAAGATTAGACAACATGATGTAAGATATCTATGTAAGATTTTGACTACAAAGTTTTGTGCTAATTCCAGAGAAGATGACATGGTAGTTGGCATGGTTCACATTGCCTATTTGATGTGTGTAGACAAAGTTTCTGTTGATATGTGTGAGATTTTGAGGATTCAATTGTTTGAGAATTTGGAGAAGATTAAGAAGTCTAAATATGCACAATTTAGCTTCTCATCTTTGATTACATATATGTTTTTCCACCTTTTGAGAAGATTTCCTTACACAATTGGAAATAATTGGAATGATGGATAGTCTACGATGGAAAGAATAAACAAATTTTATAGAATTCATGTTATTGATCAAGTTAATGAGAGTTTTGTGTTAGTTTTGAAGACATTTCAAAGATTGGTATCTAGTAGATCAAGGATTCCACAGTCACTTGTGGAGAAATATAAGAATAATATTTGTTTCATGGTTGACACTGACTTTACTTACATTGAAGCAGTAGAACCTACATAGACCCTCGTGGCTATGAGATTTCTGAGATTGAAACAGAAGAGTATGTTGGAAGATTGCTGAGAAGTAAATTGGACACCCAATGCAGCAGGTTTGGAACTTATGAAGACAACTTTAATTTTGTTAAAGCTAAAATTGAAGAGAAATGGTCTAAGAAAAGATTTGACAGTACCATAAAGAGAATATTGAAAGAAACAGGGATGACAGAAAGAGAATTTTTGATAGCTAAATAGATAGTAGTAGCATTGAGAGATGTTGGATAGGGAGAAGTCTTGAGTGTACCACCTTTATCCAGTGCAGTATAGAAGGAGCCTACACCAATTAAAGTGAAAGTAGAAGAACCAGAAAAGGAACAAGTAACACTGAGCAAGAGAAAGAAAGAAATTGCTACTGGACCAAGAAAGAGATAGAAGACTACAGTTCAACCAATACCAAGAAAGATTGCAAAAGTTAAAGATGATGACTCTACTGTGAAGAAGAAAGCATGGAAACCCAGAGTTCAGAGAGTGAATGAAGAAATCATACAAGATGGAGACTTTACTAAGATGAATAAGTACTATGATATTTATAACTATTCTGAAAGATTGAATCTTGAAAATTCTATTTTTAAGTACATGATTCTGGCTAACAAGAAGTTTGATACAATTCAAGGTCAGATACCTGATGATTTGTACAATAAACTTATTAATAGAAAACAAAGAGCATCTGAGGAAGACAAAACTATAAGAGAGAATCTTGTGAGAAAGCTTTGTGAAGTGAAAGATGATGATCATTTGAAGAAGATTTTGAAGCCCCTTGACACTCTTTTGAGGACTAAGAGGAGAACCATTCAGATCATGGTAGGACAATATGAGCAAGTGAGAATAGAAACAGAGCAAGCAATAATTAAAGTAATGGCAGAAATTGTTGGAGAAACTTTAGTTGCAGCAGGACATGCAATTGAGGCTGAACCAGAGGATATTCCCTCTCCTTCAGCTATTAACATTAAAAATGATACAATGGACATTGAAGGCACTAAGGTGACCTTGGACATGGAAGATAATGTATTTAAGAATTTAGATAACATTGTTGACAATTCGACTCTTGATGAACCGGATAGGACTGAAGAAGCAGTACAGACTAAATTGGTGAGTGATGAACCTAAAGAGATAGAAATCCATGCACCCACTCCTGAGGCAAAGAAGAAATAAATTGGAACTTTGTTTGAAGACTTAGGTAAAGAAGTTGATGATGATGATCAGCTAGAGCTTATTAGTTCTTTGAATAAGATTATTGGAAAGAATAAGAAAGTAAAGAATCTAGAAGGAAGTCTAAAGGAACTGACAGAGAAGTTGCAAAGTATTGTAACTACACATATTTCAGAAGTAGATCCTTTGGAGAGAGCCAAAAAGGTACTAAGTACTTTTGATGATGAGTTTACCAACTTATCAGACATTGCTAAAGTAAGAGCTCAAGCAACTTATGAAGCTGAAATGCTTTAAGCATAAGTCAGAATATCAGAAATGATATTATTAGTCTTGATGTTTGTATCAAGAACTTGAGGAAACATTTGGAGACTGGAAAAGCTTTGTACATGCAATGTACAAAACCTAAGATTTTGACAGCAGCAGAGGAGCAGAAAATCAAGGTGAAGGAAGCTAAGATTCAGAATGAATCTAATCTTCTTTTTGGACCCAATGTAAAAGTAAGTAATGTTGAGAAGAAAGTTAGGAAGTGTTATGATGAAAAGAACAGGAAATTGAGAAGACTTGAACTTCTGAGAGAGCATACATCTATGAATTTGAGCATTATTGAGGAACAGTTAGAAGAATGTCTTACTGCTAAGACATCATTTCAAAAATTTAATTTTGAGAACCTTCAAGCTTGTCAGATAGTAGCTTGTGGATTAAGCACACTTCTGAATGTGGCAGATTCTATCAAAAAGTCATGGGAGAAAGAGTTTGAAGCCATGAAAGTAAATTTTGCAAATTGTGTTGCAAGCCTACCTGCTTTGCAATAAGTAAATGGAGGTATAATTTTTTTTTGGGTTACAATTTTGTAATCCTCCCTACTTTATTTTGTCATTATTGTAAAGGGGGAGTGATTGTAGTAAAGCAAAAAATTGTTATATATATGAGGATTGATACTCTTAGGGGGAGTATTGTATGTAGTTTTGTATTAGAAAGTATATTTTGAGGAGTTATAAGGATAGTATACATATTCTATACTATGGCCAGAATTTTGTTATAACATTTTGAGATTTTGACTTGTACACTTAGCCAATTTTCTCATATGTTGCCACCAATGACAAAGGGGAAGATTGTTGGCAATTTGGATGAAGTGAGTACATAGATGTTGTCATTATGGAAACATATGATCCACATTAAGAGCGCACAAGTCAGAGATCAAGTATGGCAAATCGCAATGCAAATTTGTCTAAGTGTGAGACAATGTTTTCACAATGTACCAGGATACAGTTTTGGTTTGCAACATTGACTGGAGAAATTTCAGTGCTTGTGCACTTGAACATAGATGCTATGATGGCTATTGATGACCCATCTCAAAGCAAAAGTTAGTACAGCATGTACAAAATTAGTTATTATAGTTTTACCGAAGACAGTGTGAAGCCGATAGGACAAAATATGAAGGCAGAATTGGTAAAGAGTTAAGGGATTATTTTGTTTATCAAAATAATGAATTAAAAATATAAAGGGATGACATCCTAGATGTTAACCTTAGATAAAGATATATGGAATCCAACCATGTAAAGTTATTAGCTTTAATAACTTGTATATATGCAATTGTAATTGTAAAGAAAAGTGAGTGATGAAAAAATGATGTAATGAATGTAATTGTAAAGCGAATGTAATAGTGATGATGCGAAGATAAAAGCAGAAAAGGAATATTGATACAAGTAGAATAAGGTTATGTACCTTGACCTACATTGTATATTACTTGTTTGGGCAGTGAGCTCATCTTGTAATCAAATTTTTGTATCTACAACTCCTAACAGGGTTGAGGCTTCTAACAAGACCTATAGTCCCTTAACCAGGATTGATACACTATACATATGTAATAGACTCCTACCAGGGTCAACATCCTTAATATGATACTTTTGATTAGTGGATCTTTGTGGGTACCATCCCCACCAGGGTTTTCCCTTGGCCAAGGTTTCCTCGAGAACATATCATGTGTTATGAGTTCTTTATTGTTATGCATATTGTTTAGTTTCTTATGTTATGCATGTATAAAGATAATCTGTTATATCCATAATTGGGCAAAAGATAAATTTTTTAGAATACTGATTCACCCCCCCTCTTAGTATTCCCTATTTCTAACAATGTTTGTTAAGTCTGAGCGGCATTTGTTCCAATATGCATGTGTGCCTCGTAGTGATGTTCCAAATCACATGAGCTAATTTGCCAATTGGGTGTCAGGGAGTTTGTCTAGATGTTGTCGGAGACTTTCCATTGTTTTGGATATTTTATCTTCTAAATTTACTTTCATGAATACTGTTGTTGTTTGTTGGCTGCGGTGTCTCATAATGAGGTTGTAAAGGAAAAATCGGAAGCAATCATGTTTCCCAAAGAGTTTATCATAATATCTCATTAAATGTAAAGCGTATTCGTGCAAGTGAACATGTTTGCTTCTTGATTGCAGTGGCAGGGAAATTCCATTTGGGAATAGAGTTGGGAAGGCCATGCTTAGTAGGCCCTCAATGGTGTATTCATTTATTGGTTTGTTTTATATTTATGGCCATGTTATAACATCTGCATCTGTTTGTTGTAAACATAGTATTTCTTTGATGGTTTCTAGCTCACGTTGTCCATTCACCATTTTTGGGATGAAGGATGATGTATCTTCAAACTGTAATTCATTAATGGGATCAGTGCTGGGTTCAATTTCATTCATTTTTTCTTGTGGTTTTGGTGTCAAGTTTGGGAGTAGGATTGATACATCAGTTGTTGTTTCAGGCAGTAGATTGATTGCGTCATTATCGATGGTTACATCTTTATAGTATGTGTCATTTTCAATCTTGTATTTCAATATATCCATTACATGTTTTCTATTGATGTAGAAGTCTTAATTTTGTCCTTCGAGGTTGGTTCTGTGTATAATGACAATTTCAAGGTCCTGTAATTTTTGTGGTAATAGTTGGGCAACGCTAGATATGTCTTGGGGGAAACTTATAGTATGTCCACTATACTTATATTGTCCCCCCCCTTACATGTGTAACTTGCAGTACCCGTGTTACTCTCTCTATAAGCATCTCTTCTACTTGGGTGAGTTTTTGGAGCATGTTTGGTTGTGCGCCTAGGTCTAAGTTGTTTTGTGAGGAGAAGTGATGTATGCCTTTTTCAGCTGACATCTACTACACATGGTTTCACCTATTTTTTTTGAGTAGACATTCCACTATAGCTTTCCTTACATACAAAGCAATTTCTGAGTGCTGATAATGCATTGATTCATTTTCTGAATTGTCTCATTGTTGTACAGAAATTTGGAGTGAAACTATTTATTGTTTGGTTTTTGTTTGGTAGATGTTCTTCTAAAATAGTTTTGTAGTTAGTACTAACAGTAGACTTATTGGATTCAGTTGCTGTGAAATGTTGGTTTTTGGGTTGTGCCTCACTGGTCTCTATTGTCTGCATGTCTGCATGTGTTATTTTATTATTTTGGTTTAACCTATGCATACTACACTTTAAAGAAATCTCTTCCTTGTGTTGACTATAATAGATTCAATTCCTTTTTCTCTTATCAGCTTTCTTTCTTTCATCATACAAAACTATTCTATGCATTTTTTAAATATTCATAAGAACATTTCAAATGTATAGTTTGAAGTTTCTGATAGCACAGTAGATTGTAAAAAATGTGTTGAAGTGTAGTGTAAACCATCCATGGAACTGAACAATTCATGAAATGAGTAACAAGTACAAATAATTGATTTTGACTATCATTAACAATGTTCAAATTAAATAATTTTCTTGACTTCCATAATCTATTGTATAACAATGACACAACAATTACAATCAATGGAAATAGAAGGGAAAATAAATTTAAATGTAGGGGATATGGATGCATTCTCACGTCAGAATTTAGTAATGAATATCTACCTTCAAAGGAATGTTGATTAAAATAGAAGAACATACTGTATGAAACAACACAGGAAACACATAATCAGATTTTGTGTCACAAAAAATATTTCCAGAATTGGCAATTAGAGAATATGTTAGTTGGATAATGTATTTAGATAGTAAAACCCTATAAATTGGTGAGTATAAGGATGAGGATATTAGCAACAAATTTACTTTTTACCAAAAAATTTAGTTTTGATTTTTAGGGGGTCAAACAATCCAATTTCCTAAAACTGTCCCAAAGAGATTGTACATTTGGACTATCACAGTTTGATAGTATATGAAGACATTGTTTTGTGTAGGGGTAAGAAAAATTTGTTGACTATATTTGGAGTCAAGGAATAGTTAAAAATTCCCCCCATACTTTCGTTACCAACAAACTTTATTCTTACCAGAAAATTTAGTTGTGAGTTTTAGGGGGTCAAACAATCCAATTTCCTAAAACTGTCCCAAAGAGATTGTACATTTGGACTGTCATAGTTTGTATCATTTTTATTATGCATGTATTGGATGAAGATGGTTATAGTTATATTCAAGAGTCATTTTCTCTCCTTACATAACTTATATATCAAATTGTTAGTCCAAATTATAGAGTTATTTCTGAATTCTTAGCTCCTTGTACATGGTAGATACAGTCAAATTTTACAATGTGTCATATCTTTCTATAACATAATTACAATATTGAAAATTCCTCTATACAAATAAATCTTTATAAGGATTGTTCAAGGAAAATTTAGCTAGGCAAAAGAGGATATTTCAGAGATTGCAGCTATTGGCAATTTGGCTAAGTTGATTTCATAGATGTTGTCATTATGGAAACATATGATCCACATGAAGATCACACAAGTCAGAGAGCAAGTATGACAGAGCGCATTGCATATTTGTCTAAGTATGAGACATTATTTTTACCAGTGTACCCGAACATAGTTTTTGTTTGCGACATTGACTGGAGTAAGTTCAGTGCTTGCGCACTTGAACATAGACTCTATGGTGACTAATGATGACCCATCTTAGAGTGCAAGTCAGTATGGCATGTACGGAAGAAGTTATGATAGTTTTACTGAAGACAGTGTGAAGCCGACAGGATAGTATATGAAGGCAGAATTGGTAAAGAGTTAAGGGATTATTTTGTTTATCAAAATAATGTCTTAACAATATAAAGGGATGACATCTTAGATGTTTACTCTTCGTTAAAGATATTGGTATATATATAAATGTATTTGTAATTGTAAAGTGTAAGTAAGTGAGAAATTGTAGTAAGCAGCAAGCATTTGTAATAGTATGATGCGAAGTATGTGAAGCATATGTAATAGCGATAGTGAAAGATCAGCGAAGAGATATTAATGCAAGAAGAATAAGGTTAT
Source organism: Chamaecyparis obtusa (assembly GCA_027943335.1). Classification (NCBI taxonomy): domain Eukaryota; kingdom Viridiplantae; phylum Streptophyta; class Pinopsida; order Cupressales; family Cupressaceae; genus Chamaecyparis; species Chamaecyparis obtusa. Next base: position 5,925,616 of record BSBK01002152.1, on the reverse strand, counting down.
GTACCTTGACCTATTTTGTAATTAGTGTATATTTTACATTACTTGTTTGGGCAGTGGGCTCAACTAGTAATCACATTTTGTACTACCAACTCCTAACAGGGTTGAGGCTTCTAACAAGGCCTATAGTCCCTTAATCAGGACTGATACACTATATGTTTGTAATAGACTCCTAATAGGGTCAACATCCTTAACAAGATACTTTTGATTAGTGGATCTTTGTGGGTACCATCCCCACTGGGGTTTTCCCTTGGCTAGGGTTTCCTCAAGAACAAATCATGTGTTATGAGTTCTTTAGTTTTAATGCTATGCATGTTGTTTAGCTTCTTATGTTATGCATGTATAAAGATAATCTTTTCTATCCATAATTGGGAAAAAGATAAAGTTTGTAGAATACTGATTCACCCCCCCCTTTTAGTATTCCTTATTTCTAACAATTGGTATCAGAGCTTAGTTACTTGGAAAAGAATCATTCAAGGAAAGCCTAGCAGCTTGAGTAAGATCTCTATGGATATGGATCAACTACAGAAGAATATTGAAGAAGCTCTTGAATAGATTGATATGCTTACTGATGAAAGAGACACTCTGAAAGGAAAATATGATGATGCAAAGAACCTCATTGAGAAATTGAAAAACAAATTAGAAGATCTGAGATCTGAAAAGAAATCTGAAGTTCTTATTGAAGATTGTGATGACAATTTGGAAAAAGAGAATGAGATCCTTAAGCATGAATTGAAGATAGAAAATTTTAAGCTTAGTTTGAAAGATGGAAATGGCAAGAATGAAGCAAATCTAAAATCTGAGAATGAAACTCTAAAAACTGAAAATGAAGGACTAAAATCTAAACTTGGAAATGTAACATCCGAACTTGAGAAAGTCAATGTGCAGTATGCTGAACTTGAGAAATACAACAAGATTGTGAAAGGCGAATTGACTCAATCCAAGCAACAACTTGAAAGGCTATATTCAACCAGTGATAAGATTGATACACAAGCATCTTTTCAAAAACCATTCCATGATAAGACCGGTCTTGGATTTAACACTCTCAAAGCAAATGATGAAAGCAAGGAACCAGATCTGAAAGTATGTGAAAGATTAGATGAAAAGAAGTCTGATGAGATCAACAAATATGAAGATACACCTAAAGAAGATGAATCACTGAAGCAAGATGAATCATCCAAAGGTATGCAAAGAGAATTCAAAGGTAGATGTTTTGCTTGTAATACTATTGGTCATATGAAGAGAGATTGCACAGGTAAGCAATTTAAACCTCTTAATGGTTATTGTTATAATTGTCATGGTTTTGGACATAGAGCTATTGAATGTAGGAAACCTAAATTTGTTGAGAATAATAATAGTAGAATGTTTAGGAATACTAACAATGCAGATAAGAAACCTGCTGAAGATATGAACAGAAGAAGTGGAGTAATATGTTATAGATGCAACAAGGTTGGACACATTGCTAGAAATTGCAGATCATAGATTAATCCACCTGGACCAAGATATGGAAGCAATGGAATTGTTTGCCAAATATGCAACAAGATTGGACATACAAAAAGGTTTTGTAGAATGAACAATGGAGTTTTTCATCCTAACCCTAACCCTAGAAATCATGAAAGAAGAAATGAAGATGCAGGTAACAAACAAAAAGGTTGTTGTAGCAATATAGATGAAGTGAAGTTTGTTAAAAGCACAGATCAAGGAGACATATTCAACATTGAAGACAATCAGAAAGGTGAAGTATCAAGTGGTAAGAATGAATCCTTACCTGACCTATCTCAAAGAACTTAATTTATGAAAATTATAGTAGATTAGGAACTTAGATTAGTGTAGAAGTAGACTTATGATAAATTAAGTCTTGTGCAGTTAATGGAAGGTAGTTTATGATATTATAATGATATGATTAAGAGCGCAAAGAAAAATATTATCTTTTGTGAGATCGCAAGAAGTTTTAAGTTTTGCAGGATAGCAGAAACAACTTTTTGGAAAGAAGCGGCAAAAGAATTGAATGCGATGTCAGAACTAAGTGAGATTGAAGTAATAAAAGATTATGATCGGTGTTATTTGATCAACAAAGTGAACACAAGTGTTAAAGAGATCAAAGAGCAGTGATTGGAAGCTTTTTGCAATGATTTGGTGAAGGATTTGAGCGCCGAATCTACACAAGCCCTAAAATCATGAATTTGAGGTATTTTACTTGACAGATCTGTGAATCGATAAAAGGAATTTGAAGTAATAATGGATGTATCTTTAATTCACAATATCAGAGATAAAAATAGACCTAGAATGAAGAGGGAACTAGTTGAACCTCTGGAAGAAGACCCTAAGTTAGCTTTATCATCCATACCAGATGAAGTTTTGCATTTAGAGAATGTATGAAGTTATCTGGGATGCAAGTTAGAAACCATCAGTGATAGTGATTTTACAAGTGAGTATGAGAAGATTTACAACTAGGACATGACATTGAAACAAGGATATGATCATTTGAAAGACAATGAGATTGTTAAGTATGCATTGCAGTATGAGTTTGATAATGAAGAATGCACTAAGATAATCCTTAGAAAAATTCATAATGGGAAGTTTTGGCTAGAAGATAGAGTGATAGACATTACAGCTGATTTGATTCATGAAGTCACTGGACTGTCTAAATCTAGAGCTATTCCTTTAAATCAGAAGAACATGAGAAAAATAGTCATTGATAACACTAATTCATCCTATAATGGCAGAGGAATTGTAATTAGTAAGGTCAAACAACCTGATGTTAGATACCTATGCAAGATCCTAACAACCAAGTTTTATGCAAATTCAAGAGAAGATGGCATGGCAGCTGGAATGGTACACATAGCTTATTTGATGTGTGTTGACAAAGCCCTAGTTGATATGTGTGAAATTCTGAGAATTCAACTGTTTGAGAACTTGGAGAAGATTAAGACAAAGTATGCTCAATTTAGATTTTCATCTTTGATCACTTACATGTTTTTTCATCTTTTGAGGAGATTTCCTTACACCATAGGAAATGATTGGAATGATGGACTAAATACAGTGGAAAGGATTAATGTAGTATATAGAAAGCATGTTATTGATAGTGTTAATGAGAGTGCAGTACTTGTTATTAAGACATTTCAGAATATTGTGTCTAGCAGATCAAGGATTCCATAGCCTCTTGTGGAGAAATACAAGAATGGAATATGTTTTATGGTTGACACTGACTTTACATACATTAAAGCAGTTGAACCTAGAATTGAATTCATAGAGCCTCTTGGCTATGAAATATCTGAAACAGAGACAGAAGAATATGTGAACAAGCTACTTAAATGCAAGGTTGACACCCACAATAACAGATTTTGAACTTTTGAAGAAAACTTCAACACCACATAGGCTATACTTGAGGAGAAACAATCTAAGAAAAGAGTTGACAGCACTATTAAGAAAATATTGAAGGATACAGGATTGATAGAGAGAGAATTCTTAGTGGCAAAGCAGACAGTAGCAACAATCAGAGATATTGGACAGAAAGAGATTTTATCTGTACCTCCCTTATCATCTAGTGCAGCACTAGTCAAGGTGAAAGTAGAGGAACCTGAGAAGGAACAAGTAGCAAGCAAGCCTACTAGATCTACTTCCTCCACACCGAGAAAGAGAGTGAAAGAAATAGCTATTGGACCTGGTAAGAGGCAAAAAACCTTGGTGCCACTAGTACCAAGGAAAATTGCAAAAATTAAAGATGATGACTCAACTATGAAGAAGAAAGCATGGAAACCTAGAGTTGAGAGAGTGAATGAAGAAATTATAAAAGATGGAGACTTCACTAAAATTAACAAATATTGCGACCTCTATGACTATTCTGATAAATTGAATCTTGAAAATGCAGTGGTCAAGCATTTGATTCTAGCTAATAAGAGTTTTGACTCTATTCAAGGAAAGATACCTGATGACTTATTGCAGAAACTTGCTAACAAGAAGATGAGAGCACAAGAAGAAGACAAATCAATTAGAGAGAATCTTGTGAAGAAACTATGTGATGTAAGAGATGATGAACATCTTAAACAAATTCTGAAGCCCCTTAGCACCCATTTAAGGACAAAAATGAGAACCATTCAAATTATGGCAGGATAATATGAACAAGTGAATGCAGAGACTGAACAAGCAATAGTTAAAGTTATGGCAGACATTGTTGGAGAGACATCAGTTGCAAAAGTAGAAGTAGAACAAGAGGATATTCCCTCTCCACTGGCTATTAATATTGAAGAAGAATCTATGAATGTTGAAGGTACAAGGATAACCTTGGATACTGATGATAATGTATTCAAGAATCTAGAGAACATTGTTGACAATTCGGCTCTTAATGAACCAGATAGAACTGCAGAAGTAGAGCTAACCCAATTTACTATTGGAGAACCCAAAGTATCAGAAGTAAAAGAATCTATACCCTCTAAGGAAGAAATCAATCTTACTCCTAAGACTGGAAAGAAGAAGCAAACTGGATCTTTGTTTGAGGATTGGGAAAAGAAGTGGATGATGATGATCAGATGGAATTGATCACATCTTTAAATAAAATCATTGGGAAGAATAATAAAGTTAAAAGTCTAGAAGGATGTCTAAAGGACCTAATTGAAAAGCTACAAAGTATTGTGACCACACAGATTGTAGAAGCAGACCCTATGGACAAGGCAAAGAAAGTGATGAGCACTTTTGATGATGAGTTCACTAACCTAGCTGATATTGAAAAAGTGAAAGCACAGGCAGACTATGAGGCTAGAATGTTTTTGAACATCAGTCAGTACATCACCAATGATATCAGTACTCTTGATATCTGCATCAAATATTTGAGGAAACATTTGGAGACAGGAAAAGCTTTGTACATACAGTGTACAAAATTAGAGACTTTGACAGCTGAGGAAGATAAGAAGATAAAATTGAAGGAAGCTGAGATTTTGAATGAAACAAACCTTCTATCTAACCCTAATGTGAAGGTCAGTAATGTTGAAAAGAAAGTTAGGAAACTTTTTGATGAAATTAGGATTTTACAAGATGAGAAAGATAGGAAGTTGAGGAGATATACTCTTTTGAGAGAGCATGTTGCTATGAAGTTGAGTGTTATTGAAGAGCAGTTAGAAGATTGTCGTACAGCTAAGACATCTTTTCAAAAATTCAACTTTGAAAACCTCCAAGCATGTCAAATAGCATCTTATGGACTGAGCGCACTACTCAATGTGGCTGATTCCATTAAGAAGTCATGGGAAAAGGATATAGAAAACATGAAGATAGATTTTGGAGATTGTGTTGCAAGCCTACCAGATTTGCAATAAATAGATTGAGGTATAACCTTTTTTTGATACAATTTTGTAGTCCTTCCTACCATTATTTTGTCATTGTTGTCAAAGGGGGAGAGATACTTAGCAGAAAATTGATAATATATGATAAGAGTTGATACTCTTAGGGGGAGTATTGTATTATAGATAATATTTTTTGAGGAGTTATAAGGATAGTATATATGTTATACTATGGCCACAATTTTGTCAATTTTGAGATTTTGGAGTTGCACACTTAGCCAATTTTCTCATATGTTGCCACCAATGACAAAGGGGGAGATTGTTGGAAATTTGGCTGAGTTGATTGCATATATGTTTTAATTATGGAAACATATGATCCACATGAAGATCACACAAGTCAGAGAGCAAGTATGACAGAGCGCATTGCATATTTGTCTAAGTATGAGACAGTATTTTTACCAGTGTACCCGAACACAATTTTTGTTTGCGACATTGACTGGAGTGAGTTTAGTGCTTGTGCACTTGAACATAGACTCTATGGTGACTAATGATGACCCATCTCAGAGTGCAAGTCAGTACGGCATGTACGAAAGAAGTTATGATAGTTTTATCGAAGACAATGTGAAGCCGAAAGGACAGTATATGAAGGCAGAATTGGTAAAGAGTTAAGGGATTATTTTGTTTATCAAAATAATGTCTTAAAAATATAAAGGGATGAAATCTTAGATGTTTACTCTTGGTTAAAGCTATTGGTATATATGTAAATGTATTTGTAATTGTAAAGTGTAAGTAAGTGAGAAATTGTAATAAGCAACAAGCATTTGTAATAGTATGATGCGAAGTATATGAAGCATATGTAATAGCGATAGTGAAAGATCAACGAAGAGATATTGATGCAAGAAGAATAAGGTTATGTACCTTGACCTATTTTGTAATCAGTGTATATTGTACATTACTTATTTAGGCAGTAGGCTCAACTAGTAATCACATTTTGTACTACCAACTCCTAACAGGGTTGAGGCTTCTAACAAGGCCTATAGTCCCTTAATCAGGATTGATACACTATATGTTTGTAATAGACTCCTAACAGGGTCAAAATCCTTAATAGGATACTTTTGATTAGTGGATCTTTGTGGGTACCATCCCCACCAGGGTTTTCCCTTGGCCAGGGTTTCCTCAAGAACAAATCATGTGTTATGAGTTCTTTAGTTTTATTTCTATGCATGTTGTTTAGCTTCTTATGTTATGCATGTATAAAGATAATATGTTATATCCATAATTGGGAAAAAGATAAAGTTTGTAGAATACTGATTCACCCCCCCCTCTCATTATTCCTTATTTCTAACAGCAGCAAGCAAACTGTCGCATTCAGTTTTGAAGTTAAGTTCTGAGCTTTTGGTGATAGTAGCTCTTATTCTGGTTTGAGAATCATAGCTTTCAGTATTGATGGAAAATGTGAATGCGTACTGTTTGGAAATCACATGTCTGACAATCTCTTCAGAGTTGCTTCCACTGGGTGTCTCATGTTCTAACATATAGAGTTCTTTTGCAGGAATATACAGTAGCTCAGTTGCCATTGGATCAAAAGCAATAGCCCAAATAGTGGTCGTATGATCTTGAATTTTAATTTGCAAGTGGTAGTTGTAGTTACATTATGGGATGTTTGTGTTACACCTACTGCAATGCCATGTTGGATGATTAGTTTGATGCAATTTTTTCTTGCATTCTGTCTGATTTGTGTTTATCGGGCATGCAAGATACCATAGAGAATCTAGCTTTATGAATCTAATGGTTGCTTTTATAGTGACCTCCACGTTGTTGCACAGTGATCTAATATAGTTGCAAGCGTGACTCTATTATGTGTTGCAGCGGTATGGGGAAGGTTTGGCGGCGTCAAAGATATGTGAATTTTTTCTACCTCGACCTGAGTGCCTAGCATGTCGGCCTCTAGTATGGGGGCTGTATAGTTAGGATTGTTGGGGCTGTAGTATTTATTACTTTTCCTTTCTACTCAGCAACACATCCATTCCTAATGGCAAGAATGACCACTGTTTGGGAGGCCTTCAAGTTGTGTAACTCTTCTCCCTCTTTTTTGCAAGCTGGTTCCCACAAGTTGATGTCAATGGTTCAGGATGGTGGCTCAGATAATCTTATAGTCCTCTGAAGGACTTCACTTTGATCCCGGCGTCGGATTATGGAGACTTGTCCAACACTGACCACAAGTCCAATAACATCAACCAAAGTATTGTTCCTTATGTTTGGGATGTCCGCAATTTTTTAAAATTGGTACTACTTTCTTGCAGATAAGTCATTAGCACAACGTTTCAATTCTGATGTTTCATCCATAGTTATTTCTAAGCAACTGTTGAGCTTGTTATACATGATGTTTTCTTCTTTGACTGTGCCCCTTGAAATGGTATACATTGCACCCACTTCAACTCTATTGTACTATAATTCAGTAATATCATTGAAGCAAGCTATGCGGGTCTCTGTTCCCTCTTCATCTATTACATCAAAGCTAAAGACATGCCTGGGTCTTTGAGTTTTAAATTGCCGTATATTCTTTTTAATTGTAACACACCCTTTAATTGTCCACCGAGTCTAGAAAGGGTTCAATTCCTTTATAGGATTAATATTCTGAGGTAGTCTTTGACTTCGTGCACCTAGATGTATGCCAAATTTGGTGCTTCGGCAAGATGTAATGCTCTGGCAACGGGTAGGCGTCACAATTTCTTATTCTTTGCAAACCCTGTTGGAATGGGAATAAATACTTTGGAGTCCCGAGTACCCTATACTCTCTTTGGCTAACCTATAGCTCAAAGATTATGATGGTCATGTTTGTAGATTTTATGGTTAGTCAAGTTTATGGCCATAGGGAGTTTGAAAAAGGATTAGTGGAATGCAAATTTAAAATCTTACATGCAGTGGCTGATCATAATAGGATAAATCTAAAGCAAGTGGAGTATTGTAAAGTACAAATTCAAAACCTCACCTTGAATCTCTAGTGGATCCTATTTTGAGTTCCTCTGAGAAGAGTAGGTCATATTTTTCTAGAAGGATGGCAAGTTGCATGTATTCACCATCGAAAAAGACAACCTTGTACCTCTCATGTTGACTTTGAGTAGTGGAAAATATTTTGAAGGATAAGACTTGAAATATTGGATTTGCAATGTTGTCTCTTATATTCATGGATTGTATTGCGTTGGTAGTTGAAACAAACCCTCCATTTTAGTTGCCTATAACAAAATTATTAAATAATGTTGGTTTGTATTCTTATTTTAGAAGACATATGGAAGTAAATGATGCTTTTCATAAATATATTTTCTACCTTATAAAGGAATCACTGCTCATAAAAAAAAACCAGTCGCCACATGTATTTTTTGTTAGTTATCCAAGAGCTAACTGATTCATATAATAATGAGCCGATGTTTTATATTCATGGATTGAGAGCTAGCTAATTCATATAATAATGAGCCACCGTATGAGCTAGCTGATTCTCTTTTTGGAATCAGTCACTTCAAATAGTGAGAGTTCATACATGAGATACTACATCCTTCTATGTATTTTGTAAATTTAAATTTCTGATATGTGAACTTAGAAGATGAAATAATATAACCACCCCTTTTATGCTTTTGTCTTCTAGGAAATAAGTTATACTGTCAATCTTACAAGAAAACCAATATGCTTTGTGTTATTTATGTCAATCGCAATTTTGTTTGGAAAATAGTCAATCATGTAGTTTCAAGACAATAAGATACAAGGGTTGTAGGGCAGCTAAGTTTGTGCCAAAGATTGAAATAACAATTTTGATTTTGTTTAATTTTGTTTACCAAATTTCATCTAATAAACGTTCCATCTAAAATACAATTTTGAATACATTAAAATTCATAGTAAGTATGTTAGTTGTAGTCCTTTCCAATAGATGCTTGAATTATAAGGAAATTTACTATAATTGAGTGTAATGACTGACGTTGTATGTGGTCTTTGAATAAATTTATTATAAAGTTTGACTAATTCAAGTTAGTAAGTATGTTAGTTGTAGTCCTTTCCAATAGATGCTTGAATTATGAGGAAATTCACTATAATTGAGTGTAATGACTGACGTTGTTTGTGGTCTTTGAATAAATTTATTATAAAGTTTGACCGATTCAAGTTTGTAGGGTGCTTCTGTAGTAAGAGGGAGGGACGACCCTAGGGATTTCATCCAACCTCTGAGATTAAATTATTTATCAATTATATTCAGAAATAATAAATCTTCAAAGCTTTCTTTCAATTCTAGAATTTAGAAACTTGTCTATTTAACCTATTATGTTTAGTATTCTTCTATTAGAAAGTAAGTTCTAGCAGGAAATTAGTAGCCTTTATATTGTTCATCACTAACACAGACCATAAGCACAATCAAACATTCAGCATAAGCAAAGCTATCATGACTACAAGAAATCATCTAGCAGTGAATTTTAAAAGAATAGTTTTTTTTTTATAATTATATGTCAACAGGGTCTGAACATTTAAACAGAGTGGAGGTGGAATTTCAACTCACAATATTTCCCCCTTGTTGAGAATATATGGAGGCCATTATATCTGTTGCTTCTTCCTATACAATTCAAAGATAAAAATGAGTAAAGAGGACAAAGTTTGAAGCCTACTAAAGTTTTAAAAAAATACATTGATTTTACTAAAGTTGAATACAATATCTAAGTAGAACAGGCAGGCACACAACGAGTTTGTGTCTTTATAATTTATATTTATTCTCTTCATTACAATTTGCAGTGTATGTTCATTTGAAAGTGTAATGCTTACTCGAAGAGAAATTATATGATATAGCTGCATAATATATCTTCATATATATGCATATGCTATATAGATACATAAGCATTAATTTGGTAAAGGTTCTACTTAAAATAAGATTTCAGTGACAAAATTTCTTCGCCACAAATCAATACTTAAAATAAGATTGCAATGGAAAAATTTCTTCAACACAAGTCAATACTATAATTGTACCTTATTATATACCCCTAAAGATTCTCTATTTTAAAAATGGTGCACAAATAATTTGGGTTCTCTATTTTGTTGGAGACTCATTAATCAATACTATAACTGTACCTTAAAATATACCCCTGAAGATTCTCTATTTTCAAAATGGTGCAAAAATAATTTGGGTTCTCTATTTTGTTGGAGACTCGGGCATCGTCAAAGTCATCTAGAAACAAAAAATTAATTTTCAGTCTTTATTTGCATCTGTGATACCTACAGGCTAAAGCTTCTTTAAGACAACTCGGGCGATTTGTATGGGTACAATCTATGATTGTGGATGTGTTCCTTATAGATGCCATATCTGTCTCTAAAATGGTCATATTGTTTGATATTGTCAGTCTTCTTGTTGCACTTGTCATATAAATATTCAAATAGAGGTCTGAGACAAATCATGATCTCGGATCACAGCTACGTGTGAACCCTCAATTAATACAATCTGATGCAGCCCATTAATTCTCCTGCGCAGTCGATTATGACTGTGCACCTTGGGAATGGCACCCTCGACAACAACTCCCTTTGATCCGTCTCTATACAACAAACACCTCTTACAACGTCTTCCCTTCTTACTGGTTTAGGACAATAATTCTTAACTAAAGTGGCTAGATGTCTGTTATTGTGGCCTACAGGCCTCAATAGATATTAGCCTTGCATTACTGTTCTCAAAATGCAAGGAAAGGGTAGTATAAGTCATGGAGAATTTGTAGGTAGGGTAGTATAAGTTCTTTATGTGCACAAATGACGGATGTCATGGATTTTTTTCCTATAAAAGGGGCTGTGAAAAAAAATTGGTTATCGTAACTTTTAAATGGTGGATATATTGAGTAATTTACAGTACTGCAAGGTGAATAGGGTAAAATAGTTTCACCTCTATGGGTAGGATAATAGTGGTAGATGAATGGTTTAAAATAGTAGCATGCGTGCCAAAATGAATAGTGTGATATAACAAAGGGCAAATATAAGATCTACTTCTAAATCCAAATTCCCAAAGGAGAGATCCAAATTGATCAACCAAAAGGTCAATACACAAAAGAATCAATCTATAGAGAATATGAATGAAGGAGAAAACCTTATATTTCTCTATGAAGAGTATATGCTTGAAATCTGAAATAAATGAAAGGCAAATACTAACCTCAAAATAGGACAGATCTAGAAAATGCTGATTTCTGATGTCTGTGTATAGTTTTGGGCAGTTCTGCAACCTGTTTTGGATTGGAAATGCTGAGACGGAGAAAACCTAGAAAAAATTTGTCTTTCTAGTAGTAGGTAGTCTTTGACCATGATAAAAGGTCAAAGACTACTTCAAAATTCTAAAGGTTGTCTTTGATTTTGTTCACGAATCTCAGAAGTTTGTTGAAAAGGGTATCTAGATCCAAGCTCTGATCCGCAATCCTGTACCTGTACCTGCAAGAAAAAGAGGGTTTTTGTTATTTGGATGGGGGGTTTGCCTTGGTCAAACCCCAATTTAGGAATTAACCTTGAAATTGAATTGAAATTATAATGTGCATAAACAAAGTAAATGAAATAATTCACCTTGCTTATGTTGAAGTCCTTGTGGAGGATTCAAATCCTTGAATCCACAAGTAGGGATGTTCCAAATGTATGTAGAAATGAATGTAGGATGTCTCAAACCAATGGAATTGGATCTTCAACACCAATCTTGAATGGATCTTTGCATAGGAGGAGGCTTGGATGAATCTGGATGGAGAAATCTTCAAGGGGGCTCCAAAGAGATTGAATCCTTCAATGGCTAACAATGGATCTCCTTGATGAATGCTTGAATACTTGAACACTTGAATGCTAGGCTTAAAGATGAATGAATTCTTGCTTTCTTTCCTTCTCCTTCTTTCTTTCTTGATTGCACTTGAGAGCTTGAGAGATTATGAGATGAGATATGAAAACTTGATTGAGAGATGGAGAAAATGAGAGAAGAAGGCTTCCTTTTATAGTGATCTAGGGCACAAACCTCTAGAGAAGGCCGACATTGGAGAATTAAATCCCAATTAACCTTTTTATGCACCCTAAAATGGTCGCCTAGACTTTGGGCCCCATTTATTTGATTTATCAATCCTGAATCATTTTTATCAATAATCAATATTTTCAACAATATCAATCTCTTGATCAAATCCTAATTTCGATCATATATTGGATTTTTATCCTTGGGCTAACCATTTATCCTAAGTCTTTATTTTCTTAAAAGGAATATTTCCTCCCCTTTTGATTAAATAAAAAGCCCCACTTTTCCCCTTATCCTAAGTTGCACAAATAAAGCATTATTCATATTTTACAAAAAGAAAAAAAGCACTTTTTGTCTCACATGAGGCTCAAAAGTCAACACTTCACTCTCATTGGAGGATACTTGTGCACATGGATTGCTCCTCTTTCAAGCTCCACCACTGATTAAGACTTTTTGCCTCTTAATCTCCATGGTCCATTTCACCTCATTTCTTATAAAAGGAGAGCTCTCTCCTTCATTTGCATATACCATATTTTTATGCTAATGTTATGCTGCAGGTTTTAGGTGCATTTGGAGCTTTTGAGGATATTGAAGACTTGTTGCTTTCATCATCTAGTTCATATTTGATTTCTTAGTTGCATAATCATGGCATTCATAGTATAGATTTTCTTTTATGCAATAGAATAAGCTCACATAGTCTAAATAGGAGGCATTGTAATCCATTGCTATTTCCTTTCATAGATTAGTTGCATTGTACTTTCTTTTCATAGCTTAGATTGCATCTTCATTTTAGTTGCATTGCATTACATCTTCATAGTGATTCTTGGAGATATTGGCATTATTGCCCTTGTCTTCACTTGAATCTCTCATTGTGTGGTTGACTAGCAAGGTCACAAGCTTGTAGCTCTAGCTGAGAGCAAACACATCATAGTCCCTTACAACTCCATGCATAGAGAGCTATGAGCCGCTTTGTGAGGCCTCATTCTTGAGCAACCTTTCATGTAATGGTTCATAGAAGTGCACCATTTTAGTGTGTACATTTCTGGCGCCCACCATGGGGCAGAGTAGATAGGCTTTGTCTCTTATTTCATTTGCGTTTTCATCATTTTTCAGATTATTTTTCAGAAATTGCACAGTTCTAGTTTTCTATCTCAGAGTATCGTGCGATACTTCTTAGAAATATCACGCGATATACCTTTGTATAGCGGTGCGACACTTCGCGTGAGAGAAGAATCATCCGCCAGTACTGAGGTATATCACCTGGCATCATGTGAAGTATCGCCCGCCCATAGTGAGAAGTATCACCTAGACTGAGGTATATCGTGCGACTATAGGAAACTGTGTCGCGCGATACTGGTGAAGTCTGAGGTTTATCGCCTGGTCTGACAGAGACTTGCATTTCTAGTTTTCTCATCCGAATTTGATCATTTTTAGCTTGCTATTTTATTTTGCTGTGTTTAGATAGGTCTAACCTGCATCTTTTAGCTTGAATCTATCAGTTTATTGCATATTTACATTTGGATTTGGATTTTGCTAACCTTGTGGGTCTAACAAGTTGTGTTTGTAGGTGCTCTCATTGCTTGAAAATTGCTAAAAACACATGTCAAAGAGGGCTACTAACAGTTTTTGCAGGGCTGCCCAAGCATAAAAATTTAAAAAATTAAAAAAAAAAATTTGGCTTGTTTATTTTCTTTCCTTTCAAGTGTGGCATTCACTAATTGTATTAGGAATCTTTAAAACCTTGTGAAAGAGATTTTGAGGTGGTAGGAGAAGTATGCTCTTCACCTTTAGGTGAACCAGAAAATCTTGACCCATCTTAAGGTTTTGGAAGCAAGGGAGTAATTGAACCTCTTTGCTTGGTGTGTTTGGGAGAGATTCTTGAGATAGGGGAGTATGCTCTTCACCCTTGTGGTGAACCAAAAATCTTGAACCTCAAGAGTTGATCTATTTTTTTTTTAGTTTAGGATCCTTTAGCGGGCCTGCTCTTGAGAAATCAAGAGGAACGACTCAAGTGGGGACAACCTTGTCATCATTTTCCTTAGTGGCAAGTGATTCCAACTCACTATAATCTCAAGGCTATCAAGGACACCAAAAACCTTGGTAGACATAACACTTGTCTTCATTTGATGTGAATAGCTCATGGGATTGCAACCATGGGGAAAACATTGAACAAGAATGCTTAAGGTACTCTTGAGGCCGCAAGGTCCTAGTCCTTTATGAGGAGCAAGAGGGGTGTTGTGAACGGAAATCCTTATTAAGAACCATTAGATAGAAGCCACCTTATTTTAGCCGCTTATCTTCTTAGTGCAAGGATTGATCCAAGTGGTTTACCCGGATCACCTTAAGATACTCACCATATGTGTCCCTTTGGTTGTGTCATTTGACATTTCCATGACAAAGCCAACATCTCTTGTGGGTAACCACTTGGTGTGAGGCGAGGGGGCATCAAGTTGTGGGCTAAGTTGGTAAGTATTGAGCCTTGATTTTTTAGGATAGAATTTCTTGAATTATCTTCAGTTGTGTGATACCAGTGCAAACGTTCTTACATACAAACAATTGGTAGCATTCATAGGGTGCTTTTTCAATTCTGATATCACAAGTGTTTGTCTTGGCAAGGTTGCTTTTGCCCTTGTTTCAAGTGTTTGAGACCATGTTTTGATCCCTTACTATTTGCAAACTTGCCAAAATTCTGTTGATATTGTGACTGAAATCAAAAACATCAACCCTCAGACTGAAAATTTTGACCAAACAGACCCAAAAATACAAATTTTACACAATTCTGGTCAAGAGTTAAACAAATCTGCAACAGTATCGCACACTGTAAAGTGAATTATCGTGCGATACTTCGCACTTGCTAGAAATATCGCCTGCTTTGAAGAGAAATATCGCGCGATAGTTCACCCCTGACAGATTATCGCCCGACCCGCCTGGAGTATATCGCCCGCTAGTGCTGAGGTATATCGCCTAGCTTCGGGCGAAGTATCACGCGGTTATAGGTATATCACCCTAGTAGCCTGGAGTATATCGTCTAGTTAATTTCTGCCGTGCTTACACTTTGGTCAGTTTCAGTTGCTATTAATCAGGTTAGGTCTTAGAGTAGGCTTCTTGCCCCGACGTTTGAGACCTGTCTTGACTCTAAATTTTTGGTTTTAGTCCTCCGGGATAGCATCATTTGAATTACAAAGTCACTTTGAAATAATTGCCAAATTAGAAGGTCATTCTTGGTGCCAAGGTTCATCTCTAAGATTGTTAGCTACATTCTTGGAAAATTTTAGTACTCTTATTGTCCAAATCACTTTCAGTTAAATCTCAATTTCAATTATCTTTTGGCCTAGTCCAACCTCCTGATTCAAAAGTGCAAGGGTAGTCACCCTTTGATTTGAAGCACCTCTTTGACAGTGTTGGTAAAGCCCCTTTTTTTTTATCTTCTCATTTCTCTTTGGACAATAGAGGACTTTGATTATCCTAGTTTGGCGTTGACGCTTTGAGAGGTCACCTTTTCATTGAGAGTATCTTTCTTTCATGTCAGTTACGACAAGGTACCAAGTCAATCAAGGGAAGCGACCCCCTGTTGCCTTTAGCCAGTTACCACCTGTCAAGACTCGTCGACAACCTAAGGGAAAAGGACCCCTTTTTGATCAATCTCCTAAGAGTGAATCTGAGGTTTGTTTTAATCCGGGAGCTAATCCTAGTGAAGTGAGCACCTCTTTCGTACCACTTTCATCAAGCATGGACATGAGTTACACTTTTACTCGACAACAAAAAGAAGCCATGAATCAAACTCTTGAGGATATCTTCCAACGACATAGAAGAGAGTATGGTGATTCTTCTCATGCTAGTCCACCCGGGTCACCTCCCAACAACGTGAGGTATTTTAATGCTCACCAACAAGCCGAGAGACATCATAAGCAAGCTCACTCAGATTCAGGGTCACAACATGAAGACCAGAACAATGAATCTAGTGATCACCACATAAACGCAGCCAATGCAATAAGACATTCAAGACAATCCTCCCCACTTAAAGACACCTCTCGATATGCAAATACAAGATTGAGAAGCATTGAGAGAGAGAAGCAAGCCTATTTAGATGAACAGGCTGCTAAAAAGGAAAAATTTAGACAACTAGAGGAAGAGGAACGTGCATTGTTGGATATACAGAAAAGAGTCGCCCAAGAAGAAGAAGATAAACTCTATGCACAACAACTCCAAAGTCGATTCAACGGAAGGGGCACCAATAGTGGGACCAACTCACCCCCATCTACCCCTTCCCCAAGCCCTAGAAGAAAGTCAAGGATGCCCTCACGATCCCCAAGTCCTAGAGGAAGAAGGGCTTCAAGATATGACCATCATTCGTCTCATAGACATTCAAGGCAACCCTCCCGACGAGCACATCATGGCTCACAACATGGAGGAAGTTATGCTAAATTTGATCATATGGATTTCATGACTATGCAACAAGAACCATCCTTTCAAGCATATGTGGAGCAATATGTGGAACAAAACAAAGACCAATTCTTGGAAAGTCTTATTAACAAAGGCGCTAAAGTTCCATATAATTTTGATGTTCACCAAAAGATCAAGAAATAGAACCCTTCAACCGATGAGGTGATCTTACAAATGCAAAAGGATATAGACACGATGAATGCTCCCAAGAGCACATTTCATTTGGACTCATATGTCCTAACCCCATTGACAAAAGTGTGGTGATGGTAGAATTCTCTAAGAAAGTTGAGTTCCCAACATATGACAAATATGATGGCACTGGTGACCCTCACGACCATGTTCGACAGTTCTACATAATGAGCTTTTCCTTTCACCATGAAGACTCCTACTTGATGAGATTATTCCCAAGGAGTTTAAAAGGTCAAGCCATGGAGTGGTTCACCAACCTTTCCCCTCCAATAAAAATATTTAAAGAACGTGTCCAAAGGTTTGTTCAGCATTTTGCTTACAACTTATCGAGGTCGGTCACAATGCTTGATTTGTGCAAACTCAAACAAAATCAAGGGGAATCTTTTGTCACATTTTTACAACGATGGAGGCGATTGTGTTCAAAATACCCAAGGACAATCCCTGAGGAGGAAAGAATTGATATCATTGTGAGCAATCTAATACCAGAACTAAGATATGAAGTCAAGAAAATCCCATTTAATTCCTTTGATACTATGGTAGAGGTGGCATGTCGCATTGAGGATGTCCTGAAAGAACAAGGAATTTTGGCTAAACCAACAAATAACAACAATAGCCAAAATAACAATACTAATGGTAACAAGGACAAAAAGAACTCCTATTGGAACAAAAACAAGCAAGTGGTTAACGACGGAGTTGTTGACTCATCTCAACCCAAAAATGAAGGAGTTCTTAACCTCTCTCATGCAGTTCAAGCTATGAAGCTGCAAACGTCTTCAACACAACAAGACAAACCTAAGTATCAAAGGAGATCTAAAACGGAGAAAAGACAATTTACCAAATTGGGAGAATCTTACGCAGATGTTTTTAAGACATTAGTTGCTCATAATTTAGCACACCCACATGATCCTACAAAACATCATATACCGAATCCTTTGCCTCATTGGTGGGATGCGAAGGCTTTTTTCATTTTCCATAATGGGATTGGACACGACATAGAAAATTGTTTTAAACTCAAGCATCTTGTCCAAGACCTTATTGAAAAATGACAATTACAAGTGGATGGGTTAACCACTAATGCGGATCATAAAGCCTTTAAAGAGCCCTTACCTAAATATGAGAAAGGAGAGAATTCTAACAATAAGAATGGCAAGGCGGCTATCAACTACACCTACACAAATGCGGAGAACGTTATTAACATGCTTGAAGTTGTGGATGATAGTGTCAACATGATGAGAGGGAAGGATCCCTATAATGTGGACTCAACTCTTATGACTGATGAAAGACCCGCTGTGGTGATAAGAGATCCTCACTCACAAAGAATGCCCCAGTCCCTCAATGCTGTCACTAGGGGCCAGGCCCAAGCGCCCATTATCATCAAAGGTCCTAGCACTAGCAAGTCCAAGCAGCCCATGTCCAAAGGTGCTCCTCCCAAATCTGTCGTTGGTCCTGATTCCAATTATAATCTTATTGACTAGCTACAACGTACACCCGCGCAGATATCCATTTTTGAGCTTTTAGAATTGTCTCCTAAGCACAAGCGCATCCTTGAGGATGCTTTGCGAGCAGCCAACGTCCCTAACAACTTAGATATTGATCAATTCCAGAACATGGTCAACCATTTGGCTAGCCCTCATTACCTCACCTTCTCAGAAGAAGACGACAAATCCATCAGTCACCCACATAATTTGGCCTTACACATCGAAGTCATGATTCATAAAACCCATGTTAGGCGTGTACTGATAGATGGGGGTGCGGGGCTCAATATTTGTACCCTGAGTTTGTTGCTGGCTCTAGGATATTCTGAGAACGTCATTGACATAAGAAAAAGGATCACAATCAAAACATATGATGAAGCAGAAAGAAGTTCTAGGGATTGGCCGTTTTACCTATTCGCATTGGTCCAGTAGAAAAAGATATCTTATTTCAAATTGTTGATGTTGGACCTTTAGCCTACAACATTTTGCTAGGTAGGCCATGGATTCATGAAATGCAAGCAGTCCCATCAACATATCACCAGTGTGTTATGTTTCCCCATAACGGTGTAGAAATTTGCATCCCTGGAGATAGCGCCTTATCAGTTAATAACATTTCTGCTGGATCACATGTACCTTTGAATAGAGAAGCTGACAGTCCTAGTAGTTCACTTGAACAATGCAAGCAGAAGTTCAAGACCATAGATCTTGGGATGGGAGATTATAAAATTGATTCTTTTACAAACATGCCAATCTCTCCTAGGTCTTATGGGAGACCATCACCAAATGTGAAGCCTTCATCCTCAGCAATGACATTATTTGGGAAATTTGTTGAGTCTTCGATCCCCATTCAAGAAGAGAAAGAGGAAGTTGCCACAAGGGACTGGATCTATCACGAGGAGAAATACAAGCACAACGAGAATTTTGCTCCTCCACCTGAAACTTATGGGAAAGGGTACACAATGGTTAAGAATATGGGTTATCCTGGATATGGTCCCCTTAGCCATAGGCTGGATGCTAAAGCTGAGCCTCTTGATCATGCTCTTTTCGGATGAAAGAATAAGTCCACGGTTGGCTTAGGTTTTGAGAATAAGAAGAAGAACGGTGTCCCTGTCCCAGCTGTGACGGACAGTGACAGTGACTCAGACTATACGCCCGATCTTTCTAATCAACAAGATGTGTCTGATGATTGGGTGCCCTCAACGAATCTCCTTTGGGGAGATTCCATAGATTTGATACTTGACAGTCCTACTATCCCAGCTGCGACGGATAGTGACTGTATGACTGCTAGATCGATAATGGAAAGTGTTACTATCCTAGCTGCGACAGATAGTACCAATACTAGCACTAGAGAGGGGGAAACCCTTCCTAACCTTGAGGCTTCTACATCATGAGGCCCAAATGATGACTCAGACATAGATTCCCATGAATATGAATGGGACTCACTTTCAGATGCAACAGTTGATCTGGACATAGATATTATCCATGCTTATAGTACCCAACCCGATGCGGCTAACGAGCCTAGTGTAGGACTAGAGGATCATACTCCTCAAATTGCCTTAGTGGACGATGCTTTGTTTGGTAGGATGAGTCCTAATTCGGATATCTTAGGAGAAGACTTGATGAACTCCGATTATATGGTCACCAGAGATGACACCTTTCACATAAACAACGTTGAACCAGTCATTGACCTACCCCTTGTTCACTTTGACCTAATTGACTGGTCTCAGCGCCATCAAGAGCCTACATTCCTCACCTTTCAGAATGATTATGAAATTGCCTGCTATCTGAATGCTCTTGAACCCGTGGCTTCTTCCACCAGTGAACCAACAACTAGCATGACAGAGCCTGATATTAAGTACCTCAGTCTCAAAATAAAAGAAAAAAAGAAAAATAGGTCTGATGGCGAAAACCACTTTGTGGTGGTATCAAAACCAAAAATAGTAAAAAGAAATGATGCATCCGAGGGTGAAAACCTCTTTGAGGCACCTAAGGATGGGGTACTTAATAACTTGCCGAGTTATTTCCAGGATAGATCATCAGTATTGATTGAGCCAACAAAGCCAGTCAATTTGAACACAGAAGAAAATCCTCAAATAGTCCATCTTGCTCAGTCTTTATCAGAAGAAGAGACCAAGGCATATGTACAGTTTTTACAGAAAAAAAAATTAATTTTGCATGGACCTATTCAAACATGCCAGGGCTTGACACAAATCTTATCATGCATCACTTACCCATAGCTCCAAGAGTCAAGCCAGTAAAACAGAGACTCAGAAAAATGCATCCCCATGTAGCTCTCCTTGTCAAAGGGGAATTAGAAAAACTTTTGAGAGCTGGATTTATTAGAGCCATCGATTATGTAGAATGGATCTCAAACATAGTACCTATCTCCAAACATGATGGGTCCATTCGTGTCTGCACAGATTTTAGAGATTTAAACAAAGCATGCCCAAAGGATGATTTTCCACTTCCAAACATTGACATGATAGTGGACATGACAACGGGCTATGGCATATACTCTCTAATGGATGGTTTCTCAGGGTATAATCAAATCAAAATAGCTCCTGAAGACCAAGAGAAAATAGCATTCACATGTGCATGGGGAACCTATTGCTGGAACGTCATGCCATTCGGATTAAAGAATGCAGGAGCAACCTACCAAAGAGCTATGACGACTATCTTTCATGATATGATGCACAAAAACATAGAAGATTATGTGGATGATACCCTGGCAAAATCAAGACAACGGGACACACACCTCAATGATCTGGAAGTAATTCTAGATCGCATGGAACAGTTTCAACTTAGATTGAATCCAAAGAAGTGCGCATTTGGCGTCACCTCAGGCAAACTTTTAGGATTCATAATATCAGCGAAAGGTATCGAGGTTGATCCTGAAAAGGTCCAAGCAATTCTAGATATGCCACCTCAAAATATCAGCCAAATGAGAAGTCTTCAGGGATGTCTTCAATCGATTAGGAGGTTTATTTCTCAGCTTGCAGATAGAGCACAACCCTTTAACAAGACATTGCATAAGGGTGCTTCTTGTGTTTGGAACGAGGATTGTCAAAAGAGCCTAGATCAGATCAAACAATACTTGGCTAATCCTCCGATCCTAATGCCTCCTATTCCAGGGAAACCATTGATCCTATATATTTCAGCTACAGACACTTCCCTGGGGGCATTATTGGCTCAAACAGATGATACTAGGAAAGAATGAGCCATATACTATATCAATCATACTCTAGTCTCCTATGAGATCAATTACAATAATATTGAGAAGTCTTGTCTTGCAGTGGTGTTTGCTTCTCAAAAGTTGCGCCACTACATGCTTGCTCATACCATACATTTGGTTGCCAAAATTGATCCTCTTAAATACTTGCTTAGTAAGGCTGCCCTCACGGGTAGACTTGCTAAATGGATGATGGTCCTAACTGAATTTGACATAGAGTAAAAGGACAAGCTATTGCTGACCAATTAGCTGATTTCTCAATTCAGGATAGTATGCCGGTCCAAGTGGAATTTCCAGACGAACACATTTTGTATACAACTACTCGCACTTGGACAATGTTCTTTGATGGATCCCGTATGCAAAATGGATCAGGTGCTGGAGTGTTATTTGTTTCTCCACATGGGTACAATATTCCAAAGTCTTACAAACTTTTATTCCCATGTACCAATAATATTGCAGAATATGAAGCTTTAACTAATGGCTTGAGAATGGCTATAGAATGGAACATCACAGAGTTACATGTCTTTGGGGATTCCCAATTAATCATCAACTAAGTCAATGAGGAGTATCAAACGAAGGATGACAAATTGATACCCTAAAAAAAGATGGTTGATTCTTTGAGACGCTACTTCACCTTTGTGACGTTTCAACAGATCCCTAGGACAGAGAACAAAGCTGCAGATGCCATGGCCACATTAGCTTCACTTCTTCAGTTGGAGACACATGAATCCAGATTTGAATTCCTGGTGGAAGAGCTACACCATCCCATCTTTGACTCATCTAAAAGCCATGTCATTTGTGCCATTATCACACACGAGTCTTCCCGATATGGTGCTATCTATTCATATCTTCGTGATGGCATCATTCCCGACACATTCAACCGCTCTGAACGTCGAAACCTCATCTGTAACGCCTCTCACCACACCCTCATCTCTGGTGATTTATATAGGAGGGGTTTAGATGGGACGCTCCTTAGGTGCTTGGAAAAGGAGGAATCCAACCAAGCGTTAGCTGACATCCACGAGGGCATTTGTGGTGGACATTCTAATGGTCTTGCCATGGCCCGAAGGTTGCTTAGGGTGGGATATTATTGGCCCACAATGCAGATAGACGCAGTCACCTTTGCTAAGTCATGTGAAAAATGTCAGAAACATGGAAACCTAATTCATGCTCCAGGTAGGGAGCTCATCCCTTCTGTTTCTCATTGGCCATTTTAGCGCTGGGCCTTTGATCTGGTTGGGCAAATTCATCCCAACTCATCAGGTGGACACAAGTTCATTATTACTGCCACTGACTACTTCACAAAATGGGTGGAAGCTGTACCACTTTCTGTTGCTTCAGGGAGGACCATTTCTTTGTTCATCTTGAATCATATTATTTGCCAATTTGGAGTGCCTTCTGAGATTATTACTGACAATGGAGGTCAATTTAAGAATAAGGACCTAAAGCATCTATGCAAAAAGTTTCAAATCAAGCAACATTGGTCCTCCATCTATTTTCCACAAGGAAACAGACAGGCAGAAGCCTCTAACAAAACCATTCTTAAAATTCTTCATAGGACAGTGCACAAGAATGGTAGGGATTGGCACTTACAAATCAATCCAGCACTATGGGCTTATAGAACAAGCATTCGCACACCTACAGGAGCCACTCTTTTTTCTCTCACCTATGGCGCTGAAGTAGTATTGCCTTTAGAAGTCGAGATACCATCACTTAGAGTCTCACTCAAAGGTTTGATTACAGATGAGGATTACCGCGCCATGAGGTTACAGGAACTAGAACTCCTAGATGAGAAGCGTAAGGCTTCCTTTGATCACATGCGAGTGTATCAGAAATGTATGCCCAAAGCATTCAACAAGAAGGTTCGCCCTAGAGAATTTCAAATAGGTGATCTTGTTTTGTGAGAGAACCCTAAGAACCAACAGAACCGAGAGCCAAAGGGCAAGTTCGAACCTAACTGGCTTGGACCATATGTCATCACAGCTGCTTTTGGTACTGGTGCGTATTTACTATCAGATCCCGATGGAGAACAACTCCCTGATCCCATCAACATTATGCACCTAAAGAAGTTCTATCCTTGATGCTTGTTTCTGTCTGGGGGCATCCTTTGTACATATTTATTGATCCTGAAAAAATACCAAAAAAATTCATATATGATGCTGAAAAAATCTTTAAAAGCATAAAAAGTCCTGAAAAAATACAAAAAAATCAAAAAATTCAAAAATCCAAAAAAATGAAAAAAAGAAAAAAGATTCCAAGTGATGAAAACCTGGAAATAGGTGCTACTTGAGGCCTTTGCACTCCTATTTGTTAGCATGCGTCCTTGACACTGAGCCTTTCCCTCATGCCTTGACCTTATTTGGCTTAGTCTGGAATTGGTCTTTGTCTTTGTCTAGGGGGCATAACTGTTAGCATTGGTTTTTTAGGTACGTTTGTCTCTTGGGGCATTTCAGAACAGGTGTTTTTCAACACCACCCCAAACAGTGTTTTTCAACACTACCCTTGCGTCGAGAGTTTCTTAACACTTATCAGGTGTCTTACCCAACAGTCTCGTATGATGTGATATTTCTCACTAAGCAGATATGATAATCAGAGTTTGACTCTATGACCAACACACACGCACTTAAACAATCAACTCACTGACGATATGATGACTTTATTTTTCTTTGTGTGCTGTCTATGAGGATTTCTTTGATGAGTGGTCTCTCCCTGAGAGGTTTTCGATGATGCATAGCTAGAAGACTGAGGGAATGAGAACATGTTTTCTTTCTTTATCTGCTTGTGGGTACATTTTGTTGATCCTAACTGTCATGAGCATTTATGCTGACCCTATGGATTGACAAGGTATTATCCTTGACTATTTTGCGAGTGCATGCTTTTAGCTATCCTGACTTTCATGTGTCTTGATACAAGCATAATCTCGCCATAACAAAATTAGGTAATTTCACTGCACTAGTCATCTTGACTTACATGTCTTTGATGCCTAGGTGAGATTCCCACATTTCTATCTGATAAAGATCATATTCATATCCACATAGTTATGCTAGTGTGCATTGTATGATCTTACGACGCTACCAATAACGCTCGATGATGATAATTAGATGTCTCTAAGCATTGTGACCTTGCAAGTCAACCACTCTTTCATAGTAGCTTGCATTTTTAAGGTTATGATAGTCTAGTTTTTCATTTCTTGCATATGGAGAGAGCTCTCCTTTTCATCTTACGTGGACCTGTCAGTCGACTGCGCTCACCTTTTCTTCTTCTTGATCATGTCTTTCACTCTTTGTCTTTTTCATCTCGAACCTGTTCTTGTTCATCACAAGGGGTTAATCATATCATCATATCTCTATCAAAACTGTCATTTTTAAGAAACATGAGTCTATATCATACACATGAGAATTAAACATACATCCATGAGAGAGAACATACATAAGCATATACATAAACATTTTGAGCAAAATGACAAGACAATATACATAAACTAGTACATCCATCACAAGTGAGACAAATACACATGATACAATCAAACATCTAGTAAATCTCATATATACATCAATGTCATGATACAATATACAATATGAGATCCCAAAATCTGGATCAAAAGTCTCAGGATATGTCCAAAACATCTAAACCTAAGACCTAACCCTAAGACTCGCTACCACCCTCGTGAGGAGCTCGTGGTGGTGGAGGAGGCATGGCTCTCCTATCGAGTACCACATCTGATACCCCTGCCCTCTGAGAGTATGATGGTGCTCTCTCACCCTCTGGGACGGCCTACAGATAGAGTCCATGATAGTAGGCTTCTCTCGCTGACTCTCGTCGGAGCTCCAGGGCCTCTGCCTATGCCATCGCCTCATGGCGTGCTATCTCTGCCCTAAGATCAGCTATCTGCCGATCCCGCTCTGCCCTCAGATCCAGTAGCTGCTGATCTCTCACGGCTATAGTAGTCCAGAGCTGTTGTATCTCTGCCTCCTGAGCCTGTATCTGGGCTCTCAGATCATCCCCACCCGCAGGCTGATCCTGCTGTGCCTCTGCCTGTCGGCGAGCTGGTCTCGCCTCCTCCTCGGGCGTCGCCAACCTCTGTCCCCGTGACCATTTTCGGCCACCTGATCTCGATCCCTCTCCTCTCTCCATCCTCCTCCCTCTCCCCCTCCCGCCATCTCCTCCATCCCCTCCCTCCCCTCCATCCCCTTCGTCTCCCCCGTCATCCCCTCCGTCTCCTCCCTGCGCTGGTACCTGTGCATTTGGTACCGTAAACCGAGGGAATGGCACCCTCCGCCGCTCTACTCTATAGGCTGCATCAGCCCCTACATCTGCCATATCTGAGAAATACTCCCAGGGCTCGCTCCTGATACCTGCTATCTCTGCGACAGCCTGCTGATAATCTAACATGGGTAGCCACCCATGGCCCTCCTCGTCCCTAGCCCTGGCATATGTAGTAGTCTCTATCGAGACTCGCTGCTGCCTCCCAAACTGTTGCCATACCCGAGTGATGCAGAATCTCTCGACTATCTCTGCATACCGACCTACCAGTGGCCGAGTGCACAGCATGTAACTCAGCTTATCGGCTGCATCTCCCCAGACCTCCACCTCCCTGTATGGCCTCCATGTGAATGAGGCTATCTCATCCAAAATTTGTCTGTAGTATGTCACATCCCTAGAATGGGCATGTGATATGAACCTGAGGTACCTATAGATGAAGGGGTACCTCCTCTCCCTCGGCTGAACCCTGGGGCGCACCACAGCGATGTGCTCCCACGTCCACACCTGTGCCAGGATGGCACCGCATGCCCATGTCTAACCGTCTCTGTAGATGATCTCGTGCAACTCATGGTACATCTCTGCCAATATGGCAAGACCCCATGCCATCCGTCGCAGCCTGCCGACCAAGTCAACTAGTAATCGAGCCCATCCGAGCGGGAATCCCTTCTGACTGCGATCAGTCATCAGGATCTATGAAATAATGGATGCCACTATACATGGCACTAGGTAGTCTCTGCCAAAATCATCTATCAGCCTCTCCCAGCTGATATGCCTATCCAGAATCGTGACATCCTGGAACATCTCCTGAACCAGTCGGCGCCCCTTAGTGGCATCCTGATCATAGTACACCTGTGCCAACAAATGAATCATGTCAGTTTTCATCATATTGAAATATTACATTTATGATTATATCTTAAAACATGATTACACTCACCGGCTCGCCATGACATGGCACTCGTAAGATCCTGTAGACGTCCTCTAAAGTGATCGACGCCTCTCCAGTCGGCAGGTGGAAGGTGTTGTGCTCACTATGCCATCTCTCGGAAAGAGCAATCAACAACCCATGGTCCGCTCTGATGTATGGATATCTCAATAAATATCGAAACCCCATCGCTCTGATGTCGGCATTGCCCAGATCATCCAGATCTCGGACACACCGTAACCTAGTCACCTTCGGCGCTCTGATGATCAGCGCCGGAAAGACCTACTGCAATCCAAAAACCAAGCCAGTTGTTAGCACATATCATGATGGATGTCTAAAAACTCAGTATAAAACATCGCTAAAATGTAACATTGTCTAGACCCATGTCATTTTTGCTCAAAAATGCGTCAAATATCAAATTTTCAAGCTGGGCGATATTCTTTTTTGGAGAAGTATCACGCGATACTTCTCCCTATAGCGGGGCGATAGACCTTATGCTGGGCGATACTTCGCCCAGTATCGTGCGATCTTTCGCCCATTATCGTGCGATACTGGTGCCTTAGGTCGCATGATACTTTGGGGACCCGCGAAGTATCGCGCGACATTTCTCCCCAAAGCGCGCGATACTTCTAAAGTATCGCACGATATTTCACCCAAAGAAAATTTTTGAAATTTAAAAATTTGAAAAACGTGCTAAAAAAGCTATTAAATGCAAAAAATGACTCAAAAAGCTTGAGTTTTTCGAAAACATACCGGGGCAGGATAGTGTGGTGGCCGGTTGTGCAACCGGGCGCGCTCGAATCGATGCCCGTGGATGGGAACTCCTGCCTGCTGGGCCATTTTCTCTCTCTAAAGCTCTGAAAATTCTCAAATCGCTAAAAGACAAATGACTTTTGAAAATGACATTTTGACCCCTTTTATAGTCTTTTGACTTTTTGACCTCATTTTCAAAACACCTCAGAATTGCGCAAAAATTGCACCCCTAGCTAATTTCGACATCTTGGATCTATTTTCGGACTCGAAATCAAAATTCGAGGTCATCTTGATAGTCAAAATCACGTTTCAAAATCTTCTCTTCTTCTGCGCAGTTGACTGATCTTTTGAGGCCTAATCTTTCGATCTTTGATGGGGCATCATCATTTCTTCATTTTCATGTCTTCCAAACTTCTAGTCTTTCATTCATCTTCATTCCATTCCCTCCTTTCTCACGTTTGACTGCATCTCTTCAGTCAGGTTGGGGCATGTTTCATTGCCTAATGGTTAACCTATTTGACCTTTACATTCGATTGTGATTTCCTTCTGATTTGATCAAATCCTTATCAATTCGCTGTTCTCCTCTCTACTTGATTTCAATTTCGATTCAGAGGGGGCAGTACCTATGGGATTCTTATCCCCAATTGCTTGATTCTCTTGATTCAGACATCTTTTGTGAGCTTTTGCTCAAATTTGAGATTCTTATCTCTTACTTTGAATGTGATCCCGAATCGACCTCATGTTCAAAGGCCTTTGTTTATGCTTTGTCCAGATATGATCTCGAATCGACCTCATATCTGAGTTGTTTTGTGATCCCAAATCGATCTCACATTTCAACTTCATTCTTTGACTACATGTGTTCCCAAATCGATCACACATTAGTCAAAGAGGGGCAAATGTATGCACCCTAAAATGGTCGCCTAGACTTTGGGCCCCATTTATTTGATTTATCAATCCTGAATCATTTTTATCAATAATCAATATTTTCAACAATATCAATCTCTTGATCAAATCCTAATTTCGATCATATATTGGATTTTTATCCTTGGGCTAACCATTTATCCTAAGTCTTTATTTTCTTAAAAGGAATATTTCCTCCCCTTTTGATTAAATAAAAAGCCCCACTTTTCCCCTTATCCTAAGTTGCACAAATAAAGCATTATTCATATTTTACAAAAAGAAAAAAAGCACTTTTTGTCTCACATGAGGCTCAAAAGTCAACACTTCACTCTCATTAGAGGATACTTGTGCACATGGATTGCTCCTCTTTCAAGCTCCACCGCTGATTAAGACTTTTTGCCTCTTAATCTCCATGGTCCATTTCACCTCATTTCTTATAAAAGGAGAGCTCTCTCCTTCATTTGCATATACCATGTTTTTATGCTAATGTTATGCTGCAGGTTTTAGGTGCATTTGGAGCTTTTGAAAATATTGAAGACTTGTTGCTTTCATCATCTAGTTCATATTTGCTTTCTTAGTTGCATAATCATGGCATTCATAGTATAGATTTTCTTTTATGCAATAGAATAAGCTCACATAGTCTAAATAGGAGGCATTGTAATCCATTGCTATTTCCTTTCATAGATTAGTTGCATTGTACTTTCTTTTCATAGCTTAGATTGCATCTTCATTTTAGTTGCATTGCATTACATCTTCATAGTGATTCTTGGAGATATTGGCATTGTTGCCCTTGTCTTCACTTAAATCTCTCATTGTGTGGTTGACTAGCAAGGTCACAAGCTTGTAGCTCTAGCTGAGAGCAAACACATCATAGTCCCTTGCAACTCCATGCATAGAGAGCTATGAGCCGCTTTGTGAGGCCTCATTCTTGAGCAACCTTGCATGTAATGGTTCATAGAAGTGCACCATTTTAGTGTGTACAACCTTAACCCCTAGAAATGGACCCAAATTAAATGCAATTTAAGGATTTACCATTTTGAAACCCAAAGTGGCCGACCTAGAAGCGGAAAAATAATTTTTTCTGAAACCCAACATCCAGAAATCATGGGACCTTGAAATTTGAACCCTAGGTCACAGACGAGGTAGACCCCGCCCTAGGTCAGGTTCGAGGTCATCCCTAACCTAGGTCAAGGTCTAGGTCATCTTTGACCCTCAAGGTCATCTTTGACCTTGAGGTCAAAACCTCAAGACCTCAATCCAAAGTGCTAGGAAATGTAGAAAGATAGTGAAAACAGGTGGAGAGAGAGGTAGAACGGGGGGAGAAAGCCAAATACATGCAGAGACTTGATAAAGGCGCTTAAAATGACCCCATACCACTCACTCGGAGGGCTAAACGCTCTTAACATGGAAGTGCTTCCATTTTAAGACGATACACAAGGTCATTGTCAAAGCAGGAAAATTATTTAGAAAAATAGCTTGTGTTGGAAGCCATGTAATTGTGTTGTCAAAATCCATATAGGAACACAACGTTGATATTCATCCTAATTCAAATGCTAGAGTAATAACAAGGGATCATAATTGATTAAATAATAAACTTACAAGCATGGAAAGAACATTTAATATGTAGAATATCATTATGAAATAGACTAATAGAATATTAAATAAATTAAGATGATCTGACTAATATGGCTAGAGGCATTTGTATACCACTCAAACGTATAAGGATATGCTCACTGAGGCATTGGTTTAATATTTAAAATGTCAAAATATAGTAATAAGGACAAATTATACATGTAAGCCATGACATGTGTAATTTCATTAACATATGAATGTGTTATAGTGTCCACAGATTCCAATGGCATAGCACAAGCATGGTAAAAAAATAGGACACTGTTGAGTTCTGGAGTCTATTTTTCTACAGTCGCACTAATTATTTCTCAAACACAGAGACATACTAACACTATTTGTATTTATTCCTTCCTATATAAGTCATTGAAAAGGGGAAACTATAGGAGACGAAGCAAATTTCTCAGAGGAGGAAGCCCTAATTGGTAGAGGTTTGGGGAAAAATCAAACTTTTCAAAATATGAGAGAGCATTAGCATCAATTAGAAGTTTCAAAAAAATATCGTATATTCTTTGTTGTGTAGGGCACTTAGAACAAAAGAAAGCATCAGGAAATGTTATAGATTTGATGTGAATTTGAGACTTACAACATTCGTGTTTCCCCTTGCTTTGCATCTTCAGAGGTCATTTGTGTTTGACCATCCATATTCCCCCCTTGCATTGCATCTTCAGAGGCCATTTGTGTTTGGCCATCCGTATAATTTCCCCCCTCTCAAGTTTCTTGAGAGGCCATCTGTATACATCAAAAGATAACAACAATTCGTAATGAATGAGAGTAACAGATATAGAAGAGCGCGAAATGAATCACATCGCCAAAGGAGTGCAGGGAAATATATACCTCTCTTTGGCGGTTTGTTGTGAGGCGGTTTGCTATGAGGGGAAGGACACCATGGTGTCGCCAGCGCATAGTGGCATAATAGAGGAGGTGCAGCCATTTACCCAGGGAAGCTTGTCACTAGTTGTGGGTCGTCAGTGGAAAGTTGCTTGCTAGCGGGACTCTCCCACTATAGTCGGTGGATGTGTAGCTGCTGGCTTGCCAAGCTTCTTTGTGGTTGTGCGTTGTCGGTGACCTCCTTGCTGGCATTGCGATGCCGATGTTAGCTGTGGGCAGCATTAGAAAGGGTTTGTAGATGGCGAGAGGAGGCATGCAAGAAAGGAGGATGGAAAAGTTTCTGACATGTGTGGGGCTGAAAGCCCACACAAATAATGCCTATCGGCTTAATAAATTCACAATTTGGGACATTCTTCTAAAATAATGGAAACTTGTTACAATTCCTCCATTCTTGCCTCCATCTCATCGAGTGGCTTCAAGTGATAGATCAAACATTAAATAGACACCCCCACTGTGTGGGCCCATCAAAGTCAATTTTGATGGTTCTTCCAAGGGTAATCCTGGAAGATCAGGATGTGGTATTTACCTTAAAAATCACTGAGGAGAAGTAATTGCTTTCAAATGTTCATCGCTACCAACAAGGACCAATAATCTTGCCGAGGCATATGCATTATTTTATGGCCTCATCACGGTAAAGAAGTTAAATTTATCAAAGATTTAGATTGAAGGTGAATCATCCATCATTGTCAATGCTTGCATTAACAAAAATATTTCAAATTGGAAGATCAAGTATATTATGATTAATATATGAAAGCTTATTGAGTTTTTTGAAGTTTGTCATATTTCACATGTTTTTAGGGAAGGAAATCAAGCTGCAGACCTTCTTTCTAAATAGGGTAGTGATGGCAGAAACCCAGACTCTATAAGTATGATCATTACAGTGCATGAGGTAGAAGAATTATCTAGTATAGTGGAAGGAGAGAAAAATAACATTTGAACTAACTTTGTTGCCAGGATGTTTATAAGAAGATTTACTTGGCTACAAGGAATAAACTGTGTGATTTCATGCAAGGATTTTTTCATGAGATTATTGTGCTTCATTATGGGGAATTACCTTCACAAGTAGATCACATTCTGATTATGTTGATTGTCTGGGACTGCATTATTTTTTGAGGAAAGAATCCTGGACAGTATGAAGATGCTCATAGATGAATTTATACCCGTGAATTACTTGTCCAGGAAGTTTGAAATTAACATATGTCCTGGTTGCTTTTCCATCAGTAATTAGGGAATAGTAATGTTAATTATCATACACATTGCTGATGTAAGGTCACTCATGTAGAAACATGTATACATATTGCTCGTTCTTCCTTCAGTATTTGGGGTAAGTTGAGATTGAGGATCAGTAATGTTAAATAAAATTGTCAAAATAGGGGTGGCTTTTATCACATGTATATGATTTGAACTCTTAAGATACATATATAGGGAATTGGAGTTGTATCCTTATCCTCCATTCTAATTGTATGGGAAGACATATGAACGATGATTTAGGGTTTTCTTTCCAGATTCTTTTTCTAATGAGCCTTTGAATCTGGTTTATTTTATTATATTATTTATTTAATGGCTTGTCCACTTTTGCTAAAAAATAAAAAATAAAAAATTGTAAAATTGATATTATAAACTGATGAACTAAAGTAATTAAAAGTGAAATTGAGAGAGATGTTCTTTATGTACTATTTTTTCTTTGATCTATTTTTTTAATTTAAAATTAAAATTAAAAACTTTAGAATTTAAGAATTTGTGAGGAAAAAAGTATGTCAATTTGAGATCTAAAAAATATGTGTTTAACAAGAAATGCTCTTTTTTTTTAATAATATTCTAAACCATAGATCAATTTTCAACCAATCTTATTCTTGAAACCTCCTTAATAGAAAAACAACCTCGTTAATAATGATGAACAAATTTGCCACAAAATTGATTCTGTTGCTAACAACATCTATAAAAATGTTTACCAACCAAATCTTGACTATTAAACTTGGAAATCTTAAGATCAAGACCTCCAATTCACTTAAGCCTACAAACTTAGACTCCTCTTATTAGAATCCACTAACAAAATTTATTGTTCTTGCTACTTCTGTTCATTCTTTTGTATGTTGCTAATTCATTTCTCACATTATTATTGTAGCTACTTTACCTAGAATCTTGATCATAATCTAATTTACACCTTTTTTTGGTTGCCAAAATATAACAAAGCCAATCGCTATAACTCTATAAAGGTAATGAGACTTTCTCATGTGTAAAAAAAACAAAACACTAGTCTGATACAAACACATTCTAATTTTTGAAAGATTCAAAAGGATTTAAAGAAAAAAAATACAAATGCAAAAGCATAATTTTGTATTTGGTTGTCTTTTATTATATAATTTTTTAATCTTTTTTTATTCAATAATTAAAAACATTGTTTCTAAAAATAGTTAATATTTTTAGAAGAAAAAAAATTATTTTATTTTTATGATATTTTTATTAATTTAAAAAAAAAAGACAAATAATTGCTTTAGTTTTATTTTTAAAATTTGATATCTATCAACCTATATCGCATGGATTTAAAAAATATATAAGTATACTATCTTATAATAAAACCTCTTTTTTAAAACTAAATGGAGGGCATATTATTCCTTAGGGAAAATTTAAAATTGATAATTTATTTATTAATTTAATATCAAAACTCCTTTTAATCTTCTAATTAAGTAAAACTCCCATTCCATCTCTAGGAGAAAGGCACAATACTCACTATAGCTAAGTTCACACGCTTATATCTCCTAAATGGTATATCAAATTTTGATGATTTTTTTGGTGTGCATTAACGATGTACACAGTAAAAGTCATTATCAAATAATCGCTCACTCAAACTCACCATTATTTGTGGACAAATATGTCAATAGTGGTACACAAATATCTCACTAGGATTCACAAATCTCCATAGTAGTGCACAAATGACCAACCGTGAATCAAAAGAACTAAAAAAACTAAAAACTTGTCAACTACTAGTTCATAAAGTAAGCAATTATTGATATATATAAAATTAATTAAATAAACAATTATTAGAAAGTTACTATGACAATAAATGAACCATAATTGGACCCCAAAGAATAATTGCTCCCTTCCCCTAAAAGACCAAACAACTCAAAGTTAAACAGTCCTTTTTAATTGAGATAAAAAAAAATTCCTTCACACCGAATCCATCTCCAAATGTAACTGTCAATCCTCTAATTCATATTAAAACAGAGCTTAATATGTACTAACAAATTAGTTTTACTAATTTTAATTCGAAGTCCCAAAAATCTATGGCACGCACAGGAAGCACCAAAATCGTAGCAGAGAAAACTGAAAAGCAATTATACAAATCGTGAAAACCGATCGCTACAAGTAACGGCAATCATTTTCAAACGATACTCTGTTAGACAATTTACTGTATTGAACCCATAAAAAAAAAAAATTAACAATTAATAACTAATCCGCATCTATTGTTCCTTTAGTGAAGAAGCCGGAGGCAAATGAAGATCTAGGCTCTCTTTAGCGATCTCTTTGTCGCCATTCTCATGGTGGGGCATGCACTTCCACACAGAGACCTGGTGGAGGTCGCGTGTTCGATTCCCAGCGCTGCGAAAGTCCTCCCACTCGAACGACGGCCGCCATGCCTGTACCTCCATTCTGGGAATCTGTTGTGTGTCATTTCCCCTTCGCAGGGAGCGTAATTGCTTCTCCGTTTCATTGATTCGTTTCAGCAAAGCAAAAAACTCGTCCACTTCGCTATTTGTGTCTTCTATGCACGCTCGTTTCGCCTCGCCCTCACCCTTCCCGTTTTCTAATTCCCGCTTCATTATCGAAACCTATGAATTAATCATAAGCCTCTGAATGTTAAAAACCAAATGTTGTATCATCTTTGTAGATACAATTAGAAAAATATAATGAATGCCTTGTTGGAGCATTTGTACATTGAGCAGAGAGAGGGATCGAGATATATAGGTATAAGACGAGAACACCGTGTTGGACCGGGTTTGACGTGTGCTCGAATCCCGCGGTGCCGCCGCTGACGTAATAATTATGATATCATCATTTGCGTACACAGTTGCCAGAGATATTTTGTTTACCATTAATTTCGTATTTATTCGTGGAATCCACAGGGTATGAATAGTTTCCTCTTTCCGTCACATTCCTGCTCTAATCGTGTTCCAAACTTTTCGATTCAGGGAAATATTTTGACGGCCCCAATTGCACGCGGCCGTTGTTTTCATTCTAAAAAGTGACTTCACAATCCATCATTTGGAGATTTTATATTCTTTGAAACTAATTAGAGTTTGAGTTTGAGAGAGTATTTGATTCCAAGTCACTTTATAGTTTACTATAAAAGAAATAAAAGACTTTGGTATTTTCTTTATGCTTATCTTGTCCATTGTGTTTATCTTATAGAATTTGGTGGGCATAATGGTCGGTTACAAGTGCTCCACCAAGATTGGAATAGCACCACAAAATCACATATAGTACTAAAATTATATAAATTAAACTATTTAAATTATAAAAATAGTATATATTATATTTATTCTTAGTTTTGGTGATGAAATATATTACAAGTAATCTTAAATTTTGATTTGTTCATATTTTGAAAATCAGAGTCTTGTTTGGATGTTCATCTCAAATTTTGTAAGTCAAGTAAGCTATATTCTAATTAAGATTTGCAATTGTGGAATTGATCTTTTTATCTATAGATATGCTTTACTTTGCAAAATGTAACTTGAACTCATTGAAATATGATAAATGAAATTTTTTGCCTTTATATTTATTATCTAGATCTAGGGAAATTTATTTATAAACACCATTTAGAAACTTTCAATGTGAGGCCCATATTGGACTCAATCATGCTTGTTAATGAACAAATTCAATGGTTTTGGAACAATAGTGAAAGATAATAGGGAAGCATGTACTAGTATCCCTAAGATGATGATGCAACAAAATAAAAAAAATTATCTAGGGTTGTCCATAAAAAAATACATGCAAGCTGCATTTGAAAGATCTTCTTGGAGTGATTTGATTTCCTAGAGACCCCAGCATATGTACATAGTTGTAATGGATTTGAATATCATCTATAAAATTTGCACCTATAATTTTGCTTGTAGATGGCTGCAAGATCTGTGAAAAATTTGTTGCCCACCTTGCCTCCAAAGGCTATTTGTATTTTGTTTTCAGTGTCAATTGTAGTTTGTAAGATTAAAAATTCTAATTATTAAACAAGTGTTTTTTAGTTTCTATTTTTTATAGATTTACTGATAATTTCATAACTATAAAGTGGGGATTTGACACTAATTTAATAATCAATTTATGCATGTTTAATAATCAATTTATGCATGTTCATAAATAAATGAGACAAATAAGAGGAGTGCCACCTCAAGGAATTATATATCAAAATGCCCCCAGAGAGGAACTGACAATTAAGTCAAGGATGTTTTAAGGGAGATTTTAAAAATTTTAGATCTATCACCAAATAAATAGGCCAGATAACACAAACTTGAGAATATTCTGTATCTTTGTTATTCAGATTGTTTTGCACCTGCTAATTTTGGTACTTTGATTCATATGGTTTTGTAAACAACAGACTAGATCTGAAAACTTTTCTGCCACAAATATCCAAGCTCTTTAACATGTACGAAGGAAATTTTGGGGTGAAAAGAAGGAGATGAGACAAGAGCATAAGGCTCTTTTCCAATTAGTTGTTACAGGCATACCTTAACTAAAATGTAAGAAAAATCTTTCTAGGAACAACGGTAATTGCTTCGGTAAATTTTTAACGTCTTATTTTGTTGCAAATATTATATTTCTATTTTATTTATTTTTTAAAGTAGGTCTTTTGTGTAATTTAGGATCTCACAACCTCAATATTTACAGACAAGGACAATGTGATGGAATAAGCATTTGAGAATTGTTAAGAGGTCAACTTTAAAGAGACATTATAGGGATGCTAGAGATAAAGATAGAGGTAGCTGTCAAAATGCAATTAAAAAAGTATAGTGAAGGTGATGTTTTATTTGTGTAGAGAAGAACCTTAACCAATAAAATCTTAATATCTAAATTAAGAATTGCACATTTTACTAATAATTTGAAGCTTTAAAGATGAAAACAAAAACATTTTTGGCAAGGAACTTTGTTGCTACTGAAAAAGCTATCCTATGTCATGGGCTAACATTTTACAGCCAAGAACTCTACATCAATAGAATATGTCTCTCAACAAACAGTCTCCACAGTCAAGAAGAAGCATGTCTGAGAAACACCCACAATAATATCTTCACCTAAAAAAATCGGTTGCAAAAATGAACTAAAACAGAAATAGAAAATTGAATGTAGAACGTGAAGTAAATAAATGGAAGTTATGTGTATTTGTTTGTGTTAATAAGAAAATTTTTAGAGGATAATATAAAAGACGTAAAGAAATGTGAAACCATGAACAGTGACTACATACTTTCAGTCCCCTGTATTTTTTTCCAAGCTTATTTTCAATCAATAAACTTTCAATCAATAAAGTGTGGCAGCTCCATCATTATAGGAGAATGTTCTGGATCCCCTTATATGTGATTCTAAATGATCCTTATATGTGATTCAAAACTCATTTAGGACTCATTTAGGAGAATGTTCTGAATTATCTCTTATAATTGTATTTTATTTCTTTGTTAATAAAACTGGATTATTAGTGAAAAATAGACACAAATCATGAAAACTGATTAATACTGGCAATCGTTATCAACAATAATGATATATTTGTGGAGGGCATACTATTTGTTCAATAATAATATTTGTTGGATGAAAATTTAAAACTAATAAATTATCTAATAATTTAATATCAAAATTCCTGTTTTAAACTTCTAATTAAAATCAAAATCCCTTTTAACCTTCTAATTAAAATTAAAACCACCTTTCAACTTTTAAACGACCAAACAACTCTATAGTTTAGAGCATTCCTTTCTAATCCACGTAAAGAAAAGTTTCCTTCACACCGACATCACCAATGCCATTTCCAAATGCCTGAAGTAACTGTCAATGCTCTAATTCATGTTAAACAATTTACCGTATTTAACCCCATCAAGAAAATAATAATTAACAATTAATGAAGAACCAGGATCTATTGTTCCTTTAGAGAAAAAGCCGGAGGCAAATTAAGATCCAGGCTCTCTCTGGCGATCTGTCTGTCGCCATTCTGATGGCGGGACATGCACTTCCTCACAGAGACCTGGTGGAGGTCGCGGGTTCGATTCCCAGCGCTGCAGAAGTCCTCCCACTCAAACGACGGCCGCCATGCCCGTACCTCCTTTCTGGGAAGCTGTTGTCCGTTATTTTCCATTCTTAGGGCTTGTAATTGCTTCTTCGTTTCATCGATTCGTTTCAGCAAAGCAAAAAACTCACCCACTTCGCTATTTGTGTCTTCTTTGCACGCTCGTTTCGCCTCGCCCTCACCCTTCCCGCTCTTTTCTAACGCTCGTTTCATCATATCAAAACCTATGAATTAATCACAACCCAAAACCTGCATCGTCTTTGTAGATAGAATTAGAAAAATATAATGAATGCCTTGATCAGCCGGAGCATTTGTACATTGAGCAGAGGGACGGATTCAGATATATATAAGACGAGAACACCGTCCTGAAGTTTTTCAGTCGGCGGGTATGACGTGTCGCCGAAAGATTTTGTGTTCCACATCCTACTAGCAAGAATATGATATGGAACACCGTATTGGAGATTTTCAGTCGGCGGGTTTGACGTGTCATGGAATCCGCGGCGCCTCCAATGAAGTCATAATTGTGATGTCAGCCTTTGCCAGATATTTTGTTTACCAATTTGCAGCCTAACGTCCTCCCCTTCCCGTTGTTTGAAGATTTATTCAAACAGCCATATTCGTGGAATCCACAATCTGATAGAGTATATGATTCCGAGTGACCCCACAATCTGAACAACTTATATGCTTTCTTATTTTCTTTATGCTTATTTTGCCTAGTAGTATATTTAGCTTTTAGAATTCAGGGGCATGATGATGCCGGTGGCTATGCAGTCAACTAAAGCTCATAATATACGAGAAGAGTTTGAAAAAAAAAAACACTTAGTGTCCTCCTTGGTAAGATATGCATTTTAGTTTGTATCATATACTAGCACTTGCACATTGGTGCGCAAGATATGTTAAGGGTAGTCTAAAATGTGTTTATTAATATTTTTGTGTATAGTTAATGATTATTTAATATTTGGAAAATTAAATATAATTATATTTTATATTTATTTATATAAGTATTATTGTGTATATAATTAATATATTTATGATTGTGTATATTAATTTTCTAATTGAATTAATTTAATTAGATGATTGTTTTAATTATTTAATATATGAAAAATTAAATATAATTATATTTTACATTTATATAGGTATTATTGTGTATATAATTAATTTAGGTATGATTGTGTATATTAATTTTCTAATTGAATTGATTTAATTAGATTATTGTTTTTTATTTTTAATATAATAATTAAATATATATTTTTTATTTATGATTTTAATTGTTTATTGCAGATTTAATAGGTCAATTTGTGGTGTTTATGTGTAGCTAAGAATACTTTAATGTGTTCATTGTATTTGAGTAGTGTTTTATTGGCAATTCTTTTTATGTTTGTATTGAAGAATGTAAACAAATTTGATTGAAGGTACTACTTTCCATAGTAATATCAATTGAATAATTAGATATATATATATTTTATTGTTGTAGTATATTTCATAATTTGAGTAAATTTTATTTGTGTAATGATATTTACAATATTGATGGCCATTATTTATTTGTTGTCATTAATGAGTGATCTAAGTATTGAAATGTGTGTAAGTATAAAAATGTTTCTCAATGATGGAGCTATGATTCTGAATTCGAATATAGTAGTGGATGTAGCCATTCAAATTTAAGGCAAATATTGAAGCATGGGTGCATCCCATTCAAATGCTACTAATTTGACAAAGATGTTTATCAACCATGGAGACATGATTCTCAATTTGAATATAGTGGTGGCTTGTCTTTTATCTACTTCATGAATATGGGGTATCAAATTGAAGGGGATAACATATTTGGAGATGGTTAAGAATATTCTATTCTTGCTTTGCTAGAGTACATTTCCTTATAGCTATAACTATTTCAATAATTGAGTAGGGTTTCATCTTCATTATTGCTCTATTTTCAAAGATACCATGACTCATATGTGGATATTCATAATCTTCTATGTGCAATCAACTAATTTTATCCTCATTCATGGCCACCATAATTTCATCAAGTTCTAACAACTATTTATTTCAAGATCTCCCTGTAATAGTCAATAGAAATTGATGCAGCCCTTTAAGGGCTATAGTAGGAAGTACCCTAAACTTGGGATGAAATTTTAGCACAAAATCAGCATTCTACAAGCACACCTGAGACATCCATCTACAATATTCATTAAATTTCCTATATAATTTGCATTTTTTAAAAAATAGAAAATTAATCATCAATTGCAGAAAATTGTTAAGGTTAAAAATTTGTGGGAATGTCAAATAAGAAAAGTAATGAAACCCATTGAAAACTTGACCACCATCCACTCATATTTGCAACAATTTGCAACCTTTTGTGAGCACAAACAAATTATATGTTTGTGCATCTTTTGACAAGAGCATGTCATAGCTATATATATATATATATATATATATATATATATATATATATATATATATATATATATATATATATATATATATATATATATATATATATATATATATATATATATATATATATATATATATATATATATATATATATATATATATATATATATATATATATATATATATATATATATATTAGTGTTGGGTTAAATGAGCACAGTAAATATGGTTGCATTTTGAAATATTTTGAAAGGGTAAAGTGTGTGTGCAAACCATGGGAGAGTTAATTTGGATACATGTGGAAGGAGTTATTTTTGAAGAACTATGGAGGAGTATTTGGTAAGGATTAGTGGAACTAATGTTTTTTGTGTTGGTAAGTTTAAGACGAGCATTAGATATTAGGTATAGAGTATTTGATTGAATAACATCAAATAATTTGTCAACAAGTTCATTGAAGCGGGTGACATGTATTGCAATTACTTTTTTGTGTATAAAATCAAAACCAAATAGTTTTCCTTCTTTAGAAGCATAATGTTGAGTAATTATTTTAATTTGCATTCGCCAATTTCAAATATTGAAAATATCCAAAGAAAGAAGAAATTTGAAAGGTGCAAAAATAAAAATTTAATAATTCCTATTTCATAATTATAATGAAGGAGTGTTTATAAAACACAGAAAATTTAAAATTCATTCCTAACTAACCTACCTAAATCTTGTGCTTGTAATTAATTTGTGTAAATGTGTGCTTTGCAAATAATAATCCTCAATTTGATGGGTAGAGAGCTATACAACTTAAAATGTTTATTCCTGCTTCTGTTAAATATGTAACCAAATATAAGAACAAGGATAAATTATATAATAGTAGTAGATCTAAATATATTTATTTTGAAGAGTAAAATGTCTTACTCTATTTAAAAACCATTTTGAAGAAATGTTGAAGAGGACATTAAAATATGGATTTAGATCTAAAAAAAAAAAAAAGTAAAAGTTTAGATAATGAATTCACTTGGGAAGTTTAGATAATGATTGCTTAAAGCAATAAAAAGAAAAGTTATGATAGTATTGGTCAGATACAGTTTATAGCAAAAATAATTTTTCTATGAAACACATAAAGTTTCTATTTTATCTGCTCCTTTGCTTTAGGTTTTCTCATGATCTTCCATTGTTGTTAATACTCTTGTCATTTCTTGTTCCTCTTGTAAGATAATATTGTAATTTCTGACCATCTAGTATTCATGGCTTTTTTTGAGTTCCATGATTTCTTCAGAGAAGCCTTGTGTGTCTTTAGTTGCAGTAGTTAATATGGTCCCGATGGCGGTTAGTTTGTGAACATCTCCACTCTGATATGTACCAGTAGTGATGATATTATCAATATCAATTTGATATTTTTCTTTCATCATTTGAAGATCTATAATGTCTTCTCCTCTGCCTTGATGTGAACTATAGGCCAAGTCTGTAAATATTTGTTCCATGTGTAAAGTACTTGTTTTGAGAGTATTGAGCATGTTTTGTAGATTCTCAAGGACTTGTATGATGCTATCCATTTTGAAATCCAATGAGAACATCCACTTTTGTAATGGTTCATCAATGGATTTCAGTATGTTTAACCTGACTGCATCTTCATTGTTCATTTCCAAGAGCTTCTGTAAAAAAAAAAATTTATGATATGATTTCTCTTCTTGTTTGAACACCTAAAAGTCTGTATACACTACATCTTGTAGGTGGATAGTCTGCATGCACTACATCTTGCAGGTGGATATAGATTTTTTAATAGCTTCTAAGGCAGTCGATCAGTGTTAAACCTCTTGATTTGAGGTATATTATCTAGTCTTGTGCTATCTATCCCATTTGTTTGTCTTGATGTAGGTGTGAGATTAATTGTTGGCTTGAATCAAGTGTGGGATCAAAACTATTTTTGAAAATCAGAGGTCATGAAAATTAGGAAACCTATCAACTTTACAATCTCTTCCAATTCTCCATCAGAGATCATGAAAATCGGGAAACCTATCAACTTTAAGGCATAGAACAAAAATGACTCTTCATGTGAAGAAGGATCAAAATGAAAAATTCAGACGAACATAGACATGATCCTTAAGGTTCAAACTCCTACATGTTAGGGCCCACAAATTTTATCCCTATGTTTGTTGAAAATACTTTTTCGAGGGAGTTTCGCTCACTAAAATGGCATAGTATAACTCAATTACAAACATTGAAAAGTACATGATAGTTCAATGACTTGCATATCTATGATACAATTATAAAAGCCCAAAATAGAAAATGATAGCTATGTCCCTCTATAATGACACATAGCTTACAAATCTTCATAGAATAAGAGAAAAATACAAAGTAAAAGAAAATTGGGCATAATCGAATATGTATTCTCAATTGATTATCTGAATACAAAGCTAAGGTCAAAGAATGATGCAATAGCTATTTCCAAGTGTTCCTTAAGTATAATGAACAACAATCCTAAATAAAAACTTCTCCTTAATGAGGTTTTGATGTTACTCTCCAAAACTTATCTTTTAACAAAGTGTTGTGGTTTTATAGGAAAAACACATAGCTAGGCATCATAAATGCAACTCAGAAAGTACTGTGTAAGTTCAATGCCCATAGAAAAGCCACACTTTGACAAGGCCTCTCCCGAGGCATTTACATATCGAAAAAGGGAGAAGCACACATTTTTAGAATATTAAATATTTTAGAGTGTCCAAATTGTTGAAAAAGTACCATCTCCTTGTAAAAATGCAGGCCCAGTAGATGTAATAGCATAGTGTGACCAAAACTAAGACGTGTTGTGTTGGTAGAAACTCTTAGAAAGTCGTTGCTTGAAGTTAGGTGAAATATGTGTGTTGCTGACACATGGCAAGGTGATATATGATCTCATTGAGATTTTATGGCCATACCAACACCGGGAGCACGATCCATCCTTCCTCCTACAACTCGTTTGATTAACATGTGTAACCATGGAAAATATTGTCCATAGTAAGCTAGGAAAATATCATGTCCCATGTTCTAAAGTGCTACATATTATCATGTTTTAATAGAAGATTTAAAGTTGCGTCTAAAATAGTTGTGTACATGTACAATATATAGAGCTCAACAACACTTCCATATAAAGGATTAATAATAGATCTATATGTTAGCATAGAATAAATCTATAAGATAAATGAATTAAATGAAGAGTCTTTTCATGTCATGTTCACCAAAATGAATGTATAGAAAGTTATAATTATTATAAATAATGTTTACTCTACTTCAATACATGAAAACTTCTAAGAGATGAGAAAATGTACACTAAAAAAATATCTATTGTACTTGAGATAAATGATTATGCTTAAATGCATGTGAGTGCTCTCGAATTAGAAGCATAAAAAATAATATTATCTAAATAATGAAATTGACGACATTACTTTCATTGTAGATTGGTGATGAAAAGGATGGGCTCTAGGATGAACTTATTGATTTTCAGAAAGAGGAATGGATGTGATTTAGTATTTTAATATATAATTAGATGTAATTAGTTAGTGTGATGGAAAAAAGAGATAAATATGGAATATTAAAAAAAAAATTAAAACAGATATTTTAGAGCACTCCTTTTTAATACAAATAAAAGAAAATTTCATTCATGAGAAAATTCTTGTGGGATGACTCTATGTCTGGTATCTTTTTTATGAATAGTTGTATTTTATTTCTTTGTTAATAAAACTGGACTATTAATTAAAAAAGAAACACAAATCATGAAAAGTGATTGATACTAATAATGGCAATCATTCTCAACAATAACAATACATTTGTAGAGGAAATACTATTTCATCAATAATAATATTTGTTGGATGAAAATTTAAAATTAATAAATTATCTATTCATTTAATATCAAAACTCCGTTTTAACCTTCCAATTAAAATCAAAATCCCTTTTAATCTTCTAATTTAAATAAAACCCCCGACCAAACAGCTCTATAGTTAGAGCATTCCTTTCTAATCCACGTGAAAAAAATTTTCCTTCACACCAACATCACCAATGCCATTTCCAAATGCTTGAAGTAACTGCCAATGCTCTAATTCATAGCTTAAAATGTACTACCAAATCTGTTTCACATTAAAAGAAAAATTGGAAACCCCAAGAATCTATGATACGTATAGGGAGCACCAAAATCGTATCATGAAGACTGATCGCTACAAGTAACGGCAAATACTCTGTAAAACAATTTACCGTATTTAACCCCATCAAAAA
This sequence comes from Chamaecyparis obtusa, assembly GCA_027943335.1. Lineage (NCBI taxonomy): Eukaryota > Viridiplantae > Streptophyta > Pinopsida > Cupressales > Cupressaceae > Chamaecyparis > Chamaecyparis obtusa. Next base: position 5,880,782 of record BSBK01002152.1, on the reverse strand, counting down.
AAAAATAATTGACAATTAATGAAGAACCAGGATCTATTGTTCCTTTACAGTGAAAAAGCCGGAGGCAAATTAAGATCCAGGCTCTCTTTGGCGATCTCTCTGTCTCCATTCTCATGGCGGGGCCTGCACTTCCACACAGACACTTGCTGGAGGTCGCGGGTTCGACTCCCAGCGCTGCACAAGTCCTCCCACTCGAACGACGGCCGCCATGCCCGTACCTCCTTTCTGGGAAGCGCGCGTAATTGCTTCTTCGTTTCATCGATTCGTTTCAGTAGAGCAAAAAACTCGTCCACTTCGCTATTTGTGTCTTCTTTGCACGCTCGTTTCGCCTCGCCCTCACCCTTCCCGCTCTTTTCTAACGCCCGTTTCATCATCACAACCTATGAATTAATCACAAGCCCCTAGCGTCGTCTTTGTAGATACAATTAGAAAAATAGAATGAATGCCTGGTACATTGACCTGAGAGAGGGATTGAGATATATAAGACGAGAACACCGTCTTGAAGTTTTTCAGTCGGCGGGGTATGACGTGTCGTGGAATCCGCGGTGCCTACGATGAAGTCAGAATTGTGATGTCAGCCTTTACGTGCACAGTTGCCAGATATTTTGTTTACCAATTTGCAGTATATTTGAGTTTGATACAGTATTTGATTCCAAGTTACTTTATAATCTATTGTTGAAAAATTTATATGCTGTGTTATTTCTATTACACTTGTCTTGCCTATTATATTTACCTTATAGAATTATAATATTTATATAATATTATAATATATTTGTTATATTTTCACACAATAAAATTTAATGAAAATATATTGAATTATGCTAATTTTTTCTTTTTACAATTATTGCTTGAGCAAGGATTTGAATTCAATTTGAAATTTATGTTAAATTAAAAAAAATTATAAATATATCTATGGTTAAAATTTTTAAGTCTAATAGTTTATTTTAAAACAATATTTATATAGTATTATAATATATTTGTTACATTTTTTGTGTGAAATAAGGGTTAGGGTTTTCCCTTTTGTTCATAGGAAAAATAATCATAGATTATGAATGCCATGTCTACTCGAACGCAGTAGATAGATTTATTGAAAAGGCTTTGCAACTCCATAGCTAATGCAACTTGTAGGTGTAAAATAAAAAAAAACTCACAAACTTTGAATTGTAGATTAATAATTATTTATTTTAAATTTAAAAAATGTCTAAATTTATATATTTATTATTATAATAAAGAACCAGTTATATTTACCAAGTATTTTTTTTGGGTATCACTGGTTTTGTATTGTAAATGAGGGACCAATACTTTTTTGTTTTTCTCAATATGGCCTTTTAGACAATATCATAACATTTTTAAAAAAAAATCATTTTTATTTTATTACGAATGACTTTCATCATATTCTATTCTTAACTTTAACACTAATAGTTGTCATTGATTACGACGATGTCAAGAGATATTATGGCATCTCATCAAGGCTCTAAAGATGTAGTCACCATTCTAGACACTAATAGTTGTCATTGATTACTATGATGTTAGGAGATATTATGGCATCTCATCAAGACTTTGAAGATGTAGTCACGATTCCAGACAATTCATCTAAGAATTCAGAAACATTTTTGAATCAAAATTTATCACCCGAGTCCTCGACTGGCTCCGCTTTAGTGGAATCTCTTCCCTTTGTTCAAAGGAGTATTGATGACCTTGCCTAATATTCTACAAAATTGTAATAATATCGTTGAATAGCTAAGACATCTATGTCAACATATTGAACGTATGGAAGACCACAAAATTGAATTGGTCTGTGATGTCAAAAATAAATATCACCTGACTTGTACTGTGTTATATGCATATTATCACATCACAAAAGAGTATGGAGTTGATAATGTAGGCGACCTCAAGCACTCATTCTGTAACTTCTTGGATCGAGTGTGGAATTTGTAGACACCATGGAGTAATTTGTCATATATAACTTAGACGGTCCTATACAATTGTTCAAGTCCCAAATGTATCCCAAAAGCTTTTGAATGTACTTGGGAAAGATTTAGGAGCTTCAACTAATATTTGGTCTCGCTCAAATTAATGTTATCTTAAGCAACTCAAAAGCCACCAGATGTCACCAAAGACGAACCACAAAGCAAGTTGTAAGTCATATTTTATGTAATTGGGAAGTTTAACATGAACCACCCGAGACATGGTGGGCTTCAAATATCAGGAAAGATAAAGACATAATTGTATGTAAAAATAAACAATTTCTGGTTCTTTTTTCTTAAATTAAAAGTATAGTTGCATATATTTATTATTTTTGAATTTGATTTTGCATGGATTTTTAGTAATATTTCTAATCATATTTTATGATTTATTTTTCTATTTTTAGTCTATTAATATTTAATTATGGATTATGGAGTGTATTTTGAAAACTTATGAAAGAGTAGTTGTATTGAATGTATTTTTAAAATGTATTCATTTATAAATTGTAAAAAAAAGATATAAAAATTAATGAAAATACATTGAATTATGCTAATTTTTTCTTTTTACAATTATTCCTTGAGTAAGGATTCGAACTCAATTTGAAATTGTATTGAATGCCAAAATAAATATCACCTAAATTGTACTATGTTGGATGCATATTATCACATCGCAAAAGAGTCACGCTATGCAAGGCTCTATGGAGTTGGTAATGTGGGCGATCTCAAGTGCTCATTCCGTAACTTCTTGGATCAAGTGTGGAATTTTTAGACACCATGGAGTAATTTATCTTATAAAATTTAGACGGCCCTATACAATTGTTCAAGTCCACAATTTATCCCAAAAAATTTTGAATGTACATGGGAAATATTTAGGAACTTCAACTAATATTTGATCCCACTCAAATTAATGTTATCTTAAGAAACTCACAAGCCACTAGATGTCACCATGTATGTTGTGGTACGTTTTGATAATTATAATGGGCCTCCATGGAACCAAGAAGATCCAGAAACTATATTGATAGTACCTATCACCTTGGGTAGTTGAAACAACTCCCACTCACCATGTCATGGGCTATTACTATACACAAATCTCATAGACTCATGTTGCAGAAGACAACGGTTGATATCAACACAATCGAGAGACAAGGATTGGCATTTACAACTATATCTAGAGTGAAATCATTAGCTGGTCTTCATATTCAACCCGCTTTTACTTTTGACAAATACTCCAAAATGCAAAATAACTCATATACGATTATACAAAAAATAGAGGAATCCTGCTTAAATCAACTGGCACTTCAAACAAAATGTAATTACTTTGCCATACAGAATAGTAAAAATGGAATTATTCTATGAAATGTTCTACGACATTGAAAAAAAAATTCTAAACAAACTTATCATATAAACAATACAATGATATCATTAAAAGTATACAAAACTAATGGTGTAACCCTTGCACCCCTCAAAGGTGCAAGTGCACCACTATTAGAGATTTCCATATTTGCAAAAGTAAGGCCAAAGACATGATGTCCATACTTAGTGGCAATTAATTAAGGACAAAGGTATTAAAAGTGATGTGATGTTGCTTTAGCAATAGTTTACATCATTTAAATAATTATATTTTTATTTTTAGAAGTTTTTAAGTTTTATAATTATAATTATTTTTAAAAAATTTAAGAGTTATTGGTATGTGTGTTTCTTTCTAGAAAGCATGATTTACGATTTAGATTAGATTTATTTTGTTCGTTGATGGATTATAAAATATAATATAAAATGTTGGTTCAAAAGTTTATATATAATTTTCAAGTATAAATTCTTTAATTAAAAGTATTATTGTATCTAACAATAATATAAGCTATTGATACCATTAGTATGAAGTAAGACAATATAAATTGTTTATGAGAAAGAAATGCTAGCTATTATTCATGCACCAAAACAATGCATGAAGAAAATTAAAGAATAATTGAGCCGGATTATTAGCTTGTAGTGAGTGACCATTCACTTATGTCAATGTGTCTATTAAGTTATTTTGTTAATAGGTGAGAGGGATTGAGAGATATATAAGAAGTGAACACCGTGTTGGAGATTTGCAGTGGGCGGGTATGACGTGTCATGGAATCCGCGGCGCTACAACTAGTTCATGTATAGTTTCCTCATTCCTGCTTTGATCGAGTTCGAAACTTTTGGATTACGTACATAAATTTGACGACTCCAATTGCACGTAGCCATTGTTTCATTTGACAGTTTCCAAGTGAGTTTGGGGGAGTATTTGATTTCAAGTGACTCCACAATTCAGGCTTGGAGATTTTATACGCTTTGTTATTTTATTTATGCTTATCTTGTCTAGTATGTTTAGCTTTTTAAAATTTGGTAGGCATGATGGTTGGTTACAAGTGCTCTATCAAGATCAGATTGTCACCACAAAATCATATATAAATATTAAAATTATATAAATTAAACTAATTCAAATATTTAGACTAATTAGAGTTTGAGTTTGAGAGAGTTAAAAGGTTTTAGTATTTCTTTTATGCTTGTCTTCCCCAGTTACAAGTATATTTAGCTTATAGAATTTGGTGCTCCACCAAGATCGGAATAGCACCATCAAATTACATATAGATACCAAAAGTATATATAAATTAAACTACTTAAAGTATTTAGGCTAATTAAATAGAATCAAGGTTTAGATTGGAATAATAAATATTACATTTTTATAGAAATTATAAAAATAGTAAATATTATACTTAGTTTGAGTTTTGGTGATGAAATATATTACAAATATTGTTAAAATTTGATTCGTCGATATTTTGAAAATTACAATCTTGTTTGGGTGTTCAACTCAAATTTTGTTAGCTAACCAAGCTATATTCTACTTAAGATTTGCAATTGTGGAATTGATCTTTGTGTCTATAGAAATGGTTTACTTTGTGAAATGTAACTTGAACTTATTGAAATATGATAAATGGATTTTTTTTGCCTTTATATTTGTTATCTAGATCTTGGAAAATGATGTTTATAAACACCATTTAGAAACTTTCTATGTGAGGCCCATGTTGTACTCGGTCATGCTTGTCAATGAACAAATTCAATGGATTTGGAACAATATTGAAAGATAATAGGGAAGCATGTACTAGTATACCTAAGATGATGACGCAAGAAAATGAAAAAATTATGATTCTCCCGTGATAATCTTATCTCATTTATAAATGCATTAAATGAATCTAGGCTCATCCATAAAAAATACCTCACTAGAATGTAATTTAAAATAATTTATATTTTAGTTGGATCGTAATGACTAGCAAGAGCTAGAAAAAAATGGGCATAAAGTGAGTCAACATGATGAAAGTGGTAAAGGACATAAAATAGATAAATGTAAATGGAAACCTTTTCCTTTCACCTTCTCATCTCATTGGTTGAGCTAAAGTAAATGCACCCTTCTCCACTTAATTTTCTCTTTTGATTTTGTAGTTCTATACAATATTCTTAGTTAGATCAACAATGTGATATTAGGATAAGGATGATGAGGATTGATAGAAGATTATAATGGAAAATGTGTAGTTACGATAATGGAAGATGATTGAAATGAGAGAAAAATAATTTTATATATAGATTTTTGATAGGGAGAACCAATGACTAGGATTCAAAGTTAAATGTATGGATAGGATTTGAGGAATTTAGAGGTACGGGTTAAATTCTTAGTTTAGTGAAGAGTGGCATAGAAAGAATAAAAATTAAAGGGCTAGGTGACACACATGTGTGAGCACACACGACGAACCTCATAAAAGAGACAAGTGAGAAACATAGGCTAGCTATTTTATGATATGTATAAGAGGTAAGTTAGCTATGAGTTGACCTTTGCATTCTCACACACATGTGAGCATGGCAGGGTAGGGGAACTTTTCACATGATGAAAAGTTTAAAGTTTTGTGAAATAACTTGCACAAATGAGGATAATAATATGAAATATATTATAAATAATTTATAATATATGAAACTAATAAACCACTTCAAGGGGGAAACCTCCAAATATCTCTCATGAGAACATAATTCATAATTTGATGATGAAATTATAACACTCATTACCTCCAAAATTACCCTATGTATGCCTATAATATCATTAAGGATAACTTAAATATGAGTATATAGGCCCTAAGATGACCTAAATACTTTAATAGAAATATAAGTTAATGATAATATGTCTTAAATAGGAGTTAAGGTAGCCACAAGCTAACCAACCAAAGTCCTCTTTACACTCTGATAATAAAGGCATAGAATGCCCTCCTCTTTAAAGACACATTTTCCTCAATGCCTATAATATCACTAAGGATAACTCAAATTGTCAACCATTTGGTTCCATCTAGTGGTCTTTTCTTTTCCTCTCCTATTTCTTTCCAATTGAACTTAGATCTCCACCAAATATTTGCATGACCCTTCAACTTAGTCTTTGCAAATCGAACTCTATCAGGATCTTCTATTTCTTCATACTCAAAGTACTCATCTATATCATTAATTCAATTAATCAACTCTTCTGGCCTAAGGCTTCTAGTAAATGTAGAAACTTTGATCTTAGGTCTTTTCCCAATCTTAGACATAGCCTTCAAGATTCTAGTTTCTTCAGGATCTCTGGCTTCTTCTATAGCTTCTTCAAAATGATCTTCTTCTTCGAACTCATCATCACTATCTTCTTTCAATGTAGTCTTCTTTCTCAATTCCTCTTGTAGATCTTGCACTTGTTTCTGCAAAGCCCTAAAATCATCAAGACTAAATTCTCCAGCAGGTTCTTCCTCTAAGATCTCATGAGCTCTTCTCAAAGGCATCTTCAATCCAAGGTCCTAGTGCAAACTACCTCACCCTCGACAATCTGTCCACACACTCAGGATCTTCAAGCTCTAATACCACTTGACGCAGGGTAGGGATGGAGGATCCAACAATGGATAGTCCAAACCTACACCAACACTTATGACAACAACAAGTACAATGGAATAAAATAATATAAGGCTTCAAAAAAGAATTTCATTTAACATGCCCAGTTGTAAGGCCAATGAAGGGTGCTCCCCTTAATACCACAAACACATATAGAAATAGAGAAACAACAACAATTTGCAAGAATAGAAAATGGGCTTCTTATTATCTCCACAAATGTGGAATTACAAATTTTTAGAATTACAATATGCAAAACCACATGGGCATTCCCCTTACAATATTCTATAGGACAAAACCTCAAATCATTACCCAGATCCACCCAGAACTACCTAGACAAAACTATGAGCCTTCTTTATATAGGCAATTTCCATCGCCCGAGAAGGTTCCAGAAATTAAGCCCTTAAGGCTGACCAAACTTAGAATTATTTTATTTTTCAATTTATTACATCAAAGTCGGCTCAAAATAACTTTTCAAACCTGAACAAAAATTTTGAAGAAAATTTATTTTTTTTCCATTTCAAGTGGCCCAACTTTCGGAGACCATAAGTCATCACCCATTGACCTGATTGACTATTATGACCCCGATTCAAAAAGAGGGCGAGGAGCTCTACAACACCTTCACTTAGTAAAAAATTTGACCTCATTCGGGGCCTCTAAAGCCTTCAAAACTAAGTTCAAAGTTTCTGTACCCTGTTTCCAATACCGAAAATTTTCAATATCTTCAAAACTAGACTTGATCCAACAATGAAATTTTACTGATAGGCTGATATGACTAAGATGAACCTCCACTTGTGAAATTAGAACATTTCAAGATCATATGACCAACTTACTAAAAATAGCAAGTTTCCATAAATAGCAACTCTGCACAAGATAGCCCTTATTGAAAAGCAAACAAAAATATTTTTGGGTGATGCAAGATTGCTCTTACACCCAGGATGCTCCTGCATCAGACACCCGGGGTAATTTGAGAAGTGACCTTGTCACGTCTCAGGTGTGAAGAGGAAAACCAAGGTAGTCAACCTCCTCCCTTTTCAGCCATGATGAATCTTCAATAGGTCATCCTTTCCACTTGACTAGGTATTCTTCATATGTCCTATTCCTTGTGCTTCTGCCAGCACAACTATCCAGTATATCCTCAATCTCCTTAATATCTGAATTGGTTGTTGGAATACTCCATTGTGCTACTGTGATCTCATCTTCAACACCTCCCTCATGATACTTTGTCAGATTTGAAATGTTAAACATTGGTGAAATATTCAGCTTAGTAGGCAATTCTACCTCATATGCATTTTCTGAATCATGCTTTTTTAGTATCTTACATGGCCCAAATTTTTTCATTTTTAGCTACTTGTATGTACCAACTAGAAATCGCTCCTTCTGTAAATGAATCATGACTTCATCTCCAACCTGAAATTCCTTATGCCTCCTTTTCTAATCTGCCTTAGCCTTATACTATGCATTCATCTTGGTAATATGCTTCCTCACCTCCTCATGGATGGTCTTCAAGTGTTCTGCAAAATCTTCAGCTTCAGCACTACTTATTTCTCCTTTATCTATCTTTCTTAACTCAAATGCATTTCTTGGACTACTTCCATATACAAATTGGAATGGTGATTTACCAGTGCTCCTATTGACAGAATTATTATATGCAAATTACGCTTGTGGTAAAATCAAATCTCATCCTGTTGGCTTATCTCCAACCAAACACCTTAGCAAATTTTCCAAACTCCTATTCACCACCTCTGTCTATCCATCAGTCTATGGATGATGTGATGAATTAAACTTCAAATCTGTCTTCAACTTCTTCCACAACGTACATCAGAAATACCCAACAAACTTAGTGTCTCAGTCTAAAACTATGCTCTTTGGAAAACCATGTAGTCTCACCACTTCTCTGAAAAACAATTCTGCTACATGAACAACATCATTAGTCTTCTTTCAAAGAATGAAATGTGTCATCTTCAAAAATATGTCATCTACCACAAAAATTGAATCACGTCTCCGTTGTGTCCTTGGTAAACCAAGAACAAAGTCCATGCTGATATCTTCTCAAGGCTTCTTTGGTACAAGTAATGGCTGATATAACCCTGTATTCTGCTTCACTCCTTTCACCATCTGACATCTTGCTGCAACTGTGGCCAGTAATTGTACACACTAAAAAGGTGCACTTCTATGAACCATTGCATGCAAGGTTGCTCAAGAATGAGGCCTCACAAAGCGGCTCATAGCTCTCTATGCATGGAGTTGCAAGATTGAAAATTGCTCTCAGCTAGAGCTACAAGCTTGTGACCTTGCTAGTCAACCATACAATGAGAGATTCACAATGAAGACAAGGGCAACAATGCCAATATCTCCAAGAATCCAATATGAAATGCAATGCAAGCTATATGAGAATGCAATCTAAGCTATGAAAGGAAGGTACAATGCAACTAATCTATGAAAGGAGATAGCAATGGATTACAATGCTCCCTATTTAGACTATGTGAGCTTATTCTATTGCATAAAAGAAAACTAAGTTAATATGCCATTATCATGCAACTATGAAAGGAAATATACAACTACAATGAAATGCAACAAGTCTTCAATGTCTTCAAACTCCAAATGCACCTAAAACCTATAGCATAACAATAGCATAAAACATGGATATATGCAAATGAAGGAGAGAGCTCTCATTTTATAAGAAATGCAAAGAAATGGACCATTGAGATTAAGAGGCAAAAAGTCTTAATCAGCGGTGAAGCTTGAAAGAGGAGCAATCCATGTGCACAAGTATCCTCCAATGAGAGTGAAGTGTTGACTTTTGAGCCTCATGTGAGACAAAAAGTGCTTTTTTCCTTTTTGTAAAATATGAATAATACTTTATTTGTGCAACTTAGGATAAGAGGAAAGTGGGGGCTTTTTATTTAATCAAAAGGGGAGGAAATATTCTTTTTAATCAAATAAAGACTTAGGATAAATGGTTAGCCCATAGGATAAAAATCCAATATATGATCGAATTTTAAGATTTGATCAAGGGATTGATATTGTTGAAAATATTGATTATTGATCAAAATGATTCAGGATTGATAAATCGAATAAATGGGGCCCAAAGTCTAGGCGACCATTTTAGGGTGCATACATTTGCCCCTCTTTGACTAATGTGTGATCGATCTGGGAACACATGCAGTCAAAGAAGAATTGAAATGTGAGATCGATCTGGGATCATAAGGCAACTTAGATGTGAGGTCGATTCGGGATCACATCCGGACAAACATAGACAAAGGCTTTTGAACATGAGGTCGATTCGGGATCACATTCAAAGTAAGAGATAAGGATCTCAAATTTGAGCAAAAGCTCACAAAAGATGTCTGAATCAGGAAAATCAAGTAGTTGGGGATGAGAATCCCATAAGTACTGCCCCCTCGGAATCGAAATCAAAATCAGGTAGAGAGGAGAACAGCGAATTGATAAGAATTTGATCAAATCACAATCGACTGTAAGGGTCAAATAGGTTAACCATTAGGCAATGAAACATGCCCCAGTGATGAGCTAGAAGAAAAGAGATAGGGCGAATGAAAGACTAGAAAATTGAGAGACATGAAAAGGAAGAAATTCCACCGAAAATCAAATTATGCCTCAAAAAGTCAGTCAACTACTCAGAAGAAAGGAAAAATTTGGAAACGCGACTCGGATTTTGATTTCGAGTCCGAAAATGGATAGAAAATGATGTGATATGAAAGATCAGAAATGAAAGATATGATCAAGAAGAATCAGAAAATGAGCACAGTTGACCAACTAGTCCATAGATGATAAAAAGAAGAGCTCTCTCCATATGCAAGGTGCAGAAACTAAACTAACATGAACTTAAAAATGTAAGCTACTATGAAAGTGGTTGACTTGCAAGGTCACAACGCTTATAGACATCTAATTATCATCATCAAGCGTTATTGGTAGCGTTGCAAGATCATACAATGCACACTAGCATAACTATGTGGATATGAATATGATCTTTATCAGATAAAAATGTAGAAATCCCACCTAGGCATCAAAGACATGGAGGTCAAGATGACTAATGCAATGAGATTACTGAAATTTGATATGGCAAGATTATGCTTGTATCAAGACACATGAAAGTCAGGATAACTAGAAGCATGCACTCGCAAAACAGTCAAGGATAATACCTTGTCAATCCATAGTGTCAAGTAAGACTAGCATAAATGCTCATGATAGTTAGGATCAACAAAATGTACCCACAAGAAGATAAAGAAATAAAACATGTTCTCATACCCTCAGTCTTCTAGCTATGCATCATCGAAAACTTCTTAGGGAGAGGCCACTCATCAAAAAAATTCTCATAGACAGCACACAAAGAAAAATAAAGTCATCATATCGTCATCGAGTTAATTGTTTAAGTGTGTGTGTGTTGGTCATAGAGTCAGACTCTGAGTATCACATCTGCACATGAGCATTATCGCATTATACTTAGACTATAGGCAAGACATCTAATAAGTGTTAAGAAACACTCAACGCAAGGGTAGTGTTGAGAAACACTATTTGAAATTTTTTGGGACTTTTATAATTTTTAGAATTTTTGAATATATAATTTTTTTGGTGAAACATCAAAGCGTCTATTGCTAAGATTTCACTAGGATGCTCTTTTTTTTCAGGACATTTTATGATTTTTAGAATTTTTGACAATATATCATTTTTTTAAGAATATTTTTCAGGACCATATATGAATTTTTTTAGTATTTTTTCAGGATCATAAAATATGTACAAAAGATGCCCCCAGACAGAATGGGCATCAAACTCCCAAGCAAGATCACATCATGCAGTCCCAATATCTAGTAAGGTGAAGGACAAGATGGATAAGCAAGCTGGTGGAAAAGATAGAAGACATGAGAATGAAGGAGAGTGAAGGGAAGAAATCCTCAAAGACAAACTCCTCAAGAGTACCCAAGCTAGGGAAAAATTGTCATGTAAAGCGCATTTAGACAAGCAATGAAAGGATAGCATAGGATAAGCCTCAAAAGTGTAATGAAAAAGAAGGAAAGGATGCAGTCCAAAGGAGTAGACATGTCAAGAGACTTCATAGCATTGTGTTTTACTCTTTTTTATTAGATCAAGACCAAAGGGGAAAAAGATAGCGAAAGGCTAGAATGAATGAAGGAAAATAAAAATGAAGGCTAAACATGAAAGGAATGAAAGCAAGATCATCGTAAGATAGCTCAAAAGATAGCCAAATGTTTGCATATAGTTCAACCTTGTCAAGATCAAAGAGAGAAGACGGAATGGATGAAATAATGTAGAAGAACTATGCATGATGCCTGATTGCCAGGTTTTCATCACGGTACTTATCCTAGGTGCCACAAGGGAGTGGTTTTCACCATAGGATGAATTTATTTCTCTTTTTTTTTGCTACCAAGGTGCCTGTTTCCAGGTTTTCACCATGGCACATTTTCAAATTTTTTTCAATTTTTTGCTATTTTTTGAATTTTTTCATTTTTTAATTTTTTTGGAAGAAGGCAAACTTTTGAGATAATACTCCTTGAAAGGATAAACCATGATATGCCAAGGATTCAAAATGATATGCTCAAAGATGCTGAAGAGGAAAGGAAGACGCAGAAGGAATAGGCAAATGAGGGAAAATGAGAGAAGGTAGAAGGATAATGAATGGAAGGAATGTGAAAAGGTAGATGGAAAGAAAGGTAAGATCAACGTCAATACACACCTTGAAGGGTGATGGAAAAAATGGAGGAAATGTAAACCATATTCTAGTCCAAATGCAAACCATATTCTGGTTCATTATTGCTATGTGACTCTTCGAAAAGAGGATTGATGTACTTGTTATAATTCTCAAATGTGAAAGGAGGAATACGAGAAGGAATATGAAAAATGTTTAGCAGACGTTGTGGTTCAGGTGCATGGAATGGAAGAATATTTTTGGAAAAAGATGAAGTGGAAGCCTTTGGAAGCTTGAATGTCAACTTCACTTTTTGCTCAGCATGAGACTTTTTCAAGAGAGACTTTGGAATCCATATAGCTTTAAGCATTTTATTTTCTGTTGATGTGTTAGAGAGAATATCTTCAATGATGGATTTTGGAACCCATACTTGTCTTGTAGTTTTCTTCTTAGATATCTCCTTTGACTTTATGCCTCTATGTCGATTAGAGGAGACATGGTGATCTTTTTTTGATGGATTCTTGTATTGCTTCTTTTTCTTATATTGAACATTCAAGTTACTTCCAAAAGACTTGGGACTTGTGGAAGAAGAAGGAAAATACGACTGGTTTAGATGGGTGGGTGGATGAAAAAGATTCAAGGGTATGCATCTATGTTGATCTTGAGGAAAGATAGGAGATGGAGGGATGTAAGGACCCAAGATGGATGACAAATTAGGAGAATTAGGAGGGGAAAGTGAAGGGACATAAGGACCCAAGATGGAAGGAAGACATGAAGCCCTTAGTATTGGTGGAGGAGGTCCAAGGATGGACATGGGAGATGCAAAAAGATAATCAATAAGTTCATCAGCATCTATATGATAACCAAGGATATCAGCATCTTTAGAGTGAGCATTAGGATTTTCAACAAGATCATGCACATCTTGAATAGGAGCAACTTCATTGATAGGATTGTTCAAAGCTTGCAAAGACTTAGGAAGAGCAGAAAGCGGAAGTGAACATGGAGTGGTAGAACAAGAAGATGGAAGACTTTGATCTTGACAAGTTGCTTTGGATAGCATAAGTGCATCATTTTTTTCTTGATTTTCAATAGGCTTAACATCAGAAGTAACAACACCATTTTTAATAACCTTAATGGAAGTATCATCTTTGGAAAGCGCAAGTGCAGTAAGGTTATTTTGATTATCAATAAGCTCAACGGTGTAAGTAGTAGCTTGATCTTGCTTAGAGGAAGAATTAGGACATGGTGGAATAAATGGGGAAGGGTGTAAAGGATCAAAAGAACCATGAAATGGATAAGAGACATCATGAAAAGAATTGGATGACATGGAGGGTTCTTGATCTTGATATTTCTTTATATTCTCTTCTTTATCATTTTTAGAGTCCTCTTGACATGGAGCCACTTCTAAGGACAAGGAAGCAGGTTGGGATTGTATAGAAGACTTTGGAAGAGATGGTGAAGGACTAGCTGAAATAGGCATTATAGCGGATGAAGGCTTAGGCTCTTTAGGTTCGACATTATTGAAAGTATTTGCAGCCAAGTGAAGGTTATCTTGAGTATCTCTAAGAGGTGGCCCTTGAGGATAACTATACGGAACTACATGGAAAGCATTATGATCTTTGTTGGATGAAGGATTTGTGAAAGATTTGGATGACTCGGAAGCTTTAGGAAGTGTGTGGGTATTGGAGGAAGTGGTGGATGGAAGGGAACCATCACAAGAGAAAGGTTCAACATTAATATGATTTTTCTTGAGAGTGAGATCTTTATTTTTAGCATGAGAGTTTTTAGAGGAGAGATGCTCATAGTATCTACGTTTATAATCAGCACGAAAAGCTTTCTCTTCCTCAATAGAAGTAGATGTATCATATTGTTCACAACAAATATCATAATTTCTCTCAAAATCAGAATCATATGGATCACCATCACAATCTATCCAATAGAATGACCCTTTAATAAGCCTAAGCACACAACGAGGAGGACTCTTAGGAACAGAGGTGCCATAAGTATTGCTACATTGTCCATCATCATAGTCATCATAGTCATCATAGTCATCAAAGGTAGGTGTGTCACTCTTTATGGAAGAGACATCACAAGGACTATCATGTTGCTCTTTATGGTATGTCTTCTGAAAAGAAGTAAGACTCTTGGGAGAAGTAGAAGAAGAATGAGAGGAAAATGAAGACCTAGTGGAAGAAGAATACTTGGATAATGAGGAATTTGAATAATGTTTAGAAGAGTCATGATAAGATTTGGAAGATAAAGAATGTGAATAGTGTTTAGAAGAATCATGATAAGACTTAGAAGATGAAGAATGAGAATGCTGTCTGGAAGAGTCATGATAAGACTTGGAAGGTGAAGAAGAATGATAAGGTTTAGATGATGAAGAATGTTTGGAAGAAGAAGATCGTGATATGATCATGTTTATGATTCTAGCAAAGGCATATGATTTAATCATCTTTTCTTTTATTTTTGCTATAAATTCATCACTCATGAGAATTTTGGAGGAACAACACTTTTCGAATATGTCAATGAGCTCAAGATCATCTAATCTTAATAAAGGTTCCAAAGCTAGATAGTCAAGATTCATGGTTCCAAAAGAGGAGAAATCAAGCATGGAAGTATGATGCAACGTTGCTCATTTGTAAATGTGATACTAATGTTGATCTTGACCAATTTGTGCAAAATTTTGAGTTTTTAAAGTCTAATTTCAAGTTTTCGAATCTGAGGGTGAAAATGTCTGATGTCAATCACAAATTTAATAGCATTTGGACAGGTTTGCAAACAGTAGAGGATCAAACATGTCTTCAAACACTTGAAACAAGGGCAAAAGCAACCTTGCCAAGACAAACACTTGTGATATCAAAATTGAAAAAGCACCCTATGAATGCTACTGATTGTTTGAATGTTGAGAATGTTCACACTGGTATCACACAATCGAAAACACTTCAAGCAATATCTACCTACAAGAAAAGGCTCAATACTTACCAACTTAGCCCACAACTTGATGCCCCCTTGCCTCACACCAAGTGGTTGCCCATAAGAGATATTGGCTTTGTCATGGAAGTGTCAAACAACACAACCAAAGGGACACATATGGTGAGTATCTTGGGGTGATCCGGGTTAGTCCACTTGGATCAATCCTTGCACTAAGAAGATAAGCAGCTAAAATAAGGTGGCTTCTAACCTATGGTTCTTAATAAAGATTTTCGTTCACAACACCCCTCTTGCTCCTCATAAAGGACTAGGACCTCACGGCCTCAAGAGTACCTTAAGCATTCTTGTTCAATGTTTTCCCCATGGTCGCAATCCCATGAGCTACTCAAATCAAACGAAGATAAGTGTTATGTCTATCAAGGTTTTTGGTGTCCTTGATAGCCTTGAGATTATAATGAGTTGGAATCACTTGCCACCAAGGAAAATGATGAAAAGGTTGTCCCCACTTGAGTCGTTCCTCTTGATTGCTCAAGAGCAGGCCCGCTAAAATATTCCTAAACTAAACAAAAATGGATCAACTCTTGAGGTTCAAGATTTTTGATTCACCACAAGGGTGAAGAGCATACTCCCCTATCTCAAGAATCTCTCCCAAACACACCAAGCAAAGAGTTCAATTAGCCCCTTGCTTCCAAAACTTTAAGATGGGTCAAGATTTTCTGATTCACCTAAAGGTGAAGAGCATACTTCTCCTACCACCTCAAAATCCCTTTCACAAGGTATTAAGATTCCTAATACAATTAGTGAATGCCACACTTGAAAGGAAAGCAAATAAACAAGCAAGAATTTTTTTTTGTTTTTATGCTTGGGCAGCCCTACAAAAACCATTAGTAGCCCTCTTTGACATGCGTTCTTTTGACAAATTTCAAGTAATGAGAGCACCTACAACCACAACTTGTTAGACCAACAAGAGTTAGGAGAATCAAAATCCAAAATCTACCAATGATTAGTACATGAAAAATCAGATAATCTACAAAAATAACTGATCAAATGATAAAATCTGAAAATGAAACCATCATGGTTGGATTAGGCTCGGAAAGACCTTTCCAACGATATATCACACTTAAACTTTTGATACCATTTGCAAAATTTCAAAAAAAATGGGCACCCATTTTCCAGAGTGGCACGGATTTGAAAACGCTATAATTTTCAGAAAATTTCAAAAAGATAGCTAAGAGCCCAAAACTTGCAAGATAGATAAAATAGCTCAAAAACAGCTCACTATCAGGTACAAACACAGTCCAGACACCAGTATCGTGCGATACTTCGCACTCTACTGGGGCGATACTTTTAGTCTGCGCGATATTTCGCCTTATGCCAGGTGATATACCTCAGTACTGGTGGGCAATATACTCCAGGCAGGTCAAGCAATAGTTCGTAAAGGGCAAACTATCGCGCGATATTTCTCTTCAAAGCAGGCGATATTTCTAGCAAGCGCGAAGTATCGCGCGATATTCTGAGACAGAAAATCAGAACTGTAAAATTTCTGAAAAATAATCCAAAAAATGACGAAAATGCAAATGAAATAAAAGACAAAGCCTATCTACTCTGCCCCACGGTGGGCGCCAGAAATGTACACACTAAAAAGGTGCACTTCTATGAACCATTGCATGCAAGGTTGCTCAAGAATGAGGCCTCACAAAGCGGCTCATAGCTCTCTATGCATGGAGTTGCAAGATTGAAAATTGCTCTCAGCTAGAGCTACAAGCTTGTGACCTTGCTAGTCAACCATACAATGAGAGATTCACAATGAAGACAAGGGCAACAATGCCAATATCTCCAAGAATCCAATATGAAATGCAATGCAAGCTATATGAGAATGCAATCTAAGCTATGAAAGGAAGGTACAATGCAACCAATCTATGAAAGGAGATAGCAATGGATTACAATGCTCCCTATTTAGACTATGTGAGCTTATTCTATTGCATAAAAAGAAACTAAGTTAATATGCCATTATCATGCAACTATGAAAGGAAATATGCAACTACAATGAAATGCAACAAGTCTTCAATGTCTTCAAACTCCAAATGCACCTAAAACCTGCAGCATAACAATAGCATAAAACATGGACATATGCAAATGAAGGAGAGAGCTCTCCTTTTATAAGAAATGCAAAGAAATGGACCATTGAGATTAAAAGGCAAAAAGTCTTAATCAGTGGTGGAGCTTGAAAGAGGAGCAATCCATGTGCACAAGTATCCTCCAATGAGAGTGAAGTGTTGACTTTTGAGCCTCATGTGAGACAAAAAGTACTTTTTTCTTTTTTGTAAAATATGAATAATAATTTATTTGTGCAACTTAGGATAAGAGGAAAGTGGGGGCTTTTTATTTAATCAAAAGGGGAGGAAATATTCCTTTTAATCAAATAAAGACTTAGGATAAATGGTTAGCCCATAGGATAAAAATTCAATATATGATCGAATTTTAAGATTTGATCAAGGGATTGATATTGTTGAAAATATTGATTATTGATCAAAATGATTCAGGATTGATAAATCGAATAAATGGGGCCCAAAGTCTAGGCGACCATTTTAGGGTGCATACAGTAATAATTCTCACTAACCAAAGCAAGGGTTTTATCACGACCAAAATGTCCAGCCCATCCTCCACTATGCTTCTCCTTGATGAGATTCTCCCTCATAGAACTTCGTGGAATGCACAAATGACTCCCTCTGAATAGCATATCATCTTGAATAATGAAATTCAGCCACTTCGTTCTGTCTAGAGTAACAGGTTCTTTACAAGCTTTCCAAGCTTCACCAAAATCATGATCCTCTGGATACAAATTATTGAGTTCCTTGAACCCAACCACTTCAATCTGCATTTTTGTCAACAATAATTGCCTTCTGCTAAGCGCATCTACAACCTTGTTAGACTTTCTACTCCTGTGTTTCAAAATAAATGTATAACTCTGCAAAAATTCAACCCATTTTAAATGCCTCTAATTCAACTTTCCTTGACTATTCAAATATTGCAAAGCTTGATGATCAGTATACAAAACAAACTCATTAGGAAGAAGATAGTGTCTCCACTTCTTCAATGCCTAAACTATAGCATAAAATTCTTGATTATAAATAAAATATTTTCTCTTGGCATCATTTAACTTCTCATTAAAATAAGCAATAGGTTTACCTTCTTAGCTCATAATAGCTCCTATTGCAGTACCATGACTAGCATCATAGTCTACTTGAAACACCTTATTAAAATCTGGAAGTGCTAAAATAGGCTGTTTTGTAACTTTCTATTTCAACAATTTAAAACTCTTATCTGCCCCATTAGTCCACTTGAACTCTTTTCTATCCCCTCTCATTGTTTCAGTCAAGGGTCCACAAATACTGCTAAAATTTTTGATAAATTTTTTGTAAAAGCTAGCCAAACCATGAAAAAATCTTACCTCCGTAGCACTCCTTGGAGTAGGCCATTCAAGGATAGCCTATACTTTCTCTGGGTCTATTTTTAGACCTTCCGCTGAAACTACAAATCCCAAATACACTAACTCTTTCTTCACAAAATTGCACTTCTTCAAATTTATCAATAATTTCTCTTCTCTCAACTTCTCAAACACCATATGAATATGCACCATATCTTCCTCCAATGTTTTACTAAAGATCAAAATATCATCTAGGTAAACAATGACAAACTTACTCAGAAACTCTTTCAAAACCTCATTCATGAGCCGCATGAAAGTGTTCGGTGCATTGGTTAGCCCAAAAGGCATGACTAACCACTCATACAGTCTTTCCTTTATCTTGAAGGCAGTCTTCCACTCATCTCCTTCTCTGATTCGAATCTAGTGATATCCACTCTTCATATCTATCTTTGAGAAATATACAGCTCCACTCAAACAATCCATAATATCATCCATTTGTGGCAATGAAAATTTGTACTTGATTGTGATCTTGTTTAAATTGCTCTGAAATTTGTACACATCCTCCATTCTCCATTCTTCTTTGGTGCTAATACTGCTGGTATAGCACATGGACTCTGTAATCACCCAAAAATGGTCATCTAGACTATTAGCCCCTTGCTAGCATTATTTTCTAAAATCATCAATTGCTTATTCTTGATCAAATCCTAGTTCTATCATTTATTTGATTATTTTCTATGGGCTAACCATTTTATCCTAAGTCTTTATTTATTTAAAAGGAATTCCTTCCCCTTTTAATAAATAAAAAGCCCCCACTTTTCCTCTTATCCTAAGTTGCACAAATAAAGCATTATTCTTATTTTATAAAAAGAAGAAAAACACTTTTTATCTCATATGGACACAAAAGTCAACTTTTATTTTCTCATTAGAGGATATTTGTGCACATGAATTATTCTTTCTTCAAGCTCCACCCTTGATTAGATCTTTTGCCTCTTAATCTCCATGGTCCATTCCTTTAAAAGGAGAGCTCTTTTCTCATTCTTAGATCTCCAACTTTTTATGCTAACTTTATGCTGCAGGATTTCTTGGAGACTTTAGAGCTTTTGAAGACTTTGGAGCTTTTTGAAGATATTCTTGCATCCATCTTTCATTCTTACATTCTTAGCTTAGCTTCATGTTTATGCTTTCTTAGATTAGTTTCCTTTCAAGCTCTAGCTTAGATCTCACATAGTCTAAATAGGAAGGATTTGTAACACTTGCTCTTTCTTTTCATAGCTTAGTCGCATTGTTCTATCATTTCCATAGCTTAGCTTGCATTTTCATTCTTAGCATAGCTTGCATTTCATCTCCATTTGGATTCTTGAAGATATTGGCATTCTTGCCCTTGTCTCGTTGAATCTCCCATTGCATGGTTTACTAGCAAGGTTATTGGCTTAATAGCTCTAGCTTAGAGCATTCTTATCACCCTTGCACTCCATGTCTAAGGAGCTCTAAATCAATTTCTCAAGGTTTCTAATCCATGGATTCTCTTGGAAGCAATGATTTAGAGAAGTGCACCATTTAAGTGTGTACAAACTCAGGCTCTCCCAAATCAACCCCTTTTGTAACAACTCATGTACTTGTCTATTTAGCTCTTCACTTTCTGCTAGTGTCATTCTGTATGCTGCCTTATTCAGAAAACTAGCTCCTGGAATCAAATCCATCTGATGACTGATCTTCCTTACTAGTGATAATCCATCAGAAACATTATCGGACACAATATCTTGAAACTCATTCAACAAATCTGCAACTTCTACAGGCACATCTTCTACTTCCTCTTTACTAGCTTTTGGAATTAAAGCAAAACATACATGCTCATGCCTCATACCATCTAAGAATTTTCTTCCATCAACAAAAGTTATTCTTGCATTACCACATACCTTTTCTTTTGTCATTCAATGGCTTTAGCTTATGTCGCACTCTATCCTTTGTCAAGGAATAGGTATTCGCACGACCATCATGTACAACACACCTGTCAAACTGCCATGGTCTACCCAACAACATATGACATGCATCCATAGATATAATATCACACAGTACCTCATCATGGTATCCACCAATCTTGAACTTCACTAGGCATTGTTCATTGACCATGACCTTGTGGTTATCCTGCACCTAGACAATTTGGTATGGATGTGGGTGTTTCTATCTCTTGAGCTTCAACTTTGTCACCATCTCTTCTGACACCAAATTGTCAGTGCTTCCGCTATCGATAATCACATCACAAAATTTACCTTCACACTTGCACCTAGTGCGAAACAGGCTCCTCCTTTGCTCAGGTTCATTCTCACCACTTAGCAGGACTCTTCTGTTAATCAACATCTCTCCTCTCTCAGCATCTTCAAAATGTGATGATCTGATATCTTCATCTACATGGGCAACTCTGGCTTGGTTCCTTTCTCTTATCTTTCCTTCCTTGGCGTTGAGGACATTCAAATGCCCTATGACCTTCTTCTCCACAGTGAAAACATGTTCCACAGAAGTCTCCTCTTCCTGATCCTTGTCCTCTTCCTCTTCCTCTTTGATCTCTATTATTCTGATTATGGAAATGATTGAGAATTATTTCCTCTTGGATTCTGACTGCTACTGGCCTCATCCTTCTTTTTTGAATCTTCATTTTGGCCTCCATATGACCTGATCTGATTTATGAAAACCAGATTACAATACCTGGTGTGATACCTGCAATATTGTAGAATTCAACACGAAAATGGAGAACAACAAAATTGCAAACCAAAAACTGATCCATTCTATTCGAATATTTTGAGTTTATACAAGGCTGATGGATCCCAAGGGTCACCAAAATCCCTTGGAAATGAAATGAAGAGCCATCATAATATTTATTACAAACAAACTATTCAAATGATAAAAAATTATCAAAAAACTATATATAAAAATTAGGTCCACTTGGAGAAGGCATAACTTTATACTCATAGCTCCGATTTGCGAACTGTTTGATGCGTTGGAAAGATATTCAAAAGATCTAGAGCCCCATTTCAAAAGTGACAATGTTCCAATGGGCAGCATCCAAGCCTAGAAATGCACTGAAGACCCTCAAAAATGCAGTTTACTAAAACATAGTAAAATTTGAAAAATTAGATTTTAGTTTTTTTCCAATTGAATCCTGAGCATGACCGTCCACCAGATCGTCCACCATGACCTCTTTCATTTTGTCTACTCTCAAACTTCTTGTTCAACTTGTCCTCTACTTTTAGGGCAAACTGGTATGCCTCTTCAATATTATTCATTCCAACCAGATTCAGCTCCTCCTAAATGCTCGACCTCAACCCATTAAGGTAATGGGCAACTTTCTCCTTATCAACTTCCACATGGCCTGTTCTGATGAGGATTTGATAGAACTTCTCCATATACTCCTGAACATATCTTCCTGCTTGCTTCAAACTTTGCATTTTTTTCAGTAGGTCAAGCTCATAATCAACAAGAATGAACTTTTGCTTCAATTTTTCCACCATTCGATCCCATCTTATGATTTTATCCTTTCCTCTTCTATTTCGCTCCAATTGAATCTCTTGCCACTAGATCTTCGCATGACCCTTCAGTCTGGCCTTCACAAATTTGACCCTGTCAAGATCCTTAATATCTTCATACTCAAAATATTCTTCACATTCATTGATCTAGTTGATCAATTCTTCTAGGTTAAGATTTCCTAAAAATGCAGGAACCTCAAACTTAGGTCTTTTTCCAATCTTAAAAATGGTCCGAAAAAATCTTTCTTCCTCCTGGTTCAAAGTTTCGCTGCCTTCTTGATCAGAATTTCCTTCTTCGGCTTCATCCTCACTTTCATCTCTGACATTAAGATTCATTCATTTGTGAATCTCCTCTTTCAATGCTCGCACTTGTCTCTGGAGTGCTCTAACCTTAGGTGTTACAACACCAGCTCTTCTACCACGTTCCCTTCATGGAGGCATTTTCGCGATGCATGTTGAAACCCTAACCACGGTCCTGGTGCAAACTGCCTCACAGTCGGCGATCTATTTACACACTCAGGAACTCTCGCTCTAATACCACTTGATGAAGGGTGCTCCCCTTAATACCACAAACACATACAGAAACAGAGAAACAACAACAATTTGCAAGAACAGAAAATGGGCTTCTTATTATCTCCACAAATGTAGAATTATAAATTTTCAAAATTACAATATGCAAAGCCACATGGGCATTCCCCTTACAATATTTTGTAGGACAAAGCCTCGAATCATTACCTAGATCCACCTAGAATTGCCTAGACAACACTACGAGCCTTCTTTATATAGGCAATTTCCACCGCCCGAGAAGGTTCCAAAAATTAAGCCCTTAAGGCCGACCAAACTTAGAATTATTTTATTTTTTAATTTATTACATCAAAGTCGGCTCAAAATAACTTTTGAAACTCAAACAAAAATTTTGAAAGAAATTTATTTTCTGCCATTTCAAGTCGCCTGACTTCTGGAGACCATAAGTCATCATCCGTTGACCCGATTGACTATTATGACCCCAGTTCAGAAAGGGCGTGAGGAACTCTACAACACTTGAATTAAGAAAGCTTCATTTAGCTGAAAATTTGACCTCATCTGAGGCCTCTAAAGCCTTCAAAACTAAGTTCAAAGTTTTTGTACCTTGTTTCCAATACCGAAAATTTTCAATATCTTCAAAACTAGACTTGATCCAGCAATGAAACTTTACTGACAGGTTGATATGACTAAGATGAACCTCCACATGTGAAATCAAAACATTCTGAGATCGTATGACCAACTTACTAAAAATAGCAAGTTTCCATAATTAGCAGCTCTGCACAAGATAGCCCTTATTGAAAAGTAAACAAAAATATTTTTGGGTGATGCAAGATTGCTCTTACACCTAGGATGCTCCTGCATCAAAGGCCTTCCGGGTTTCAGCCTTATACAATGAAATTACAAAGTATCTCAGCAATCTCCTAGCTAGTCCAACTCTGAAACACATTAGCAACTGATGGAAACACTAAGGCAGATCTAAACTTGAACTCGCAAGCCTCCAAGCAATCTCCTTATCTCCAAGCATGCAAACCACTAGCTCTGCTATTACAATATCAGATGAGTATCTAATCTTAAAGATCTCATAGGATCCAATTATGCTTCCACTCTACTCTTATCTACTATTCTTCTATCATATATATCCCCCACTCCTACATTAACCAAGACTCTCAATATATAACCAGCTAAGCCACAAGTCGACCAGTCAGGTATTAATTACATTATAGGTCCAGCCTAAGGAGACATACCAAAACTAAAGATAGAAATAACAAAACATGATGTGAAGATAGATTTTGGTCCACACATGATCCAAGAACATATCCCCAACAGCGCAAGCTCCAATTTCCTCGCACAGAACTGCACAAGGAAAAATACCACACGTTTCATGAGGGAAACTGACAGAAAATTGACACCCAAGGAAAATGAAGATAACTCCCAGATCCAAGTGAATTAGGATGTGCGATCTTAGGATAATGTCCCAAAATAGGTCCACGACATAGAATTAACTTCACAAAGCAAGAAACCAACAGCAGCAACAGCTACAAAACAAACATCAGACAGGTACATGAACAAAAAATGTTTTTGGTGATGCAAGATTGCTCAAGACCCAAGATGCTCCTGCATCAGTATTAGAACCCCATCTTATATTGTTTCAAATACAAACCATTTGGCTATGCCAACATTGAATACATTCTTGAAAAATACCTTTTTAAGATTAGTGTAATAGTGTGAACAATAAATTTTCATTTTCGCGTTGTGTAACGAAACCAACTATGCTAGCAAATCGAGATGGGTGGATAAATGTTATTGGAAGCCTCAGTTTATTTTGCGTATGTATGGACCATTTTAGTCTACAAAACACCATTAAAATTGACAAGACAAAAATTGACCCTTGATGCTATCATGATTTTGAGTTATCAAATAATGCTCTTATGAATGCCAAATGTCGTTGAGGTGTCTCATCAAAATCTTAATATATAATTCCTAAATATTGATGAAATGAAATAAATTATATTTGTATGGAGCCATGACGAATATAGGGCTTTTATAAATAGGCAAAAAGGATTATCCACTTATGTTTGGGGTGTCCTAAATCACTTTGTATAACCTTATTATCACACTCATCTATTTTATGAATACCCTATTTGGTTTATCATGAGATCCTTATGTTTTCTTGATCTGTTATGAAATTATAATATTAAAGGAGATAAAATGGGCATTCTTTAGTTAGTCTATTTAAATTAACTCATATATAAATTGAAGATTAGCTTAAATGAATTAACTCACACTAATTAGTGCTTGTTTCTTAGCTTTCATTATACACATAAAACCACATAGAAATGTTATAGCATCAGATAGGAATAATAAATATTACATATATAATCATAATCAATCATAATGTATATATAATTTAAAATTTTATATCCATAATGTCATAAATACAATCAACTTATAGACATACGACACTATAAATCTATAAAACAAATATGTATGTACGCCAAAGCTATATAAAGATTTAATGCTATATGTTGATAAAAATAAATATGTACACAATTTGTATAGAGGAATAGAACAAAGCCATATATGTATGCAAAAATATCGTGATATGTTAGTCCTATATAGGTTCAAATGGAGGAATTGCTAGCACTTTTTAGCAAGAAGATAAAGAGACAATTAATGGCTACTACATTTAAATCAACGACTAGACATTTGGTCTAAATTTTATTAGATGTCCACCTTTTAACAAAATACAAATATACACATTGATGAAATAAAAATGAAATATATAATGGCATAAGTGAATGTCACTTACTACAAGCTAACAATCCACTATAATCAATCCCTACATTTTTTCCATGGGCTCAATCATGTTCTACTTTTTTTTATCATGTAATGTTTTTGTACATGAATAATAGCTATCATTTCCTTCTCATAAAATAACATATATTGGGTTAATTAATGTTAAGAACCATCAATAGCTTATATTGTTGTTAAATAAAGTATTATTTTAAGTTGATATGCATGTAGAGTGGGAGCAACATATATAGGAGGTCAACATGAATCCATGAAAGAAAAAAAAAATGCAAGGATTAGCATCAAAGTTGAAAATGATAGTGGCAAGAGGTGAAAATGAATTTGTGAAAGGAAAAGAGAATGTAAGGATAAGCATAAAAGTTGAAAATGTAGTTTCAAAGATCTTTATCTACCAACTTTGCTTATTTGGATTGGATTTTGCTCAATTTAACAATTTAACCCTTGTCCAAAATAACAAGAAGAAATTGGTGGAAAGAATGTTGTAATACAGAATGATATATTTTTTAAAATGAAATAATAGAAAAACAAAATGTAAGGATAAGCATCAAAGTTGAAAATGACAATGGCAATAGTTCTATAAGTCAAAGTTGAAAATGTAGTTTCAAAGATCTTTATCTACCAACTTTGCTTATTTGGATTAGATTTTGCTTAATTTAACAATTTAACCCTTGTCTAAAATAACAAGAAGATATTGATGAAAAAAAAATTGTAACAGTGAATAATATAATATTTTTAATATGAAATAATAGAAAAATAAAATAATTTTTTAAACAATGATATGTATTGTCTTTTACATAAAATTTCTAAATATAAATATGCTAATTAATTAAAAAATTCATAAAAAAAATTGAACTTTCAAACCAACATTTCATAATCCATCAACGAAGAAAAGAAATATAACCTAAATAATAGCTCAAGCTTTCCAACAAAGAAAAAGAGAAACATACATCAAAAACTCTTTAAAAAAACCTTAAAAGTATTTGATAACAAAATCATTATTAAAAATAATTTAATTTAACCTTAAAAATAATGTAAAGTATTCTGAAGACTAACACCACAATACTTTTAATTTCCTTGCCCTTACCTAGTTAACTGTAATGAACTGGGGACATAATGTCTTATGGCGTTAGTTTCGCCATCAAAGCACTAATTAAACACCTTAAGAACAGAAAAAGAAAATTGTTAAAAAGCCAGAAGAATGCCAATGCCCAGGCTGAAATGTATGCTCAGTAAAAGAGCTGTAGCACTGGCGGAGTGGATGGCAGGTTGAGATCCGGCATGAATCGCCATTATTACATATCGGATTGTAGATTTAGCTGTGTACAACTTTTTACACTAATGTTTGGGATCTATGATCTATTATCAGAATGAAAGTTGTATCCATCCTTACATAAAAGTGGTGTTGGATGAGATGATGCTAGTGGTTATGGGTGAACTGTTGGAACCACACTATTATTAATCGGTACTGCCCTCCTGACTCCCCGTCATCAATTTAGTCTATTGAGTGTGAATCTCGATATACAACTGTCTAGGATAAGGCTAGATTGGTTTCTTCAGTGATTCTCCCTTCCAAAATCTTATAAATAAAAGTCTTTTTACTCTCATTCTAATTATCCCTTCCAAAAATTTAAAAATAAAAGTCTTTTTAGTCTCATTCTAATTCTCTTCCTCCCAAAACCTATATATAAAAACTTTTTTTCTCATTTTAATAATGAAAAGAAATCAAATAGAAAAGTATTAATTTACTTTTAGCTCAAATAATGAGGTGAGAAGGTGAAAGGTAACTTGTATCTCTCATTTACATTTATCTATTTTATGCCCTTTACTACTTTCATCATCTTGATACAATTTATGCCTATTTTTATATTTTACACCAGAAGACGCTCCCATCTATTAATGATTGTTATGATCTAAACTAAAGTATAAAATATTTTAAGTTACATTCTAGGGAGGTGATAGGTAAACATAATAGAGAAGAAAATAACAAAGCATATAAAATCTCTAATAATGGATTGTGAAGTCACTTAGAATCAATTACTCTCCCAAACCTCACACTCTCAGGACCATGTCCGTAGGGAAACCGTCAAATGAAACAACGGCTACGTGCAACGTGCAACTGGGGCAGTCAAATTTTTGCCCTGAATCGTAAAGTTGGGAATCCGATTAGTGGAGGAATGTAACGGAAACAAGAAACTAGACATAAACCATGTGAATTCCACGAATAAACTCTAAATTCACTGTTTGGATAAATCAAATCAAATCAAATCTCCAAACAAAATAACATGTAGTACCTAGAAGCCATGAGGTGAGGGAGAGGACGTTAGTTTGCAAATTGGTAAATAAAATATCTCTGGCAACTTTGTACGCAAAGAATGACATCATAATTATGACGTCATCAGAGGCGCCGCGGATTCCACGACACGTCAAATCCGCGGACTGAAAAAGTCCAAGACGGTATTCTCTTCCTATCTACAAATGCTCCGGCTGAATAAGGGATTAATTTATATTTTTCTAATTATGTCTACAAAGATGATGCAGGAGTAGGGTTTTAGAATTCAGGGCTTGTGATCAATTCGTAGGTTTCGATGATGAAGAGGGGGATAGATGACGGGAAGGGTGAGGGCGAGGGCCAGGCGAAACGAGCGTTCAAAGAAGACACATATAACGAAGCGAATGAGTTTTTTGCTGTGCTGAAACGAATCGATGAAACGGAAAAGCAATTACGCGCCCTAAGAAGGGGAAATAACAGACAACAGATTCCCAGAAAGGAGGTACAGGCATGGCGGCCGTCGTTCGAGTGGGAGGACTTTTGCAGCGCTGGGAATCGAACCCGCGACGACCTGCACCAGGTGTCTGTGTGCATGCACGGCCATGTGGCAAAGGAGAACGGCAACATAGAGATCGTTAAACAGAGTCTGGATCTTAATTTGCCTCCGGCTTCTTCACGAAAAGAACAATAGGTCCTGGTCAGTTATTAACTGTTAATTATTTTTGTTTTGATGGGATTAAATACGGTTTAAATTTGTTAACAGAGTGATGGTTTAATTTTCTGATGATGGATCACAGAGTGTGATTCGAAACGTAGATGCTAAAAATATTTACACAATCGAATCCAGAAAACTTACTTTGCATTACTAATGGATTGTGGAAATCTTATGTTGTTAACAGAGACCTATTGTTTGAAAATAACTGCCGTTCGTTGTAGAAATCAATTTTCATGATTTGTATAATAATAGTTTTTTGGTTTTCTCTGATACGATATTGGTCCTCCCTATGCGTGCTATAGATTTTTGGGGCTTTTTTTTTTTTTTAAATGTAAAACAAATTTGTTAGTACGTTTTATGCTTTGTTTTAATATGAATTAGAGGACTGACAGTAATTGCAAACATTTGCGAATGGCTTCGGTGTGAAGGAAAATCTTCCTTTTCACCTTGTGTAACCAATAAATGTGTTCTCACGTTCACAATAACAAAATTCATAGACAAACGTATGCTTTGAGACCCACAGTACTATCCAATATGCTACCTTATCTCAATGCCTTGCCAGCTAGATTTAGAGCTACACACAGATTTTTCCCCAAAAATAAATCACTAAAAGGCCCATAAAACATTATGCGAGGAATTATATTTATATCAACCCCATCATTTCTTTTTAATTGTAATTCATAACATTGATGTAAAATGATTTACAGAAACATTTCAAACCATTTCCAATATTTGAAACTATAAAACACTACCGTTTATGTAACCAATAAGTTGTTGTCGGGAAGCACTCATTAAACCGAGTCCAGCGAAGCACTTCATAAGAAAAAATAAAGGCGTTACAACGGAAACCCTGACTCAGAACCCTGTTTCGCCATTAAAGCACTAATTAAACACCTCAAGAACAGAAAAAGAAAACTGTTAAAAAGCCAGAAGAATGCCGATTTGGCTGAAATGTATGTTCAGTAAAAGAGCTGCAGCACTGGTGGAGTGCACGGCAGGTTGAGATCCGGCATCTCTGAATCGCCATTGTTTTCCACATCCAACTGTGCACTCTGCCTTTTCACTCCTCGTTTCGAATTGAGATTCATCACCTGTGCTTCCGATACAGTGCAGGGTTTGATGTCGCGTGTTCCATTCCCGCCGCTGCAGAAATCTTCCCACTCGAACGACAGCCGCCATGCTGGATTACATGTACCTGCCTTTAAAGAATTGAGGGATTTGGTAGCATTTGGCTTTGGGAGCGCAGGAAATTGCTTACCTGTTTCCTTAATTCGCTGGATAAGAGCAAAAAATTCGTCCACTTCCGCTTCTTCTTCTTCCTGCAGTGTCCGCTTCTTCGCCTCTCCTTTGCGATCTGAATCCATAAAACCTGCTATAATCAAGATCTCCTTTACCTTTCAAATTTTCCCTCTGTATCCTCTCATGAGAGGGTAAAATAATGCGTAAAAGTGAATTGAAGTGCTGTAGGCACTCAATGTATGCCAGCGAAAGGCTGGGCCACCGTACAGTGGTTATTGGGGCACGTTTAGGATGCTTCCGAAACTAGTAATCCATGTGATTTGGGGAAGTGCAAAGTTGCCAAGTTTATCCATAGAGGTGACCTCCGAATTGTGTAGGCGTGGTGGTAAAGACATGTGGCACCAGCTTTCTGACGTAACATTCTGGACATCATCCCGTGGTCTGAAGCATCTGCAAAAGGAAAAGCTTTCATGGGGGATTTTAATTTGACGTTCTACAATTCTGTCAGGGATTTGTTTTACAGGGACAGCAGCCCGAATTTGTAAGTACGGAAGTTCCAATTTTCAGTTTTCTAACTTATAGTGGAGACGTCTTTTTATTGTTAAATTGTTTGATTATTTATTTATTGTGAAGATATTCCATTTTAATATCATTTAGGGCCCGTTTGGGTGCTGGAATTAGATTTGGATATTCTGGAATTAGATTTCTGGATAATGTCAATTTCATGTTTGTGTCCATCTAAAAAATTGGAATTAGAATTTCAAAATTTCAATTTTGCCCTCAAAATAGACATTTCATCTTCCACTCAAATAGGTGGAATTGGAATTTTGTATTCCAATTCCAATTTTTATAAAACCAAATTTAATATTTCGTGGGATCCCTAACTATAAGGATGTATATTATATTGCTATAAAGATGTATATATACACATATGTGTGTATACATACATGTGTATATACACACACACGTGTGTATACATACATGTGTATATATACATGTGTATATACACACTTGTGTATGTGTGTATATACACACTTGTATATATGTATGTATATACACACAAATGTGTGTATTTGTGTATATATATACGTGTATATGTGTATACATGTGTGTATATATATGTGTATGTGTGTATATATACACATGTGTGTATATATAAACATGTGTGTGTAGATGTGTATGTGTGTACACATGTGTGTATGTGTATGTATATATACACACATGTGTGCATGTGTATATATACACACATGTATGTGTGTATATATATAGAGATATACACACCATATTTAAAGAAATTAAAATAAAGAATTAAAATTCCTTATGCATCTTCTTAGTCATCTTCCGGGTGAACCAAATGGGTCAGCCCATATTCTGGAAATCATTTTTAGGATTTGTATCTTCCAGAATTGCAACAACTTCCATAATTGACTGGAATTGGCATTTGGTATTCCTTAGGTTTCTAAAATATGAACTTTCCTATTAAACAAAGTGTCTTTTGACAATTGATTTTGAAAATGGGAAATAGGAGATAAAATCTTACAATATGTCTAAAATGTAAGTGTCTACTTATATGTTGACAATTAAAAGGTAAGATTTCTTCTCCTATTTCCCATTTTGTTGACCCTACTTTGCGGTCTTTCTCTATTTCAATTACAAATTACATTGTGAAGGGGACTTCTTCTATGGAACAGTCTCTAGTTGGAAAGTTTGTTGGTCCTTGGCCAAATATTGACTCTGTTCAAGCTTGGGAAGCTAGAAAATGGAATAAGAAGGGTCATATTGATTGTGGTCAGCATGTTAAAAGGTTTTATCTCCTTTTCTTTCAGTTGTGAAGAAGATTTAGTATTTGTTCTTTTGTGGGGCCTTGAATGTTGGGTTGTTCTTTGTTGGCCCTAAAGTGTTGGGATCCAAAATTTAATCCCAAGGATTGGTCCTATTATATGGGCCCTCATTCGAGTTAGATTCTTACCCCTTCCCCTTGAACTTTGGGATGAAGAGGCTTTGGTGAGCTTCTCTTAGTTGACATCATGACTGCTTCCATAAGGCAATTTGTTGATGCCTGTATTTTTTTTAATATTAAACAATCTATAGACTCGCCTTTAGAGATTAAAATTAACTCTAAACTTGGAGAATGGTCCCAAGACATCGAATTTGAATCTATTTCTTTTACATGTTTTCATTGTAAGAATGTGGACCATTGGGGCTAAGAACTATCCTGTAATTTTGTTAAAGCCCCTAAGAAGGTTTGGAAGAAAAAGTCACTTGAGTCTGCAGATGGTCCTATAAGTTCAATCTTTAGATGTTTATTTGACTATGGATGTTTGTCAATATGGTATTTTGGATACCTCTAAGAATGATCAGGGGGAAAACTTTGTTGGAGATTCTCTAGCTACTCTTATTTCATTGGTACTTGGAGGCTCCAAGGATCTCTTTAGATAATTCCATTAACATTGTGTTGGACATCCCTCATTAGTCGGCTAATGGCCATGTCTCCTAGAATTTGTGTTGTTTTGTGGTGACTAATCAACCAAGTACTGTACACTTATCATTTATCGTGG
This sequence comes from Chamaecyparis obtusa, assembly GCA_027943335.1. Taxonomy (NCBI): domain Eukaryota; kingdom Viridiplantae; phylum Streptophyta; class Pinopsida; order Cupressales; family Cupressaceae; genus Chamaecyparis; species Chamaecyparis obtusa. The sequence continues at coordinate 5,848,237 of BSBK01002152.1, read as the reverse complement.
GGTTTAGGGATAACTTGTCAAGCGTTTTTTAGTTGACTTGTCAAGCTTTTCCCTAGGTTGACTCATCGAGTATTTTTAAGGTTAACTTGTTAACCGACATAAGTCTTATTATAATGGCTTAGGGTTAGGGTTTTCTCTATATGAGACTTTCATAGCTTCTTACAGTGGTATTGAGTTGCAAGGGATTGTAGATTGTAACAGGCAAAAATTACTGGATAATAAGATTGGACTCTTTGTTTGGTGGATGTAGCTCAAGATTGGGTGAATCACGTTAAATCTTTGTGTCTTCTTGTTCTACTTATGTGTGTTTATTCCTTTTCATTATTGATTATATTTTCATATAACTATTAAATTTTTGTCTGCTAATCCTAACAAGTGGTATTAGAGCGAGTTGTTTAGTTATCCTCAATAGGAAGGTCTTACAGCTGAGTGGGAGTCTCATGAATGAGTGGGAGTAATGGAAAATGAGGGTAAGTTAAAGGTTGAGAAGTTTAATAGGAACAAGTTTTAGTTATGGAAAATTCAAATGGAGGACTCTCTATTAGAAGGATTTATGGTGGCCATTGGAAGAAAAATCCAAGAAATTGACAACAATGTCTAATGAGGATTGTGATATTTTGGATAGGAAGGAACTTGATAGTATTCGTTTATGTCTAGCATAATCAGTGACATTTAATATTACACAAGAAAAAAATCTGCAGAGTTGATTGAAACTGTTAGAATTAGTAATATTTCCTTGGTTGTTTTATTTAAATTGAGGATAAACCAAGTTATCCTCCTTTTATTTATTTTAGGATATTCCTAAAGGAATCTCTACATGTAATTTTTTGTCCTCTAGTCCAAGTGGGAGGACAATTCATATTTTGTATTTCCTTTGATAAGGAAAATAAGTTATTCCTCCTTATGAGGATGCTCATATTTGGCACACACTTAGTATGAATGTGGCACTCATACACATAGGGAGTTACATGCAAACTCTTTCACTCATCTCTACTTAAGAGATGTTTCTCCACACACTTAACACTAATTTGCTCACAATTCCTACACACAATTTCTCTCCTCTTGCATAGTAGTTCTATCATATTGTATTGAGCTTCTTGCTCATATTCTTTCTCTCTCTTTATGCTTTTCATGCCTCATTCATAATATACAAAAGGGTTTTTTGTTTTCTTTTCCCCTTACAAAAATCTCTTGGCTCTTGTTCCATTCTTGGAGTATTATCTTGGTTTTGGTGTTTGATCTTGCAACTCTCTCACATTGGGTTTATGGTAAAATCTAATCCTTCTTGCAATTCACTTTCTTGGATTATTTTTTATCTTGTTTCCATTCTTTTATTACTTCTAACATGGTACCAGAGCTAGCTACTAATCCTTGTTTAAGTGTTTTGTAGGAAGGTGACATTCAAAGGAGCAAGCTTTTTCAAGTTTTCTCTTATAGATCTAATATTTTTTTGCAACTCTAACTTGTTTATTTCTTAATTTTGTTTCTCTCTAACCCTCTTTGGAAGGCTTGCCGCCAGAGAGTAATTTATCTTTTTAATTTTTTTTGGGTTTGGTCGGTTCACCGTCAAACCTAACTCATCTTTCTTCATTTCAAGTGATATTTTGCAAGTACCAATCTAAACTTTCTTGCAGAATTTAACTTTTCATATTCAATTTTCTAAAACTTTGTGTATGCTAACTATTTCATTTTGTGGCAAGCATATCTCTATAAGTTTATTCTCTGTTGATTTTTTTGTGCATGCATAGTTTCTCTAACCTTTGTTTGCAGGATTCAAACATCTAATATATATCTATGTTTAAACATCTATATTTGCTTTTGATTTTTTTACTCCAAAAAAACCTCATCTCTAATATCTTTGGTTCATACTAAGATCTTTGGTACTTATTCAAATCTAAAATATATTTCTCTGTTTAAATAATATTTATATATCTCTTTTGTTGTTTATATTCTATTGTTTATTCATTTTATTTGATTTATCATTCTTCTATTTAATCTAATTTCTACAATTTTTTTGTTTCAATCTTCTGTTGTTTACATTAAATCCATTCAATATCTTTTAATTGACAGTAAATAACTCTATTCTACATTACATTTCCTTCACTTTTTAATCAAAATACTTCTTTTTAACACTAGTGTGTAGCATATAAATTTAAGTTTTGCTTGTTGCTAACTAGTGCACTGCATATATCATTTATACATGTCTCCTTCATAGCACTCAGCCTTTTGTTGCCTTCATTAGTTTTGGTGTTGCCTTGTAGTAATCTAACTGGTGTGCATTAGCCTTTGTTTTGGCATAGCCAGCTTTTCCTTGGGCAGCCCATCTTCACTCTACGAAGGCTTTGTGCTCTGCTTGGCACTTACAACATCCTCCTTCCTTGGTGCAACAAAGCCATAGTGCGCATAATTAGTGCCCAGCTTTTTTTTAGCATGTTTAAATAGTCTCAGCTTTAACATAAGTTTTTTATCAACCTTGGCTGCTGCATAAGCAGCCCAAACTTATCCTCCCTGCTATGTGATTCTCTTGGAGAATGTAATTTGATTTAAAGTTAAGAAATTAAAGAAAGTAAATCCTTGTATTTCATCGGCAAGGCAAGGTAAATTCGCAGGCAAGGCCTGGTCTTTCTTTGGCATTGTGATTTACATCACTGCATAACCTTTTTTTGGCTACATATAGCATATACCTCTGCATTTTTCTGTAGTTGGTTTCATTAAATCTAAACTTAGCATTCTCGTCCGATCTTATTTCTGTTTGATTCCTCTGCATTTTTTCAGTTTTTCTGCTATTTAGAGCTTGGTATTCATGCTTCTTTGATTGCTATCTTCTATTTGACTGTTTTCAATTTGATTAAAATTAAATTCACTGATCTTATTAATTTGATTAAAATTGTTCAAAATTGAAAACTAGTTTGATACTACATTTAAATATTAATTTTTTTTAAAAAAAAATTTCTTGTTAAAAATTTGAAAGTTAATTTATTTTTTAAATTAGTTTATTTTATTTTAAAGTTAATTTGATTCACATTTAAATCACATTGTTAATTTCAAAATCCATTTAATCCAATATATTCTAGTTTACATTTAACATAAGCTTTTGCTTTAAAAAAAAATTTGTTTCCAACAATTTGCATAAACAAATCTTAATTAACATCAATACATTATTTCTAATACTTATTTATTCACGATTTCACCCTTAAATTTAATTTTAATCAATTTACCTTCTTTATTTTGAAATTTTTAATAAAAATTTTATTTAAAAAAAAAAATTCAATTTGTTTTTATCAAAGTGTATTTCACCTTGAGTAAATATTTTTTCTTGTTCTTTATCATTAGATATTAATTGTATCTCACGTTGTTCAGGTTCATTTATTTATTTAATTAGTTAGTCATGTATACCCTAATTCCAAAAATCAAGTTAAATAGTTCAACTATCATCAATGAAAAACACACATCTCATTTATATTTCGTTTTAAACATTTATTCCAAGTTGTTACAGATGCCACTACTGAACCAACAGCCTCTGCTGCTCAAACTATCAAAGATACATGGCAAGTTCAAAACGAAGAAGCTCTTGGTCTAATTGGTCTTTCGGTTATTTCCGACTTATATGTATTGATTGGGCATTGCACCAAAGCTCATCAAGTGTGGGTCATTTTGCAACAAACCTATGATAGCTCCACCGAATCATGTAAGATTTAGCTCCAAGACAACTTGGAAGACCTCAGGGATATTGACTTTAAAACCATGGATGAATTTTTGCTTAAATTTGATGATATTAAAACTTAATTAAATGGTGTGAATGTTACTTTAAGTGATATTAGATTAATTACTATTATTCTCAAGAAGTGTCTTCCTAAAGAGTTTCAACAATTTATTACTAACATTCATTCACAACTTGCTATTCCTACTTTGGCTCCTCAGTTAACTTATGACATATTTCAAAATATTTTACGTCAAGAGGGAGCTAAGTTATTGCAATTTGGTACTCTTAGATCTTTTGAACATGTTTTTGTTTCTAAACATCAAAATCAAAGTAATAGATCTCATAATCATAATTCTTCTCATAATAATCATAATTCACCTGATAATAATTATAATCATCATAACAATAATAATCCTCATAACAATAATAATCCTCATAATAACAATAGATTTAATTTTAGCCCCTCATATAACAATAATGCTAATCACAATAATAATAATTATAATAATCAACAAATAAGAAACCTCATTGTACTTATTGTGGAAAAGATGGTCACCTAACTAATTTTTGTTTTAAAAAGCAAAATGATAAGAAGCCTATGAATAACAATAATCAAAATAATTTCAAATCTCAAAGTAATCAATCTCGTCTTGCTTTTACTGCTTGTTTTAAAGCTTCTCATGCATTCTTCTTTCAGTTGTTCAATTATGTCAAGATTACAAAGTTGAATTTCCTAAGGACATGTTACATTATTGATCCTAATAATGATCATGTTGTTGCTAATGCTAAGTTGGATCGTAATAACTTGTTTAAGTTTTATGAGTTTGCCGAGCATCAAGGTACTCTTTGAAAGTTAATATTGATTTCAATGTATGGCATGAAAGGCTTGGCCATTTGAATTCTGATTATATTTCTAGATTGCTCAAATCTAACATGGTTGAATGATTACCACATATTGTTCCATCTAAAATTACATGCACATGGTGCTTGAGTGGCAAAATGAAAAGGGAGCCCTTTCTGCATGGTATTTCACGGAGGGCATCTCATAAGTTACATTTGATTCATATTGACCTTTTCGGACCAATGGAGAACACCTCCATTCAAGGTTCAAAGTATGCTCTTACCTGTGTTGATGACTTTACTAGAAGAATTTGGATCTATTTCTTACATGGTAAAGATCAAGTTCTTGATATATTTTCTAAATTTCATATGTTTGTGGAAAGGCAATCGGGTTCTAAGCTTCAAATTCTTAGAACAGATAATGGCACTGAATATGTTAACAATGCATTTTGTTCTTATTTAAGGTCTTTTGGTATAAAACATGAGCTTACTATTCCTTATACACAACAACAAAATGGTTTGGCAGAAAGGAAGCAGAGAACTATTGTGGAAATGGATAGATGTATGTTGCATGCAAAAAGTATTCATTATAAGTTATGGGTTGAAGTAATGGCTTGTGCTACTTATCTTCTTAATAGAACTACTAAAGCTTTTTAAGATATAACTCCTAAGGAAGCGTGGTCCGGTAGAAAACTAAATTTACAACACTTGAGAAATTTTTGGATCTATTGCTTATGTTCACACACCCAAACAAAAAAGGCAAAAAATTGATTCTAAATCTTCTCCATTTATTTTTGTTGGGTATGATGAATTTACTAAAGGTTATAGAGTTTATGATCCTACTACTAACAAGGTGCATATTGATAGAGATGTTTGCATAGCAAAAAATGAAGTCCATGATTACTCCAAGGTCAAAGATGATGAATTTAAAGGAGGCACTATTGAGAGTATGGAGGACCAACCTCCTATTCTAAACCCTACTCCTAATGCATCTATTTATATTCCTACTAGTAATACTAATGATGATAATGATGGTAATAATATATCTAATCCTCATAGTGATATGTTGACCATGATGATGATTATACTCCTCATAGTGATATTTCTGTTAATTCTAAGAGAAATCCTAAATGGTTTAAAGATTTACTTAATCAAGGTGATGATTATATTACTAGAATGGGTGGTCTTAGACCTAGGAGAGTTAATTGTTGTAATTATGCTTTAATGTCTTCTCTTATGAACTCTAATAATGATCTTCAAACTTTTTCTCAAGTTAAAAATCAACCTTATTGGCAAAATGCTATGCTAGAAGAATATGATACTTTAATTTCTAATAATATTTGGAATTTAGTCCCTTTACCTCATGGTAAAAATCTAATTTCATGCAAATGGTTATATAAAACTAAGTTGAATACCAATAATGAAATTAGTAAGTTTAAAGCTAGGTTAGTAGCAAGGGGATTCTCTCAAATTGAAGGATTAGACTATAATGAGACATTTGCCCCTGTTGCAAAAATGCCTACCATTAAAGTTGCTCTTGCTTTGGCTTCTAAAATGAATTGGCCTATTCACCAAATGGATGTTAAAAGTGTCTTTTTAAATGGTGATTTTCATGAATAAATTTATATGTCTCAACCTCCTGATTTTATTAAAGAAAGTCATGAACATCTAGTATGCAAACTAAATAAATCTATTTATAGTTTAAAGAAATCTCCTAGAGAGTGGTATTCCAAAATTAATGCTTTCTTTATTTCTCAAGGTTTTGAAAGAAGTAAAAATGATCCTAACTTGTATATCAAGCATAGTGAAGATGGCATTGTTACTATCATTCTCTATGTTGATGGTTTGCTTCTTACTTCTAGTTTTAACCATTTAATTTTTGATATTAAGTTCCAACTTAACCAAAAATTTCAAATGACTGATTTAGGACTTTTACATTATTTCCTAGGAATGCAAATCTGGCAAACCCCTAAGGGTATTTTTATTTCTCAAAGTAAATATGCTAAAGATCTTCTAGATAGATTTCATATGAATATTGCTAATCATGTTTCTATTCCATGTGAATTAGGAACTAAATTAATGATAGATGTGGAATCTCCATTTATAGATGCTACTCCTTATAGAGAACTTGTAGGTAGTTTAAATTATCTAACTCTCACTAGACTTGATATATCTTTTAGTGTTGGTTTAATTTCAAAATTCATGTCCAAACCTCAACAGACATAATTTAAAATTGTTAAAATAATATTACGATACATTAAAGGTACTATTAACTTAGGATTATTTTATGATGCAGATTTTGATTTTTCTTTAAAAGGTTTTACTGATTCAGATTTAGGTGGAGACCCCAATGATGGGAAATCTACTTGTGGGTATTTTTTTTCTCTTGATTCATGTGCTATATCTTGGAAAAGTAAAAAAGATCAACCTGTTTCTCTATGTTCTACCGAAGCTGAATACAAAAGTTCTACTCATGCCTCTAAAGAAGCTTTATGGCTTAGAAGAATTCTTGAAGATTTGGGTCTACCTCAACAAGAACCTACACCATTATATTGTAACAATCAAAGTGCAATTGCCTTGGCAAGGAATCTAGTTTGCCATGCAAAGTCAAAGCACATTTCTCTCCACCGCCACTTCATTAGAGAACAAATTGAAGAAGAGAAAGTTTCCATCATCTATTGCAAGGGTGAAGATCAAGTTGCAGAAATTTTGACAAAGCCTCTTTTTAGAGAAAAAATTGAATTTCATTGCAAAAATTTGGGTTTGATACCCATTGATGTAATCACCCCAAGTAAAGAGTAAAGGGGGGTGTTAGAATTAGTAATCTTTCCTTGGTTGTTTTATTTAGATTGAGGATAAACCAAGTTATCCTCTTTTTATTTATTTTATGATATTCCTAAAGGAAACTCTACATGTAATTTTTTGTCCTCTAGTCCAAGTGGGAGGACAACTCATATTTTGTATTTCCTTTAATAAGTAAAATAGGTTATTCCTCCTTATGAGGATGCTCACACTTGGCACACACTTAATATAAATGTGAAACTCATACACATAAGGAGTTACATGCAAACTCCTTCACTCATCTCTACTTAAGAGATGTTTCTCCACACACTTGACACTAATTTTTTCACAATTCTTTCACAATTTCTCTCCTCTTGCATAGTAGTTCTATCATATTTTATTGACTCTCTCTCTCTCTCTCTCTCTCTCTCTCTCTCTCTCTCTTCTTTTCATGCCTCATTCATAATACACAAAGGGGTTTTTCTTTGCTTTTCCCCTTACAAAAATATATTGGCTCTTGTTGGATTCTTGGAGTATTATCTTATTTTGGTGTTTGATCTTGGAACTCTCACATTTGGTTTATGGTAAAATCTAATCCTTTTTGCATTTCACTTTCTTGGATTATTTTTTATCTTGTTTCCATTCTTTTATTACTTCTAACAGAAACCCTAGCGAAGTTATATGAAAAGTCTTCTTTTTCAAATAAGGTATTTCTTATGAAGCATTTATTTAATATGAAAATGGTAGAAGGTGGGTCAATTGTTGATCATTTAAATGAGTTTAATATAGTTATCATTCAATTATCTTCTGTTAATGTCAATTTTGATGAAGAAATTATGGCTCTTTTGATTATGTGCTTTTTGCCTGAAAGCTAGAATGGCTTGGTAATAGTTGTTAGTAACTCTATTTTTGGTTCAAATACCTTATTATTTGATGATGTTGTTGGTGTTATTCTGAGAGAGGAAATTCGTAGAAAAAGTTCAAGTGGATCCACATCAGGTAGTGTTTTGAATGCAGAAAGCAAAGACAAATCAAGGGACAGAGGAAATAATTCTGGAAGTCATGGGAGATTACGAAGAATATCAAAGAGAAAGAGGTCTTAATATAAAGGACCAAATGATTGTTGGTATTGTGGGAAACTAGGTCATAAGAAGAAAGATTGCTAGTCTCAGAAGAATAAAGGAGACAAACAAGAAGGTAATGTAAAGAAAATAAAATAATCTTTACCAAAATATAAAGAAAATAAATGAATCTTTATGTACCAAAGGAAGAATTGGATGATTGTACTTTAGGTATAGAGGAGTTGGGGAATGTAAGATTTTCCTCTTAATCCCAAATTTCCAAAGGAAAGATCCAAATTGATTAACCGCAAGAAAATGGTCAATGCATAAATGAATCAATTGATTAGTAATAAGAAGAAAGAGGAAAACTTTACATTCCGTTTTGGAAGAGAATATTAAAGTCTTAATTGAAATGAATTGAAGACAAATACTAACCTCAGAGTATTGCAGATCTGAAAATTGTTATTTTCTGGTGTCTGTACTGAGTTTTTGAAAATTCTGCAATCGGATCTAGAACATAAGCACATAGACGGAGAAAACCCAAAAATCTTTTTCTTTTCTGAACCAGGTCGACCTTGACCCAAATAAAGATTGACCTTGACCCCTTTATGTCAACCTTGACCTGCACTGTTTCGACAAAAATTATGTTCACGGATCTCAAAAGTTTGTTGAAAAGGGTATGTTAGAGTAAAGTATTAATTATATTAATTAACTTTACTCCCTTCTTAAGATGTCAACTCATTTTTCTTTAGTTAAATGCCCATGTGTTAGTTATTTTAAATATAAACTTGCATGCATTAGTCATGTAATAGTTAAACTAATTATTACATGCACTAAGATTTGTCTTTTCAAGGCTTTTGATCTCCTTTATAAAGATGATCCATTGTACATTTAATTCATTCATTATTTGAGGATATTTTCTTCTTCATATTTTTGAGTCAAACCCTTGCCCTCTTCTTGTCTCTACTTCCTTGTAACAAGTTTTTGTATGCAGGTGATTTTCGGGTTTTGTAGATTTGTATTGCACAAATCTTACATGGGGGTCCTTAAATTTGGGTGGACTTTGAGCTCAAATGGACCTCATCGTTGAGCTCGTAGTGCCCAAAAACCCCTATTTCGATATAAAACATGTCCAATTTGGACAACGTTGCAAGGAGGCAAAAAAATTTACCCCAAGGTTGTGCACGCACCCCGAGGTAGGTGGCCGTATGATTTTATTGCGCAAAAATTTAAAAAAATGCATGCTACTCGCATGCCACCCAGTCTCCGCCTGTGTGCCACCCGCGCTCAGCCTTGCCACCGAGGAGCCGCCAAACCGCCGCTGCATCCTTAACCGTCGGCAGCAGGCTTAACCGCTGACAGCAAGCCTTAAACGCTCGTGGCAGGCTTAACCGCCAGGAGCTACATTAACTGCCAATGGTCATATCAAATCTGCCAGCGCCTGGAGCCCCATGTGACCAGGGGCTAGCCCCTAAGCAAAATCCCTTTTGGTGTTTTTTATTGTCTTTTGGAGCATCTTACACTGAAATTGGCGTTCTAGGAGCTCCAGGCATCATTTTTCGACAAACAAGATATCACCGGAAAGCTGGTTCTGATCCTGATGCTCTCATGGAGGTTAATATAGTATTTTTTGTCATCTAGCTTGCTATTTTTCTGTCAAAGCTAGATTCTCTTTCTTGCATTTCGGGGGGGCTAATTTGCTCAAACTAACTTCATTTTTTGATCCGGAAGAAGCGCCGAAAAGCTCTTTTCAAGCACCATCTAGATTTCTACCTATTTTAATCAAAAAAATTTCAAGGTACACATGATTCAGATCTAAAATTTTTTTGCTCTTCTCTTCATAAAACATATCATTCTAGGCTTAGGGGTTCGATATTTGGATTGTGGGGGGGTGTTATTTTCTTATTTTTATGAGGTAAACCAGATATTTTATCAAAACAAAACCCTTTCTAAAAAATATGGCCAAGACCTCTTCTTGTCTAAAACTTCTGACCCCACATAATTATCACACATGGAAAACCCTGATGACACGGCTTCTTCATTCAAAAGGGCTATGGTCTTGTCTAGATGCAGTGCAAACAGTATTACAGAGGCCCTTTGAAATCATGCAGCATCAAAACAAGATGGATGAAGCTATGGGGTTGATTGCTTTACAGGTATCAGATAGCTTTCAGTTTCATCTTGATGGGTGCACTACCCCTCTACAGATGTGGGCTAAATTTGATCCATTATTTGGTACCATCAATGAGTTTAAAGCACTTCAAATTGAGGCAGAGCTTACCTCTCTTGTACCTAATTCTTTTCCCTCTATTGAAGACTTTCTGATGAAGTTCAAACAGTAGAGATCTTTCTTACACAGATGTGGAAAGAGAAAAATTGATAAAGAATGCATTAATCTGATTCTGTCTAAGCTTCGGGGAAACTTTCAGATCTTCTCTTCTACCTTTCATTCTACCATGGACACTTTGGGACCTACATTCACCATGCCCACTTTTGAGGTGTTCTGTGATCATTTGACTAGAGAGCAGGCTAAGCTTACTCAGTTGGACTCTCTAACCGGATCAAAGAACCAAGCATTGGTTGCCCAACCATCCAAAGAAAAGCAGAAGCCAAAGCCAAAGCAGATATCAGATTCCTCTTCTTAGCACTCTACTGGCCCACCATCTTCTTCTAAGAAGGAGAAATAGAAGACTGAGAGACCTACATGTTCCTATTGTTAAAAGGGACCTCATGATGAGTCACATTGTTTTCAGAAGAGATTTGATGGCTATGAGGAACAGATTGTAGATTTGCAAGCTCTTCTTCAAAAGAGCATTGTTTCCTCTCCATCCTCTTCTACCTCATAGGGGTCTGCTTTTCAATCTTCCTCCACATCTTCGACATCTGGATAGGATTTTGGATAGGGTCATGCATTACGGGCATCCATTGCATCCCTTTCACAGGTCCCTTGGATATTGGATTCAGGTGCTTCTCACCATATGTCATCTTCTCAAGGGGTCTTCTCTACTGTTGAGGCTTCTCCCATTCCTCATATTCTCATGGGGAATAACATTGTCCTGATAGTTTGCGAGAAAGGTTCAGTAGGCATTCAGGATGGCACATTCAATGATGTATTGTATGTTCCATCTCTGTCTGTAAACCTTGTCTCGATTTATCAGATTACACACAGTGGATCAGGGAAGACAGTTGAGTTCACTGCAGATTCAGTCTTCATTTGGGATAGTGAGACAGGAGGCATTGTTGCTATAGGGATAGTTGATCATTCCACCCATCTTTACACCTTCTCACACTTTGGTCCACCATCTCCATTGTCGAAGCACAGCTCTCCTCTTTCACGCAAGCCTCATGTGGTGTAGTTAGGTCGCTTGAAATTTTGTATTGTTCTTGAGATCATTGTTATGACTGCCACACCACATCTTGTTGAGGTCTTTTCTCTTCAGCGGGATTCTTTTTTAGCATTGTCAGACCCTCCAGCTCCATTCATCGAGCCATCAGGTGCACTTGTTGAGGATTCTATAGAGGACGTTCATCTCCTCTTTCATGACAATGTCAACACACCTATCACACCACCTACATTGGGGATTCTCTTTCAAGAGCCTCATGTTTTCTCCTTTGAGCATCAGTTAGGCCTTCCAGTTTCACCTCTCATTCAGGGGTTTCCTTGTTCTGTGCCTTTGTTTTTTCTGCATTGGATTTGCATTGGTTCGATCATTTCCACAAGGGTTCCATTATTCTGGGGGGGCTTTGGTGTCTCATCCCTCTCTCATGGGGGGGCTGGTTGTACTTATGGTTTTGAGAGAGTCTCTTGAGCCATTTATTTTTCTACATTTTTCTATCTCTTTTTGGAGTAGGGTTTTTTCCTACTGGGTTTTTTCTATTTCTCCATTTTACAGAGATTTGGTTGTGCTAGGTACCTCATTAGGCCATGTTGTTGGGACATATTTTTTTGCTTTCAGTATTGTAGTTTCCTTTGCTTTCTTCTTGCATTGTTTGTAGCTACATTGTTGCTCATCTTAAGGGGGGGTGTTAGAGTAAATTATTAATTATATTAATTAACTTTACTCACTTCTTAAGATGTCAACTCATTTTTCTTTAGTTAAATGCACATGCATTAATTATTTTAAATATAAACTTGCATGCATTTGTCATGTAATAATTAAACTAATTATTACATGCACTAGGGTTTGTCTTTTCAAGGCTTTCGATCTCCTTTATAAGGATGATCCATTGTACATTTAATTCATTCATTATTTGAGGATATTTTCTTCTTCATATTTTTGAGTCAAACCCTTGCCCTCTTCTTGTCTCTACTTCCTTATAACAGGTTTTTGTATGTAGGTGATTTTCGAGTTTTGTGGATTTGTATTGCACAAATTCTACAGGGTATCTGAATCTACTCTATAATTCATTGTTTGCACCTCCACCTGCAAAAAAAATGATTTTGTTGTTTGGATGAGGGGTTTGCCTTTGTCAAACCCCAATTTTGGAATTAACTTTGAAATAGAATTGAAATAGTAGTAATAAACAAAGTAAATAAAATAATTCACCTTGCTTATGTTGAAACCCTTGTGGAGGATTCAAATCCTTGAATCCACAAGTATGAATGCTCCAAATGGATGTAGAATTGTGGGATGTCTCATATCAATTGCCTTTATATCTTCAACACTAATCTTGAATGGATCTTGGAATACTTGAATTCTTGAATGCTTGAAAATAGATGATTGCTTCCCTTTTCCTTTTCTTCTCTCCTTCTTGCTTGCTTTTTTGTTTTTTTTTACTTGCTTCCAAAATGAGAGGAAAAGGCTTCCTTATATACTAGCCTAGGGAAAAAAATTCTAGAGAGGCTGACATATGAGAAATAAATTCTCATTAGGCTCATATCTGTAGGAGTGGACCTAAATTAAACATCTTTTGAGAGTTTACAGTTTCGAAGCCGAAACAGCCAACCCGAAAGCATGAAATAATTATTTATGAACCACGACATCTGGAAAACTTCAGAATTCAAAATTTGGACCCTGGGTCAGGGTTGAGGATGAACTTGACCCAGAAGGTCAACCTTGACCCTGAGATCAAGAACCTCAAAATCTCAGAGAAAGATGTCAGAAATCAGTAGGAAAGAAGTGGAAAATAGGGCAAGATAGGGGAAAAAGTCAGATCCAAGTCAAAGATTCATTCAAGGCATTTGACATGACCCCAAACCACTTACTCAGAGGGCTAAACCAGTCCTAAATGGAAGTGCTTCCATTTTATGACGATACATTTAGCCCCTACTTTAGCAAGAGTATGGATTTGATGCAAAATCCTGGTAAAGGAGATCACAAAGAAAAAGAAAATCTTATTGAAATCAAAGGGACAAAGAAATCCTCAAACCCTAAGGGACTCAAGTCTTTGTCAACCCCAAGATTATAATAAGAGATACATCGCTAGAAAAAAAGAGAGAAGAGAGTGTGATTACCTCGCCCAATGAGAACTTATGTCCCATTGTGAATCACACAAGAAAACAACTTAACTGGAAAGATGGAGTTGAACCACCTAGTGAATGTGGCTACTCACTAGTCAACCCATCAAGGATTCACCCTTAGGAATATTCTATTCCAAAAGAGAAAAGCTAAAACAAGAGAGATCCAGTCTTAAGGACACCTCTGACCTTAAGGGATCAAAACTTTGAAAATTGAAACAGGAGGGATCAAGAGATCCTATAAGGTAAAAATTCATGCTTTAAGGATTAGTCTCTAATCCATAAAGAGAGAAAAATTTTGAAAAATATTTTGAGAGTGCATGTGTGTAAAAAGTGAGCAGAGTGTATGCCCCCAAGTTAAAGTCATTGCTAACACTTTAATAGGAGCAATGAGTTGAACGTAAACATAAACAACTCCTCTGATTACGTTTCCACTATGAGATTCCTCTAAGTGAAGACAAATCAAGGGAAATACCACATAAACATACAGAGAACACAGAAGGGATCTACGTACCGTGGGGTCTGTGTGTGTGTGTGTGTGTGTGTATATATATATATATATATATATATATATATATATATATATATATATATATATATATATATATATATATATATATCTATATATATATATAATTGCAAATGAATTGACATCATTCCCCAAAGAAAGTAGAACTACAATCACAATGGAGGAAAGAAAATGCAAGAGTTATGAAGAAGAGTCTTTTCCAACCACAACATGGAGACCAAAAAGAATCAGTGCTACCAAGTCGCAAATCGAAGTAGACTATAGAAGGAAAATATTTACGAACAATATCATAGGTACTACATAACATGAAAACAACAGATAGAAGAATAGAGATGCATATAGAAGAATAGTACAATAGGTTTGATTCCTTTATCACCTTGTACCAACAAAGTAACAAGGGTTGTATAAAAAAATCTAACAAACACTTAGCAAACACATTATAGGAGAAGCACAATACAACAGGCAAACACACAAAAAGCTATCATGGAGGACAAGCCAATCAAGCACATTGCCTACTCTCCCCATCTCGGTCTATATCATTTAGGGAAGGTGGGAAACTCACAAGAGGGACTATATCTAACACAGTAGGAATAATAGCCAGTTCCAAATAAGGATCCTCTTGAGAATCGTGATGTTCGATACTAGGTGTAATTATCAATTGTGTTGAAAGCATATTAGGTAAATGAGTATCAATGTCAATAGTCTCATATTCATCATTAGCATCATTAGGATCATCAAGAGTATCTTCTTCATCAAGATTAATCGAAATAGAATCTAAGGTATGAATAGAATCATCATAATCATTCATCTTAACATCATTATTAACATTAACTTCTTCCAACACATCAGGCATAGGCTGGTCAAAAGAAGTTAAAGAACTTTGAAGAACAGAGGCACGGACCTTAGCTTGAGCCCGATCCTTCTTATGACGTTCATTGGCAGATCGGTTACGTTTTTTTTTATTTGAAATATGTTGAGAACTAGGAGGAACAACCACCGGTTCCTTCACAGGTTCTATAGGAGGATTAGTAGGGTTCTTAGTAGGCTAAAAAGAAACACTAGAAGCCTGATTAATATAACTAGAAGCAATGGATAAAGGAGGTATGGAAGGTGTATGCAAAATACTATGATTAAGATCCATCTAAGGCGTGCTTAACTCAATAATAGTGTAATGCTTATAGGCTTGATATGAGTGAAAAAGGTTATCAGGTCGAGAAGGACATGAATTGGGTAGTGAAGGCCAAAAGAAGTCAAGGGTAGCACAATCCCTAGGCCTAGAAGGTTGATATAAACTATGATTAATCATTTTCACTTCTTCATCCTGAATGAATTTAAGATACTTATGTATAGGAGAAGCAACGACATGCATGGCATTCAACTACGGCAAACCAAGCTTAACTTGAAACTGATCAAAAGTAGGGACAACAATGAAGGTAGTGTCCACAACTTTACCACAAAGTTCAACAGGCAAGTTAATAGAACCAAATGATGGACAGAGAAAACCATTACAAGTTTGGATCCACACATTAGATGTATCATAACAATCATGTTGTAAGTTCTTCATAAAAAGGTTTTATTTAGTAATAACATTGACTAAGGATGTAGGATCAACAAGAAAACCACATGTAGGTATCTTCGATATCCTAGCATAAATGAAGAGGGGACCATCAGGAGATTTAATAGTATCAGAATCATCAAAGGTGATCAAGATTTCCCTGAGTCTTTTATTCTTAGGTTGTTTTCAAGATTTAGGTTGAAGTTTCAGTTTAGGCTTAGGTTGAGGTGGAACTTGAAGTTGAGGTTGAGATTGAGGCTGGCATGGAGATACAGGTTGAGACAAAACAACATGCTTCATGTGGTTAACAATATGATTGAGATCATCCATCTTTGAATCATAAACAATATCCATAGAAGATGGCTGAACAATGGTATTAGTATCATGTGTAAGCAAAGGATTCATATAGATTTGGAGGTTTTGATTAGGAGAGACAGATTTGTTTCCACTACCATCAAAATTATCAACAAATAAAGCATTAGAATCAATTAAGTCTTGAACCTTATGTTTTAGAGAATAACACTTCTTAGTATCATGACCATTCTGATGATGGTATTGACAAAAGGATTTGGATGCCATCGTAGTAGGTAAAAGAGGTCGAATAAGAGGTGAAGTAATCATATTAGCATTCAAAAATTTACTCATAATAGCATGTAACGATTTAGCAAGAGGAGTAAATGTACGATTCATACAAAAAGAAGTGGATGCAGAAGTGGCATTGTTGGATGCAATAGCAACTTGATCAACAACTACATTTTCTTGCTTATTTATCTTGACATAGTTGTTAGGTTTTTGAAGCTTGTTGGGATTAGGAGGAACATCACTCTTATCATTTGGAATAGGAGCCATTGGAGTGTTGCTCTCAAATTGACTCACTTGTAATTGATAATGATGAAGCACTGCACAAAGTTGTTGAAAAGAGGTAAATTCAGTAAGCAGAATCTTATCTCTAATATTCTTTTGTAAATTTGAAATAAACATTGTTACAAGTAGTAGTTGTCGTTGCACCAAAAGATCGACTTGTTAATACCCGATACAACCACTAGACTTATAGAAGACACAAGAGGCTATTAAGCCATGTCACAAATCTCGAGGGGAGTGATGACCATTTTGCCAACAATCTCCCCCTTAGCGTTACTTGAGGGGATTTGAACATGTGACCAAGATCTGATACCACTTGTTACAAGTAGTAGTTGTCGTTGCACCAAAAGATCAACCTGTTAATGCTCGATACAACCACTAGACTTATAGAAGACACAAGAGGTTGTTAAGCCATGTCACGAATCCTGAGGGGAGCGCTGACCATTTTGCCAACAAACATATGTTGAATATCAATATCAGGAACATGATAAGAAATTTGAGCATACAAATGCTTACACCTACCAATAAGTTTAGTCAATTTTTCTTTAGTATTTTATTTACAATGCATCAAATCTAAGGACACTTGTGGACCAATGTTATTTTTGAACTGTTAGATAAAGGCATTAACAAGTTTTGGAAAAGAATCAATAGAATAAGGAGGAAAGGAACAATACCATTGCAAGGCCTTATCATGAAAAGTTCTAGCAAACAACTTGGCTAAAATCATATGATCATGAGCATAGTCACTACAAAGGATTTGAAATATTTTAACATGAGTGACAGGGTCTCCCTTACCATTGTAATTCTCACTTGACGAGGCATATCGGCTTGCTGAGGAACATGAGCATGAATAATGTCTAGGGATAAAGGGCTGCCCATGTCACATGTACTTGAATACTAAACTTGGATTGAGTTAAGGACACAAGTTGTTGTTGTAAAGAGGACACGGTTTGAGCCAGACTAATGATTGTGGAATCATTAGAGGAAATAGGAGGCATAGAAACATTAGAAACACTAGGGAAAGTGTAGGAAGCAACAAGAATAGAAGACACGACCAGTGGAACACTTGGAACCACAGTTGGAAGAGGGTTGGAATAGGTAAAAGGAACACTATTACAAGAATGTTGTGAGGTAGGTAGAGACACTGGTGGAACACTCATAGGAAGAGATGGAATAGATGTAGTCACTAAAGGAGGAGTATAAGTAGGAATGCTAGGTAAAGGAATGGAAGAAGGTTCCACACTAGTGACAGGAGGAGTAAATCCTAGATCTTGAGATTCTTGAGCTAAAGGTTTGACATTTAAATGCACAAGATGAGTGATACCATGCAAGAGATTAACACCTTGATCACTATCCCGAAGAACTTTCTTAAGAGCCTCTATAGCCTAAATAGAATCTTGATTATGGTTTTCTTGAATAAGCTAATTTCCCATTTTATCAAGTTTAGTTGAAATTTTTTAGCCAAGTAGGATTGGAATCATGAGTGATCAAATTGCCATCCGGGATCCTAAGGAAAGGAGAAGAAGACTCAAGATCAAAGGAACCCATAAGTCTGCAACTTCTTCTAACCAGGATATTATAAGTAGGACTAGAGGTAGTAAATCTCATATACCAATGCAATGCAAATGAACTAAATTAGGAAAACAGAAGGCATGAACAAATAAATATTTTTGTATTTTTGCTTTGTGTTTTTTTTGTTTGTTTTTTTGAAATGTAAATGCAAGCACATAAAAGAAGGCTAATCTAATATACATGCAAGATCTAACATGAAATGTAAATCTAACACCACGAAAGAAAGAGTTGTCATAAGTGGGTTCACCAAAATGTAAAGAAAATTTAATATAATATTTACCAAAATGTAAAGAAAATAAATGAATCTTTATGTAATAGAGGAAGAATTAGATGATTGTGCTTTAGGTATAGAGGAGTTGGGGAAGGTAAGATTCTTCTCTTAATCCCAAATTCCCAAAGGAAAGATCCAAATTGATTAACCACAAGAAAATGGTCAATGCATAAATAAATCAATCAATTAGTAATAAGAAGAAAGAGGAAAACCTTACATTATGTTTTGGAAGAGAATATTAAAATCTTAATTGAAATGAATTGAAGAAAAATACTAACCTCAAAGTATATCAGATCTAGAAATTATTGTTTTCTAGTGTCAGCACTGAGTTTCTGAAAATTCTGCAACTGGATCTAGAACAAAAACATAGA
This sequence comes from Chamaecyparis obtusa, assembly GCA_027943335.1. Lineage (NCBI taxonomy): Eukaryota > Viridiplantae > Streptophyta > Pinopsida > Cupressales > Cupressaceae > Chamaecyparis > Chamaecyparis obtusa. The sequence goes on along the minus strand of BSBK01002152.1, from coordinate 5,829,235 downwards.
GACGGAGAAAACCTAGGAATATTTTTCTTTTTTGAACCAGGTCAACCTTGACCCCTTTATGTCGACCTTGACCTGCACTGCTCTGACGAAAATTCTGTTCGTGGATCTCAAAAGTTTGTTGAAAAGGGTATCCAAATCTACTCTGTAATTTGCTATTCCGCACCTGCACCTGCAATAAAAATGGTTTTGTTGTTTGGATGAGGGGTTTTCCTTGGTCAAACCCCAGTTTTGGAATTAACCTTGAAATAGAATTGAAATAGCAGTAATAAACAAAGTAAATAAAACAATTCACCTTGCTTATATTGAAACCCTTGTGGAGGATTCGAATCCTTGAATCCACAAGTATGGATGCTCCAAATGGATGTAGAATTGTGGGATGTATCAAATCAATTTCCTTTAGATCTTCAACACCAATCTTGAATGGATCTTAGAATAATTGAATTCTTGAACGCTTGAAAATAGATGATTGCTTCCCTTTTCCTTTTCTTCTCTCCTTCTTGCTTTCTTTCTTTTTTTTTTGCTTGTTGCCAAAATGAGAGGAAAAGGCTTCCTTATATACTAGTCTAGGGCACAAACTTTTAGAGAGGTCGACATATGGGAAATAAATTTCCATTAGGCTCATACCCCTAGGAGTGGACCTAAATTAAATATCTTTTGAGATTTTACCATTTCGAAGCCTGAAACAGCCGACCCGAAAGTGGGAAATAATTATTTCCAACCCCGACATCCAAAAATCTTTGGAATTTGAAATTTGGACCCTAGGTCAAGGTCAAGGTCGACCTTGACCCTAAAATCAAGAACTTTAAAATCTCGGAGCAAGATGTCATAAATCGGTAGGAAAGAAGTGGAAAATAGGGAAGGACAGGGGAAAATGCCAGATCCAAGTCAAAGACCCATTCAAGGCATTTGGCATGACCCCAAACCACTTACTCAAAGGGCTAAACCAGTCATAAATGGAAGTGCTTCCATTTTTTTAGGATACAGGTAATAAGGAGGAAAATGTGGTAAGTAACAAATTTGAAGAGGATGTTTTTCTTTTTTTCCTTGAAAATGTTGATGATTCTTGAGTTCTAGATTCAGGGGCATCATTTCATGCTACACCCCATAGAATTTATTTTCTTTATTATGTCTGAGAGGATTTTAGGCTAGTGTATTTGAGAGATAATGAACCCTTTCAAATTGTTGGAAAGGGAAGAATTCAGATTAAGTTGCAGTATTAGAATCATTGGCTACTACAAGAGGTAAGACATGTTCTAAGGTTGAGTAGGAATTTAATTTCAGGAGGGTAGCTAGGTGATGAAGGTTGCATAGTTACTTTTAATGACAAAAATTGGAAGGTTTCTAAAGGTTCCTTAATAGTAGAAAAAGGTGTAAAAGTAGGCACCTTATATCTTTGTACAGGTCATACTATTCCTTCTACTTTAATTGTTATAGAAAAAAGTCAGTGCTCAAGAACAATTGCTGCAGTTGAGAAGGTAGAACCTAAAATGGTAGTTATGGATTTTGAAACATCACTATGACACAACAAACTTGGGAACATGAGTGAAAAAGGTATGAAATTATTTCATTCAAGGAAAGTTTTACCTAGTCTAAAATGTGTCAATATGGATTTCTATGAAATTTGTGTGTATGGAAGACAAAAGAGAGTTTCTAAAGAGTGCGAAGGAAAAGAAAGATGAGAAATTAGAGCTTGTGCATACAAATGTATGGGGACCAACTTAGGTATCTTCCCGTTGTGGCTCTCTGCAATGTGTTTCATTCATTGATGATGCAACTAGAAAAGTATGAAGTTATTTCCTTAGGCATAAACCTAATGTATTTTTATAATAATAAATATAGCATCATATAAGAATAATAAATATTGCATATATAATCATAATCAATCATCATATATATATATATATATATATATATATATATATATATATATATATATATATATATATATATATATATATATATATATATAATTTAAAATTTTATATCCAGAATGTCATAAATACAATCAACATATAGACATACTACACTATAAATCTATAAAACAAATATGTATGTACGCCAAAACTATATACATATTTAATGCTATATGTTGATAAAAATAAATATGTACACAATTTGCATATAGAAACAAAACAAAATCATATAGGTATGCAAAAATATCATGATATGTTAGTCCTATATAGATTCAGATGGAGCAATTGATAACTCTTTTTAGCAAGAAGATAAAGAGACAATTAATGGCTACTACATTTAAATCAAGTGACCAGACATATGTCTAAATTTTATTGGATATCCACCTATTAACAAAATAAAAATATACACATTAATGAATTAAAAATGAAATATATAATGCCATAAGTGAATGTTCACTTACTGCAAGCTAACAATCCACTGTAATCATTCCCTACTTATTTTTCATGGGCTCAAACAAATTATTTTTTTCATCTAATGTTTTACTACATGAATAATAGCTAGAATTTCCTTCTCATAAATAACATATATTGGTTTACTTAATGTTAGGAAACACCAATAGCTTATATTGTTGTTAAATCAAGTATTATTTTAAGTTGATATGCATGTAGAGTGGGAGCAACATCTATAGGAGGTCAACATAAATTCATGAAAGAAAAATTAATAATGCAAGGATTAGCATCAAAGTTGAAAACGATAGTGGCAACAACCCTATAGGAGGTCAGCATGAATTTGTGAAAGGAAAACTAGAGAATGTAAGGATAAGCATAAAAGTTGAAAATGTAGTTTCAAAGATCTTTATCTACCAACTTTGCTTATTTGGATTGGATTTTGCTCACTTTAACAATTTAACCTTGTCCAAAATAACAAGAAAAGATTGATGGAAAGAATGTTGTGATACAGAATAATATATTATTTTAAAAATAAAATAATAGAAAAACAAAATGCAAGGTTTAGTATCAAAGTTAAAAATGATAGTGGCAATAGCCCTATAAGAGGTTAACATGATTTTGTGAAAGGAAAAAAGAATGTAAGGATAAACATCAAAGTTGAAAATGTAGTTTCAAATATCTTTATCTACCAACTTTGTTTATTTGGATTGGATTTTGTTTAATTTAACAATTTAACCCTTATCCAAAATAACAAGAAGATATTGGTGGAAAGAAAGTTGTAATAGCGAATATAATATTTTTAAAATGAAATAATTTTTAAAAAATGATATGTATTGTCTTTTACATAAAATTTCTAAATATAAGTATGCTAGTTAATTAAAGAGCTTATAAAAAAAAACTTTCAAACTAACATTTCATAATCCATTAACAAAGAAAATAAATATAACATAAATAATAGCTCAAGCTTTCTTAAAAAAGAGAAACATACATTAAAAACTCTAAAAAATACCTTAAAAGTACTGATAAAAATATCATTAGTCAAGATAATTTAATTTTTAAACGTTAAAAATAATGTAAAGCATTCTGCACGCTAACACCGCATTACTTTTAATTTCCTTGTCCTTACCTAGTTAACTATAACGAACTGGAGACATCATGTCTTATGGCATTACTTTTTCCAGCCATGGAAATCTCTAATATAAATATAAAACTCACCAAAAAATTTGAACTTTTGGGAAAAGAAGGGTCTCAAACTACGAAAATTGCAATTTAATTCATATTTTTAAGCACTCTATCATCATTGAAAGTGGCATTTTAGTCATAGATGTAATTGACTATTTTCTCATTTAGAATAACAAAATTCATAGACAAAAAGGAATGGAAACATATGTTTTTCAAACCATAGTACTATCCAATATGTCACCTTATTTTAATGCCTTGCCAGCTAGATTTAGAGCTACACACATATTTTTCCCCAAAAACAAACCACTAAAGTCCCATGAAACATTATGTGAGGAATTGTATTTACATCAAACCCATCATTTATTTTTATTGTGATTCAAAACATTGATGGAAAATGATTTACAGAAACATTTCAAACCATTTCCAATATTTAAAACCATAAAACACAAGCGTTACTATAAACAAAAAATTATTGTCGAGAAGCATTTTTTAAACCGAATCCAGTGAAGCACTTCATAAGAAAAAATAAAGACATTACAACAAAAACCTTGACTCAGAACCCTGTTTCACCATTAAAGCAATAATTAAACACCTTAAGAACATAAAAATAAAATTGTTAAAAAGCTAGAAGAATGCCAATGCCCATGCTGAAATGTATGCTCAGTGAAAGAGCTGCAACACTGGCGGAGTGGATGGAAGGTTGAGAGCTAGCATCTCTGAATCACCATTATTTTCCTCGTCCAAATGTGCACTCTGCCTTTTCACGCCTCGTTTTGAATTGAGATTCATCGTCTGTGCTTTTGATGCAATGTAGGGTTTGATGTCATAGGTTCCATTCCCAGCGCTGCAGAAATCTTCCCACTCGAACGACAACCACCATGCTTGATTACATGTACCTACCTTTAAAGCATTGAGGGATTTCGTAGCATTTGGCTTTCGGAGCGCAAGAAATTGCTTACTTGTTTCCCTAATGCACTGGATCAGAGAAAAAAATTCATCCACTTTTGTTTTTCTTCTTCTTCTTCCTGTTAGTTAGTTAGCTTGGATAGTTGCTAGTCCACTTGCTAAACAATATTAAATAATTGTTTGTCTAGAATTTAGTGTGGATATAATTATTTAATGCATTGTTTGATTCCCCTAGGTGAAAACTTGCAACCTATTTTATTATTGGTTGTTGGGTTGTATATTTTTCTTAGTCGTTGATTAAGAATTGATCTTGATCGTTGGCTCTCCAACGAGGGTAGTATAAAAGGGGGTCTAGGGGCATTTGGAAATCACAACAACAAACACAAGTTGAAGAAGCATTTGGAGTGATAGAAAATGAATTTGCAGTGATAGAAAATAGTCTTGCAGTGTTAGAAAGGGCACAATGATAGCATTGGGAGATAGCAGTGGGGAATATCCATAGGAGAAATTGGGAGGTTGTTGGAGCTCTACCAATAAGAGGCAAGGAGTTTTATGTATCTCTTTATTTGATGAAGATTAATATATTTCTCATTTGTAGTATTGGCTTTCCCTCTGAGGTTTTTCTAGGGACAATTGTCCGAAAATATTGTGTTCATTGTGTTGCATGTTTCTTTTCATATTTTAATTTGGTGAAGTTGCAGTTGTATTATTTTTCAATATTAGCAGTGAATTAATTTTTAGCAGTTAACTAATCTTTAAAAGATAGGAGATTAATAATAAGTGACTGCAATAGATTTTTCACATGGTATCAGAGCAGTGTTGAGGGTAGAAAATGTTTACCTCAAGAAGAGGAAAGGAAATTGACCTCTTTCGAGTTATTATTTCTTTTATTTCTTTGAGATGGCCTCAATAGATTTGAGAGATCAGGATAGATTGGATGGAGCATCTAATTTTGGTGTTTGGAAAGCTATAATTTCATTATTGCTGGAAGAGAATGGTATCAAGGAATTTGTGACTAGTCTTGTAGCTGTACCTACAGATGCAATACAACTTGTGTAATCACTCAAAAATGGTCTAGTAAACTTTGAGCCCTTTTCTAAACATTAAAATTTAAATACTAGACTATATTTTTTATTTTTTTTTGGTAAAAGGCTGAAACCAAAATTTTATTTAGCAAATAATCAAATATACAAAACCCCGCTCAGTGCAAGCATTGGTAGGGAAGCATGAGGTAGAGAAACCCTCCAGCCTTGCCTGGGACCGTAGTCCAGAATTTAATACATAATAATTTAGGAGGGCATACCCTCCAAAAATAGATTCATGAGAGTTATATAATACAAAATTCATGAGCAACTTCTCTATATCCTGTCCCAGTTATTCTTGTTTTGTAGATTCCTTCAACCCATCATCGTGGTTGGGATTTCTTCCTTAGGCAGCCTTTTGATTCTTTATTTCTTGAAATAACTATATTTTTGGCTAAGATCTTTATTAGTGTATTTGTTATATTGTTACTAACTTAAATACTACGAGCTTATTGGAAAGAAAATATTTGTTAGGAGGCGCCTAAATTTTATATTTAATTGCTTGAAAGACGTACCTGTCCCTACATCATTTGGTGATGAACAAGCTCTGAGCTAAGCTATCTTGACCTAGACAATATCTAAAGACTAGCTTCGAACTTATATGTAAAATACATCATTATGGATACTAGTTTACTAAATTTAGAATAACCACTTCTATTACTTTAGTAAGAATTATGATGCTAACCAAGCTTGAAAAAAGAATTAACCCCTTCAGCTAACTAACTGCCACTAGTTAGTTGGCAGAGTTAAAACAAAATGAGTCTAAAACTTGTTTAAAAAAGCAATATCCTTATCCAAGCTAATTTGGCCTTATTTGAGATGTACGTATATAATCATGAACAGAGAACCTTAAAAGCACCATTATAATCCTACATATGCTGATTTTAGGATGATACTTACCACAATAGTTATCCTTCTAAATGAAAGTAAATAAAATATTGATATCATGAGAACTACATAAAGAACCACCTATAGGAAACATTAGGCAAGTTAGACTAATGTCCTAAAAGGAATCAGAGGATGATACATAAGATCTACCTGGTAATTGCTTACCTGAAGTTGATGCTTATACACCTATATCTCAACTTCAAAATAAGCAATTTTTGAGAAGATTTTATCAATTACGAGTCTTCCAGATATGCTACAAATGAAACCAGTTTCAAAAGGATAAGCTTGGCGAGGTTCAATTGGATTTTAACCCATACCAAATAGTAGGAAATACCAGAGAGAGAGGAGATATCTTTCCCACAGTCAATACTCGATAAGAAACTCGACCACGAGATATGAGATTGCTTAGGAGGCTAAGACTGAAGTTAACCCAAAGCCTGCGACCTATACCTAACACTAAAAGAATAAATCAAAACATACACCTAAAGTAGATAGGTATTATATATCTAAAGATAACTGCCAGCTAATCTCCAAAATGAACTAAAAAGAGAAGGGCTACCTAACTACCAACAATAGTCTCAAGATTCCTATGCTGTTTGGACCTGTCAGACACTCACTTGAATAGAGGAATCTAATTTTAAAATGCAGGGAAACAGATCTATTAACACCCCTTAATAAAGCACTTATCTGTAATGTCAAACATCCTTACTCAATGATAAAGTAAAGAACAAAATGTCTTCTAGATCTATTCTAAAATTATCAGTAGTTAGCTTATAATTGCTCAGAGAGGATAAATCTATAAACACCAAGTGGTGTTTTAACATAAAACAACTTAGTGCAGATAATAGTTTTGCATACAGTAAATAGGAAAGGTAGAAAAGATAAATTCTTGTATGAGTAGCCGGGGATAGTCAATCCTTTATACTCCAAAACTAATTTAGATTGTTATTTTTTAATACATCTGATGGTATATTTTGATTCTCTTTAACATACTTTTCTATCATGTTCAGTCATCTATGATCTTAATATAAAAATGAAATAAGTTATAGCTAACTACCTCATAATAGAAAACCTCTGCTGGGGGAGCCATTTGGCTTTAAAGAACAGGGTTAGCCTAGATAAGAGATATACACTGGACCGCTATAGTCTAACTTTATTTTATTCTTTGTAGCCACCATCATCAAATGATTCTACTACAACCCTTGAGCCGTTATGAACTAATCTTTTTATAGCTATCATAGATTCGAATTAGAAATATATCTTCTTAAGTATGCCTAGATATATATGCTTAATGTTTGGAGGGAAAAAACAAATCCATGTTTAAAGCATTCAATTTTATTGACCTATCTTTCGTAATTACAGTTTTGTGGTTTCCATCTTAAGTGGAGGCTTGATTTGATGGGGATTGCTTTCATCATTGAAGTTCAGCCTTAATCGTTATTGCAGTATCAAAAAAATGGTAGGAAGCAACAAACTTGAATAAGGAGGGATGAATACAAAGGATTTACATCCAGAAATAATATGCAGTGTACTAAGAAGGATCCTTTGATGTCCTTTATGTTAAGATGACTTATTTAAGACCTGTTTGAGGAATTTGATGATGTCGTTGATGCTTTATCTTCCTTCACCAACTTCAGCCTTATGTCATCATCCGTGATAAACTCAGTCATCCAGTTCCCGTCTGGAGGAGGTCGAACATGGGTGACTTACAGAAGGAAATCCAAGTTCCTTCTTATGGAGGGGGTTTTTGCTAGATATCTATCCCAATCTTCCATTTCTAGAATAGAAAATGTAGAAACATAGCCCTGGTTGATGATTCTTCTTTTATAATCTTTGGGTCTGGGTATGGATAAATCCGTTCATATACTATTAAGAACTTTGTTCAAATCCACTAAATACTTTTTCTTGAAGACTCTTCTGCAGAGATTTCCAATATCTTTTATATTAGGGTCCACCTGTAGGGCTGAGGCTATAAACATAGCCGGTATATCTAAGTTGACCCTATGTCTGTTAGTGTTTCCTAAGAACTCCTCACTTAGGATGATAGATACTAATCTTACTATAATATTGTATTTAATTAGAAGAATCTTCTTGATTCTTTTCGATGAGATTTTCCCTTCAAAGGCAATTTTCTTGTTAGGGCATCTCAGTTTTATTGGTGTCGCCATGTGCTTGAGGAGATGTTTTGGTGGATGGAAGAACCTCACCTATATATAGCAAGTGCCTTGGTGATGCTTGCCAAAGGTGAAGAGGAAACATTGGTTGATTAGCGAAAAAAAACTCTTCGTTACCTCTTTTGTCGCCTTAGAATGATTTTACCTAAATATTTTGCACTTACCTTCACTGATATTTTATTTAATGTTTACCTAAAATGATATAGCAAAGAGATTTTCCCTAGGTTAATTTCATAAAAATGAGAGTCCAAACCACTAAAATTTGACTGACTATAGCTGACTAAAAGATCCAAATAAAAAACCTATAATGAATATATCTATATATTGCGATATAAATTTTGTATTAGTGAATATTTATACTTCTGATATTACTATACTTTAGTTATTTATGTTGATCTATGCTATTACTTACCAATATATGTGCCTATCTATGAAAAGTTCCAGGTAGGGGTACTTTAGATGCACGATGACACTATTTTAGACTTATCTAAAATGAATTTGTTATTTAGTGTCCTCCTTCCACTACCTACCTTACACCAAAAATTAAAGAAGCTCGGTCATTCAAGATGATACTCGATACAAGGAATAATTTATATGAGAGTATATCTTTTATGGAAATAATCTATATGGCTGATTTGTGAGTATATGACAATTGAATTAAACCGAGTAGTGTATGTATGTAAAGGATACTCAAAAATGAAGGGAGGATTGAATCTAGCTCAATAGTGCAATCCTATAAATGGAGTAGTCATTCTATCTATTTGTAGGAAAAAAAACCAAAAAAGGGGAAATAGAATTACCTTAGGAAATTGATGTTCTAATCATAAGAGTGCTGATAAGTTAAAACAAATCCTTGAAGGATTGTTTAGCCTTTGCCGATGAAGAAATAGTGACCACAAACAGTCTATGAAGGATTGTTTAGCCTTAATTGATAAGAAAAAAATAGGGCAGAATTAGTGTTGGTTTTGAGGGTTGGAAGGAGAGAGGTTGCCCAGCATCTCGGCTTAATAGCCTATCTTAGTTCTCAAAATCAATCTGGAAGATCCTGACTTGAGAGAATGAGACTGTCTACTTTGTGATCCTAGTGTGTGGTTGCATTCTTGTATACCTAAAGCTCACAAAGGATAATTTTGAGAATATTATCCTAGATTTTGAAGGCCAAAACCTAGTTGAAACAAAAATAACATTATTTGAGCTAAGAGTGATTATAGACTTCCGAAAATTATCTCTTCATGGGATAAGTTAGTTTTGTAATAGGAAACAAAGGAGAGCAAATCCAAGTGAAGATAATAGTATGAAGTAGTATACGTTAACTTAGATATGATTGTATCTATTTTAGTATTTACAATTGTTCTAATCTTGTTTGAGCATAGATGAAGAATATCCATAAGCTTGAAAAAATCCTTCTTTTGCGGTTTCAATGACAAGGAATCTAGATTGGAAGCCAACATAAGGTCTAAGGGCAAAGCTTATGTTCTCTTCAACAATAGGAAAAAATGTGATAGTTCCTATAGTACTCCCGCTGAGAGGGTTTTAAGAGTGTCTTACCAGTTTTGCCATTTGGGTTGTAATCCTACGTAGTGACTAGAGATATTTAAAAAGAAGCTTTTAAATATTTTAAATCTCTTCAAGAATTCCTTATCTTTAACTTCTAAAACTAGCAGTCCGTATAAAGTATCAGAAATTAAGAAATCACATAGTATTAGCTATGATACAATAAAAAGTCCTATTTTGACAGACAGGATAAATTGTTGTAATTAACTAGTATTTAGTATTAACATCACTTTAGTCACATTGTTTTGTCCATCACAAAACCCATAGAAGTTGTCTCATACATACTAAAAGTTTTATACAGATTTGATAGTAAGGCTACTAATCTATAACCCTCTTGCTATATTCTATATATATATATATATATAATTGATTTAAGACCAAAAGGAGACCTTAGTACCAATGGAATTGTCACTCTTTTTCTTCAACTTCTCCCTTCTCAATCATTTTGCACTCCCAAATGTTATCCCCTTTCTTCGTGATCACAATGCGCTCATCTTCAAAAGAGGCTTTTTTTGAATGTCAGGTACACCTAATGACTTTAGGCACCATTATGTGGATGTTCTCTATTTTCACTTTGTCTAGCTCTACCGGGATAATGAATCCTTCCCTTCTCCAATAGTCGAGCATCCACTTTGCATTCATGTCTTCCTGCAAGAGATCTTTGTATAAAAATTACAGGTTTCTTTGCATCTCTTGCCAATGAAGGTCAAACTTGTTCTCATCTTTGAATGTGATGATGGGAGTGTGTTGGGACTAGGGAATTCCTAGCAACATTGAAGTCTCTATTTTCATAGTTATCTCAGGGAAGGAGATGGTGAGGTGGTTGTCTATGCCCCATATCATTTTATCTATTCCTCCAAGAAGATCTTCCACGAAGAGAATCGGGGCCACCTTCAGTACATCTTTCCTTTTTCCTGCCAGTACTGAAATGGAAATAAATTAACCAATTATGTTGCCATTAGTCCTAAAGGTGAAATCATTATCAAAATAGTGGTTGCCAATGGCTCTTACTAAAGCTCTCCTTGTGGAGTTCGTGAGAGGGTTCAAAAATTGGTTCCATCTCTCTGGTGTAATGCCTCCTTTGAATGCCATCGCTCTACTACTTGAGGATGCAAATGTTATCAGTCTTGACTCCATTGCTGGGTGACACTCGCTCCTTACTAAATAAGATCCGATTTAAGATTTAGTTATGTACTTCAAACCGAATAGAAGGAGATTTATAAACCCTGATTTTGAATCTTATCTTATTAACATCACCATGTCTTTCAGGCATGAGAACTCATTATGGCTGCGCTATGCTTCATCTTTATCCTTTCTCTTTGCTTGTAGTTTAAGCTTCTATTTTACTCATGCTTTTTTTAATTATAATTACTTTTAAGCATGTTTTATTGCATGTTTGTCTAGACTTGATCACTCACTTAGAGTGTGTGTCCTTTAAATGTTACAATCTTGCCATGTGGAGCCTATGATAACTGGCCCAATTAGCTTAGTTAATTCCTAATCATAGTGTTTTCTAAGAGTCCTAATTATTTTCGAGGAACGTGGGAGGGTCTCTAATCATTATCAATTTGCCTGGGAACAAGAGGGAAAAGTATCCTAATTAGTTGAAGAGCTCCTAAATTTGATTATTAAAGCATAGAACTCCCATGTCACGTGATTGATTGTCAAGCTGGCTCCATTTGTTCCTAATCACCACAAAATTAAAGATGGCCTCAAGATTACCTCATAGAGAAACTTTGTTAACAGAAGTAATCTTGAATGCTAATATCGGTTAGTAATTCTAGCTAAGCATCTAGAGAAATACAGTAGTTCATGAGACTACTAAAATCCTTGGTTTGGAGATAAAGGATAGTCTATCAATTTATTCTTACTAGGGACCTATAAATATAAGAGGATAGTTACAGGAAAGGGAAAGATTGTAAATTATGCACGATTTAGCTCTTTGATTTTAAGAACAGTGCAGCGATATAGATATACTAAAGCCGTATGAAGTGTCCTGAAAATAGAATAACAAATTGCTCAATGAAATTCTATAAAATTTATTTACCTATTTCTATAAAATTCATTTGAATCCCCGATCGGTGATTATATAACACTAGTTACCGGATGGAAACAGGAGGGTATAATCCAGAATCCAATATCTAGAAAATTCAAACTACATCCATTACACTTCCTATCCTAATGGTTTAGTCCCCAATCATAATCAATTTGTCAAGAATTTATTAATAGATATCAGGTTTGAGCTATGCTAAGTATTCAGATTATGACTATCTGAATTTCAATAAGTATCTTAGAAATCCTTGGAAAAGATCCTTACCCATAGCAAAGTTAACTATCACAGTCTATAGATTCCAAGGACTTTGGTTAAATGTTTCGGTCTTCTCCTTTTAACAGACCTTAACCTGCTAAGGAGTAAATCAACAATATATATATATGTGTGTGTGTGTGTGTGTGTGTAATTATTAACAATTATATATGTATATATGAAATTCAAGGACATATATATAAGAATATATGAATACATATTCTTATATATATGCAAATTCCTATCCCTAAAATCTTAGATACCGGAGCTAAAGACTAAGTATAAACTAAAAAATTCTAATACTAAAATTATTCTTAGATGAAAGTGCAAATGTTCTAATTAAAAAGTTGAGCCTGCATGAATATCCCCATATAATTGAAGGGTTATTTATGTCTAAAGTTTGGTTTTAAAAATCTAACCAATTGTATATATATTTTTTAGACAAAAACCCCTAATGTTTGCTGAATTTTGTTAGACAATCCTATATTCAGTCACCAATAGCTTCTTGGAAATATAAGAATATCTTTGTTCCTAACTTATTCCTATGAAAATCCAGGGGAAGCTTGATCTTGTAGGGCTAAAGACTAAGGTAGGTCTCCAAACTATAGTCCCTACAAATGGACATCTCTTTGTGACTACTCATGATCCCTACCCATTTTCAGCCCTGAATTATGCTGCAACAGGGAGCCGCATGTTTCTTATTCCCCCCTAGGATATATTGTTCAGGTATTCCTTATGATTTTCAGGAATTTCTTAGGATTTACTATTCAGGTATTTCTAGTTCAGGAATTTCTAATGATTTTTATAAATGTAAGATTATATAAGTCTAAACTTTGTTTGAATGACTAAAAATCCTCTAAAATTATATTCGACAATAACCTAGGATATTCCTGGTCCTAACTATTCCCCTTAAGAGTAAGAGAGACCTTAAACTGAAGGGCTAATGTTGAAGAAAGTCTTCTAACTATAATACCTACAGAAGGAGAAGAAATATTTTAACTAGCCTTGATCCCTCCCATTATATTCCTAAATTATTTACAGTAGTAGGCAGCCTATTAACAACCTTGTTGCTACCCACCCATTCTGAAGCTCCTACCATCTTCAGCTTGTTACCCCTTTATCAAAAGCTATCAATGGTGTCATTACTCCTCTCACCATGTTATGGAATAATGAGACCAAGCCTAGACCCCCTAGGTGATAATGCTTAGGTAAATCCCATGAATCAAGAATGGCCAAGCTCTCCCAGCATATCTATAGAGATTCCTTGAGCCCGTAATCCAGTTGCCTCATCACACCTACTTACCATGGTTCTTCTAATTAGCTCAGGGACTGGATTAGAAGCTAAGTTTCCCTCTTGGGATTAATAATGCTCCTGAAAGTCCTCGCCCTATTTTTTAGTAAGCCTAGTTTCCAGTCTTTCGGCCTTCTATTGAAACTAGCATTATGCTTAAACGCAAAGAAACACCTAATAACTATCTTCAACCTATGCATCTCGCCAAAACCCATGTAACCCTACTATCTGCAATTCAAACAAATTTCTCTTGTCAATAGCCACATCACTGTATCCGTGTCAGAACTTAAATCCAACTTTCCAAGAGAGATCCAAAATAAATTCCTCTTTTTTAATTTTCAATGAAGTTCTCACAATTATTGTAGGATGACTAACTACTTTATAAAGGCTTTTTAGGTTTTACTAATGTTGAAGTGAAGTTTTTGAAGAAGATCGTAAACCAATTAGATCTTGCTCAAACAAGTTATTACTATAGGCAAGATTTTTGCTGCACATAACCTCGTTGTCCTGGTTCCTAAAGTGGCTTTTAGGTGTGCATCATATTTGAAATTAATACTTGATGCCACTTCCTAAAAGAGCTCCACCTGGTAACAAGTTAAAGTCTAAATCTAAAATAGCTTCATTCCTTGATGGTCTCCTACTTTGCATAGTGTCTAAATGATTACAATTTATCTACAAGTGTTAAACTCAGATTCCTACCTCATTTATATTGACCAAAGATGGCCCCTAAGATGTGAAGGCATTCTTATGACAGGATGATACCATCCACCCCTAAGTTCACTAATTCATTTTGTCTCTTATTGCCTTCTTTATAAATGTGATTAATTGAGACTTCTTGAAAGGAATAAAAAATTGAAAATGCTTGGGAAAGAAGGGAATTTAATCGACTAGACTAAATCTTGTGCTTAATCAATTTTGCATATTTATTTAATCTCTTATTTCTTGATGAAATCATCATTGAATCATTTCTTTGATTATATCATAAAGTTTGACCACTTTATCCTAAGTTTTATTTAATTAAGAGAACATTCTCCCTTTTAATTAAATAAAATACCCTTTAATTAAATAATAAAATCACTTTATCCTAAACTTCATTTAATTGAAATAACATGTCCCCTTTTAATTAAATAATGGAAACCACTTTGTTAATAATAATAAATAATAAAATTAAAATTAAAATTAAAGTGCACTTTCCAATGAGATAGAATCTTTTGACTTTTGAAAAAGGCTTTTGCCTCTTTATCTCAACCACTCATTATTTTGCCTCTTAATCATGTCTATTGATTTTACCTCTTGAGAATCTTGAGCACACGGATCAACCAAGATTTAATCTCCACCATTTCTCATTTCTTTTTGCCTCTTAATTTTGACTGTCCATTCATTTCTAAATTCATTTAAAAAGAGACTCTCTTCTTATTCTTGCACTATCTCATCTCTTGCATTATCCCACTCTCATAGCATTCTTAGCTTCTTGAGATCTTGAAATTTTATTGCAGGTTCTTGGAGTCTTGGCATCTTAGCATCTTGGAGTCTTGACATCTTGCGATCTTGGAATCATGGCATCTTGCAATCTTGCAATCTTGGAGTCTTGCAATCTTGGCATCTTGGAGCTATGACATTCTTAGATCTTTCATATTGAAGCATTGCATCATCATTGTCATTTTTTTTTTGCATCTAGCTTAATCCATCTCATCTTAGATCTACTTTTCTTTGTATTTCTTGCATATCATTTTAGCTTAGATCTTGCATCTCATCTTAGATCTACTTTGCTTGCATTCTTGCGTAACATTTTAGATTAGATCTTGCATTTCATCTTAGATCTATTTTGCATTGTCATTTGAATCTTCCATTTCATGGTGTACCTTGCAAGGGTCTTTCTTTAAGGTTCTTTTGAGAGCCACCATCCATAATATCTACATGGTTCTTGCACGTCAGGGATAGGAAGCTATAAGCCACTTCTTGAGATCTCCTTCTTCATGGATTGCCTCAAGTGTAATGGTTTATAGAAGTGACTTCACTTTTTGGTACACATTTTTGGCACCCACAATAGGGCAAACCTATTAATTTTTGGATATTCACTTCAATTTTTAATGCTAACCCTTGTGCATGTTGAGTTGAAGGCAAAACAAAGATTTTGAAAGATTTGATCATATCTCACAAACGGCTCAGAGTTTTGGTCTGAAATGTTTTTTGTAGGTTGGGGATGGATACAAGGTGTCTCAGTCCGAAAATCAATTTTTTTCTTATCATTTTTGTGTGAGTTATAATTTTTTAATTATTTTTTCATGAAATTTATTTTTTGGTCACAAATCATCATATTTTTCAGAAAAAATTACATTTTTGGAAAGGTCTCAGAATTCTACAAGGGGTTACTTCTTTGTTTTTTTAATTTAGATGCAATTACATAGCTCAAATAGTTGATTTATAAAAACTAGTATGTTTTGGTAAAATGGGTCTCTAGGGCACAAATTAAAGGATATATTTAAATTTTTTACATTTTTGGAAAACTTTCAGATTTTTAATAGGGGTCTTTTCTTTGCATTTCTATTTTTGGGTCCAAAATTATAGAAAAAAAGTCAGATCTTGTTGACTAGGTCAAAAGCAAAAAAAAATAAAAAAATATGATGAGCTTGCACTTTATTTGCACATAATTCAATGCATGATTGAAATTTCTTGCAAGTATTTGACATTTCCTATCTCCTAACAAGTAATTTTGTAGGTTTATTGCTTTCATTTTCATATTTTTGTGCCCTAACTTATGGTTTTGTAGGATTTTCTTGCCAAAAGAATTACATTGCTAAGACTAATAACAATTGAGATTTTGGAAAATTATGTTGAAGGTATGTATAAACTAGATCTTGACACTTTTATTATTAGATCTTGTGTCTTTTCTATCATTAGATAATTTTTCATAGGCACATAGCTTAATTAGTTTTCTTTTGGTAAATGAGCATGTTCTTGATGTGTTTGGGAGACACTATGGAGTAGGAGACTATGCTCTTTTCATTTTGGAAAATCAGAAATCTAGACCTCTATTAGCTATCCTTTTACTTTCTTACATTTACCTTTAGAGGGTCTTCCAAGACAACAATCTTTTGGGAATGACCCAAGTGGGGAACAAGCGAACCCAACTACCCCATCCCACTATAATAAAAAGCTTCATTCAATCCAAAAAGAGGGGAGACTTGGCTATTTTCTATTCCTAATACTTCTTCATGTGTATGGCCTAGTTGCCTCAATCTTGCTAAGAAAGACTACATTTGATTGGGTGCTTGTAGGGTCATCTTGGTCTCACTCTTGTTTACAAGACTACAAGGGGAGTACATTCATCTAGTATAGGGCCAAGAGGTCTAAATCTTGCTTGTGAGACTATACTTTTTGGATGCTTGTAGGGCTACAAGCCTTAATTTCACTTGCAAAACTATAGGGGATAGTCATGAATGAGGTTTACTAAAAACCTTAAGTTAGAGGCTTCCCTTTTGACCGAAATATCATAATTTTTGTGCAAGGACCGATCCAAGCAATTTCCCAGATCACCTCAAGATTACTCACCATCTGTATTCCTTTGAGATACCAAGTTGTGGGCAACGGTTTTGATACTAGCCTTGACCATAGGTAGTTCTTGCGTGATGTATTTTTTATTTGTGCTAGACCCATGGAAATCTTTATGAACATACACTTGACATTATTGGAATATTGCAACCTATCTTTAGACTTCACAATTGCGTGTATCATGCAAGGTTTCTTTTGTCCCTTTCTTTATTGTTTGAAGACTACTCTATGCGACACATTTTCTTTAAAAACTTGATCTTGAAATTCAAAATTGTTGTCAAAACTAGAAATTGTTATCTAAATATTGCCTGCAGTAGTGAGAAATATCATACGACCTTTTATCCATGTTTAATTATCGCCTGGATTTGCTAGGGTCTATTGCCCAGATTTTGATCCGAGTTGGTTTGGCCCAAATTTTCTCTTAGCTATCTTAGGGAGCTTATACTTGACTTTTTCTGGTCTCTTGGTTTGAAGCTAGTAGGTTTGGGATTGTTTTTAGTTGAAAAGGATCACCTAAATACCTTGGTTATATTATTGATTAGTAAAGTTGTTCACTTATCTATCTCTTTGGTTATATTTATCTTTATCTTGACGTTATCTCTTGACTCGAGTCACAAGTGTCATACATAGGGATCTTACCCTGTAGCTTGGGCACTTTGTGGTTAGTCATCTTAATATTATTTTACTCTCTTTTTACTATTTGACAAGTGAACACTTTTCTCTTCTAGGGTGGACATCAAGTTTTCTTGTGTCATCTTATTTGTCTCTTTATATTCTCTTTCATGCCTACTTATCAAAACAAACACATCATGGATCCAAACAATTTGACTAAAGAAGAAGAAGAGATTCTTGCGGCATACTTTTTAGAACAAATCAAATCTTTGAGATCTGAACTTCAAAAATTAAAGGAAGAAAAAGATACATCTCCTAATCAACATTCTTGGAAATCAATTTATCATTTATCTTTAGCTTCTCCAAGAAAGGCCACATCTCACTCTCACAACAACTTTACCTTTGAACAATATCTTAAACATCTTTATGACAAAACTATCTTTGATTGAGAACATCTTCATAAAAAACCTATCTTTGATCGAGAACATCTTTATGAAAAACCTATCTTTGATCGAGAAAATATTTATGACAAACCTATCTTTGATCATAAACATTATCATGACAGACCTATCTTTGATAAAGAAAATGAAGAAACAGAGTGAATATTTACTCCTTTTGGAGAATCTTATGAATCAGCATTGGAAAAACTCCTTGAAAATAATCTTATCACATTAGCTTTAACTACTTCTAGCGGACTTTCATTCTTTCCTACCTACTGTGTGTATCATCGAAATAATGAACATAAAACTTTAGATTGCATGGAGTTGAAACACAAAATCCAAGATTTCATTGATGATGGCATAATTGGTGTTGATGATCCTAATGACTTACCTAATGAAGATACTACTTTCAAGCTTGATCAAAATCATGATCCTATGTCTAGTAATGGTTCTCATGCCACCTCTACCTTACCCATCATGCATTCATCTCCTCAAGAAGCAAATCTCTCCAAAATTTTGCCATTGGACAAAGAACTTAATGCTTTTCACGCTACCTATGCATATCCTCGAGGGCTACCTCTAAAAGAGATTCAAGCTAATATACATCTTTCTACAAGTCCTTTCCATGCTTCAAAGGTCATAGAACCCAAGATTCCTTATGCTTCAACACCTATCATACCTATCCTAAATGTCCCTCCATTAACCCTTCATGAATCCCTTACACCTATCCAAACTCCTATTTCATCCCTAGAAGTGGTTCCATGTCAAGAGGACAATCTGAAGTGTGAAAAAATAAATATGACTAAAAATCAAGATCAAGATACCATCCATCCTTATCCAATGGTTGACCAAAGTCCCATATCCCCAAAGGCTCATGATGATTTCTTCCAAGGAGATGTTTCTTCACCTCCTATATCTTATTCATATCTCAAGAAAGATCAAGATACTCCTTCCATCATCTCTAAAGAGCTTATTAAAACTCAAGAGAAAAGTACTCTTCCTATATTATCCAAAGATCCTTGTCAAGATCATAATATCGCAGAAACTCCTTGTCATTATCCTTCATATCCATCTCAAAAATCTCCTATCTTTCCTACTCCTCTACATAAGAATAAATCCCATCCAGCTTTTGTTGCTCCTATCACAGTTGCTCCTATCAAAGCTACTCACAAGCCTATTGGTATAAATATGAATCTTAAAGATCAGAGCCTTGGCCATACTACTCACTCTATGGATGTTTATAACCCTACCTATTATCCATTTGCATCTTCTAAATCTAACCTTGGTCCTTATAACCCAAAGATGAAACCTTCACACCGTCCATCCATATTAGGACCTTATATCCCTCCATCCACTATACCTCTCACTCCTAGCTTACCTCAAGATCAACAAAGACATGCATACTTGCGAAACCATCCATCTTTCCATCTAAACCCTTCATATCAACCTATTTCATCCACAACTCTCAATACTTTTGGAAGCAATTTGGATGTGCAACATAAAAATAAAAAATACAAGAATCCACTTACATATGAAGATCACCATGTCCTATCTAATAGACATGTGACTACAAATAAAAATGAAATATCTAAAAGACCACAAGGGTTCTCAAAGAAAAGAGAGAAATAAAAGAAAATATGGATTCCTAAATCCATCATACAAGATTTGCGATCAAAAGCATTGAAAAGTACAGAAAAATCAAAAGCTATGTAGATTCCTAAGTCTCTCTTAATGGACTTGGATATAAAAGAAAATTCAAAGTTGGCATTATAGCTTCCAAATACTTCCACTCCTCTTCCTTCCAAACATCCTATATCTTCTCCTTCATCCATCTTGGATCCGTGTGTCCCAATATCCATATCCTCTCCTATATCAAAATCTCAATCTAGCCAACTTATTCTCCCTTCAGTTCTTCTGCTACCCCTCAAGGTGGGTGTCAATGTTGATCTTTCCATCATCTCCACATACTCCTACTCAATCCTTATCTACTGTCCTACACTTATTATCCTCTCATTCATTATCCTTCCATTTTCCTTATTCCATCTTACGCATAAATCTTTAGCCATCATCTACCTTATCCTCCATAGGTTTTTCTATCATCACCTTATCAGCATCTTTGACTATATCTCTCAACGGCCTTGGCCTATCATAGCATATCTTTCCAAAGGAACATTATCCAAAGAGCATCAGACTTGACTTCCTTCAAAAATTAGAAAATTCAAAAAAATACAAAAAATAAAAAATACAAAAAAAATTGGAAAACAAAAAAAAAGTTCCTTGATGAAAACTTGGAAACAGACGTCATGGTAGCAAAAATATAAAAATCTTCCAAGTGGTGAAAACTTGGAAACATGTGCTACTTGCAACCTATGTGCTTATATCTCTCAACCTATCGCTTTGCGCTTTGAAGCCCTATGAATTCCATCTCCAATCTCCTTGGTCTAGAATTGATCTTTGTCTAGGGCTAGGGCGCATTAACTATATTACTCCTTTGTTGCACAATGGTTTTTTCTTAGTAACTCACACTAGTGTTTCTCAACACTTCCTTTGACATTGAATGTTTCTCAACACTTATCAGATATGCTACCTTGAGTCGATGCTTTGTTTGCAGTTTAGGATTGTGGGATATTTCTCACCTACAAGCATAAGTCCTAGCGAGTCAATGATTATCTTTATCTTTTTTACACTGGGCTTAAATTAAAATGACTGAGTTGTGCTTAATGATCAAGTCAGGATTAGTTGCCTTTATGTGCTTCATTCGATCAAGTTTGGAGTCAAATCTTTATCAGGTATCTTTTTATCTTTGCTAGTTCTTGTTCAATCATGTTCCAAATTAGCTATCTTTCTGTGCTTCATTTGATCAAGTTCCGAGTCAGATCTCTATCAGTTACCTTGACATCATCATTCTTTGACTCAATGTGTTCCCAAATCGCTCACACATTAGTCAAAGAGGGGAAAATGTAATCACTCAAAAATGGTCTAGTAAACTTTGAACCCCTTTCTAAACATTAAAATTTAAATACTAGACTAAATCTTGTGCTTAATCGATTTTGCATATTTATGTAATCTCTTATTTCTTGACCAAATCATCATTTTATAATTTATTTGATTATATCTTAAAGTTTGACCACTTTATCTTAAGTTGTATTTAATTAGGAGAACATTCTCCCTTTTAATTAAATAAAAAAAAATTTAATCAAATAATAAAATCACTTTATCCTAAACTTCATTTAGTTAAAAGAACATGTCCCCTTTTAATTAAATAAATTAACTTTTAATTAAACAATGGAAACCACTTTGCTAAAAATAATAAATAATAAAATTAAAATTAAAATTAAAGTGCACTTTCCAATGAGATGAAATCTTTTGACTTTTGAAAAAGGCTTTTGCCTCTTTATCTCAACCACTCATTATTGTGCCTCTTAATCATGTCCATTGATTTTGCCTCTTGATAATCTTGAGCACATGGATCAACCAAGATTTAATCTCCACCATTGCGCATTTCTTTTTGCCCCTTAATCTTGACCGTCT
The DNA here is from genome assembly GCA_027943335.1 of Chamaecyparis obtusa. Lineage (NCBI taxonomy): Eukaryota > Viridiplantae > Streptophyta > Pinopsida > Cupressales > Cupressaceae > Chamaecyparis > Chamaecyparis obtusa. The sequence goes on along the minus strand of BSBK01002152.1, from coordinate 5,807,355 downwards.
GTTCATTTCTAAATTTATTTAAAAGGAGACTCTCTCCTAATTCTTGCACTATCCCATCTCTTGCATTATATCATCTCTTGCATTATCCCACTCTCATGGCATTCTTAGCTTCTTGAGATATTGAAATTTTATCGCATGTTCTTAGAATCTTGGCATCTTAGCATCTTGGAATCTTGGAGTCTTCCAATCTTGACATCTTGGAGCTATGGCATTCTTCGATCTTCCATATTGAATCATTGCATCATCATTGTCATTTTCTTTCTTGCATCTAGCTTAATCCATCTCATCTTAGATCTATTTTTCTTTTCATTTCTTCCATATCATTTTACCTTAGATCTTGCATCTCATCTTACATCTACTTTCCTTGCATTCTTGCATATCATTTTAGCTTAGATCTTGCATTTCATCTTAGATCTACTTTACATTATCATTTGAATCTTCTATTTCATGGTGCACCTTGCAAGGGTCTTTCTTTAAGGTTCATTTGAGAGCCACCATTCATAATATCTACATGGTTCTTGCACGTCATGGATAGGAAGCTATAAGCCACTTCTTGAGATCTCCTTCTTCATGGATTCCCTCGAGTGTAATGGTTTATACAAGTGACCTCACTTTTTGGTACATAGCTTGTAGTATACAAAAAGAATGATGCCAAGGTGAGGAGGATAATCCTTGATGGAGTCAAGGACCATATTGTTCCACATATTGCAGAGTTAGATACAGCGAAGAAGATGTGGGATGCCATTCTGAATCTATACCAAAATGCTACCATGAACTCTATTGGCAATTTGGCTGAGTTAGATATCTAGATATTGTGATTATGGCAACATTTGATATATATGAAGACCGCATATGACAGAGAGCAGTTGTGACAGAGTGCAAAACAAAATTATCTAAGTGTAAACAACATTTTCCCAGTCTAACCAGAGATAGTTTTGATTGACGATGTCGATAGAAGTAAGTTCAGTGCTTGCGCACTTGAACATGGATACTATGATGTATATTGAAGACTCACCTGAGAGCGCAAGTTTGTATGACATGTATAGAAAAAGTTATTGCATTATTACAGAAACAAAGTTGAAGCCAACAGGATAAAGAAAGAAGACGAAATTAGTAAATAGTTAAGGGATTATTTTGTTTATCAAAATAATAACTTAATCATATAAAGGGAAAACATCCTAGATGTTAACCCTTGGGCAGAACAAGTTAATATGAATTTTTCTGAAGTGCTTTATGTTTTGTAAAGCTGACTGTAAAAGTTATTAGTCCTAATAACTTGTATAAATTTAAGACATATGTAATGTGACGATAGAAGTAGAATATATGTATGCGAAAGATATTGTTGTGAAGTTTTAAATTGTGAAAGTCAAGCAAGAAGACTTTGTATATGTAAGTGAAGCAGTAAAAAGTTATATACCTTTCCCTTTTGTAATCAGAAATCATTATACATTACATGTTTGGGCAGTGGGCTCATCTTGTAATCATTTCAAATTGTACTATCAACTTTTAGCAGGGTTGAGGCTTCTAACAAGGCCTAGAGTCCCTTAATCAGGACTAAGACACTATATGTGTGTAACAGGCTCCTAACAGGGTCAACATCCTTAACAGGATACTTTTGATTAGTGGATCGTTGTGGGTATCATCCCCACTGGGGTTTTCCCTTGGCTAGGGTTTCGTCAAGAACAAATTATGTGTTATGAGTTCATTTTCTTTATTGCTATGCATGCTATTTATTTTACTTTGTTTTTCAATCATCAAGTTAATCTGTTATATCCATAATTGGGCAAAAGTAAAAGTTTGTAGAATACTGATTCACCCCCCCTCTCAGTATTCCCTATTTCTAACAATTGGTATCAGATCTTAGTTACTCGAAAAAGAATCATTCAGAGAAAGCCTAGCAGCTTGAGTAAGATCTCTATGGATATGGATCAGTTATAGAAGAATCTTGAAGAAGCTCTTGAATAGATTGATATACTTACTGAAAAAAGAGATACTCTGAAAGGAAAATATGATGATGCAAAGAACCTCATTGAAAAGCTTAAAAAGAAGCTGGAAGAACTGAAATCAGAGAAGGAATCTACAATTCAAATTGAAGATTGTGATGAAAATCTGGAAAAAGAAAATGAGATCCTTTAACATGAATTAAAGATAGTGAATCTGAAGTTGAGTTTGAAAGATGGAAATAGCAAGAATGAAGCAAATTTGAAATCTAAACTTTGTAAAGTGACATCTGAACTTGAGCAAACAAAATTGCAGTATGTTGAACTTGAAAAGTATGATACAATTGTGAAAGGTGAACTGACTCGGTCTAAGCAACAACTTGAGAGACTATATTCCACCAGTGAGAAGATTGATGAACAAATGTCTTATAAAAAGTCATTCTATGATAAAAATGGTCTTGGATTTAACTCATCTAAGGTAAGTGAAGAAAGAAAGGAACCAAATCTGAAAGTTTCTGAAAACATAGATGAAAAGAAATTTGATGAAGCTAACAAATCTGAGGATATACCTAAAGAAGAAGAATCACCTAAAGGTACGCAGAGAGAATTTAAAGGTAGATGTTTTGCATGTAATACTTTTGGTCATATGAAGAAAGACTGTACAGGTAAGAAATTCAAACCTCTTAATGGTTATTCTTATAATTTTCATGGTTTTGGACATAGAGCTATTGAATGTAAGAAGCCTAGATCTAATGATAATAATAATAGTAGAATGTTTATAGATACTAACCATGCCGATAAGAGACCTACTGAAGATATGAACAGAAGAAATAGAGTAGTATGTTATAGATGCAATAAGATTAGACACATTGCCAGGAATTGCAGATCACAAATCAGCCAGACTGGACCGTGATATGGAAACAATGGAATAGTTTTTCAGATATGCAACAAGTTTGGTCATATAGCAAGGTTTTGCAGAATGAATAACATGACAAACCCTAATCCTAGAAGTTATACAAGGAGAAATGAGAATGCAAGCAATAGTCAAAGAAGATGATGTAGTAATTCAGAAGAAGTGAAATTTGTTAAAGCCACAGATCAAGGAGACACATTCAGTATAGAAGGTAATATGAAAGATGAAGTATCTAATGGTAAGAGTGAATCTCTTCCTAACCCATCTCAAAGTACTTAATTCATAAAGAATGCATTAGAATAGGAACTTAGGATAGTGTAGAAGTTAGTATAGGATGAATTGAGTCTTGCATAGTTAATGTAAGGTATTATGTGATGTAATGATGCTATGGTTAAGAGCGCATGAGCTAATATGAAGTTATGTGAGTTCGCAAGAAGTTTGAAGTTTTGCAAGAAAGTAGGAACAACTTTTTTGGAAAAAAAAGTGACAAAAGAATTGAATGCAATGTCAGAATCTTGAAGTTAAAAGCTTATGATCAGTATTAGTTAATCATTCAAGCGACTACAAGTGTTAAGGAGATCGAAGTAATAGTGATTGAAGGAAGTTTGAAAGATTTTGTGAAAGAAATTCATGTCGGATCTATGCAAAGCCCTAAATCACAAAATTAAGGTATTTTACTGAGCAAATATATCAGTCAATTAGAGAATTTGCAGAAGATATGGATGTTTCATTTGTTCACAACATAAGAGATACAATTAGACCTAAGATCAAAAGGGAACCAGTAGAACCCATGGAAGAAGACTCTAGACTAACATTATTGTTTGTACCAGACGGAGTTTTGAATTTAGAGAATGTTAGAGGCTATTTGGGATGAAAACTTGAAACCCTCAGTGAAAGTGATTTTACTAAGGAATATGAGAAATTATACAATCAGGATATGTCATTGAAAGTAGGGTTTGAACATTTGAATGAAAATTAAATCGTAAGGTATTCACTACAACATGAATGTGATGATGATGAATGCACCAAAATCATTTTGAGTAGAATTCATAATGGGAAGTTTTGGTTAGATGAAAGAGTGATTGATATAATAGTAGACCTAATTCATGAAGTGACTAGTTTATCAAAAGCTAGAGTTATACCATTTAAAGAGAAAAATGTGAAGAAAATTGTACTGAACAATACTAAGTCATCCTACAATGGTAGAGGAATAGTAATCAGCAAGATACAACAAGATGATGTTAGATATTTATGCAAGATCTTAACATCCAAGTTTTTTGCTAACTCTAGACAAGATGACATGGAAGTTGGAATGATTCATGCAGCCTATTTGATGTGTGTTGATAAAGTTCAAGTGGATATGTGTGAAATTTTGAGAATTCAATTATTTGAGAACATTGAGAAGATTAAGAAGACTAAAAGCTCACAGTTTAGATTCTCATCCTTGATTACATATATGTTTTTCCATTTGCTAAGAAGATTTCCATTCATTATTGGAGAAGACTGGAATGATAATAGAACCACCATGGACATAATTAAGAAAGTGTATCTAAGATATCCTATAGACAAGGTTAATGAGAGTGTAACCTTAGTAATCAAATCATTTCAGAACTTGATGAAGAAAAGATCAAGAATCCCACAGGTTATAGTTGAGAAGTACAAAGATGAAATATGCTTTATGGTTGACATTGACTTTACCTTTATTGAAGCAGTTGAACCTAGAGTAGAATTCATAGACCCTCTTGGATATGAAATTTCTGAAGTTGAAGCAGAAGAATATGTGAATAGATTGTTGAAAAGTAAATTAGATGTAAACAACACTAGATTTGGGACTTTCGAGGAGAACTTCAACTCCACAAAATCTATACAAGAAGAAAAGTTATCAAAGAAGAGAGTGGAAAGCACCATTAAGAAAATTCTTAAGGATACAAGAATGTCAGAACAAGAATTCCTAATTGCAAAGAATATCGCAGCAGCACTAAGAGACATTGGACAAAAATAAGTTTTGTCTATTCCACCCCTATCATCAGTTGCAGATGAGATTGAAAATATTCAGAATGTAGTGAAAGTGGAGAAAGTTGAAAAGGAACAAGAAACAAGAAAATCTACAAGATCTTCAACCACTCCACCAGGTAAAAGGGTAAAGGAAATGGCTACTGGACCAGGTAAAAGACAGAAAACAATAGTTGCCCCAGTACAAAGGAAAGTATAAAAAATTAAAGATGATGAAGATACTGAAGTCAAGAAGAAGTGGAAACCAAAGATAGAAAAGGTAAATGATCAAATTATTAATGATGGAGACTTTTCCAAAATGAACAAATGTTATGAGCTATAGAATTATTCAAAAAGATTAAACTTGGAGAATGCAGTTGTCAGGCACATGATCTTACTAAACAAGAAATTTGATACTATTCAAGGGAAGATACCTGATGATTTGTTTGAGAAATTAGTGAGGAAGCTCTATGATAGTAGAGATGAAGACCACTTCAAGGAAATCATGAAAGATCTTGGTATTCATTTGAGAACAAAAAGAAGAACAATTCAAATAATGGGAGGAAATTATGAAGAAATCAATAAGGAAATTGAACAAGCAATCATAAAGGTAATGACTACAGGTGTTGGTAAGCACTCAAGTGCATCATATCAAGCTTTGGAAGCTGAGAACATTGTTGACAATTCAGCCTTGGAGGAACAAGACATATCATTTGAGGAAGAAAGGAAGGAAAAAAGGAAAAAAGAAGAGAAACAAGTAGAGATTCAAGTAAATATAGAGGTTGAAGGACAAAAAGGAGCACAAAGCAAAGTAGAAATCAGTCCTACCCCTGAGATTGCAGCAAAGAAACCACAGATAAAACCAATTTTTTCTAATTTTGGGAAAGAAGTTGATGATGATGATGATCAAATGGAGCTGATCTCATCCCTTAACAAAATTATTGGTAAGAACAAGAAGGTAAAAAGCCTTGAACGATCATTGTTGGAAGTAACAGAGAAGTTGCAGAGTGTTGTGACCAGTCAAATAACAGAGGCAAATCCAAAGGTAAAAGCTAAAGAAGTTATGAAGGCATTTGACAATGAATTCACTAACTTGTCAAACATAGCTACAGTAAAGGCTTGGGAAACCTATGAGGCTAAAGTATTTCATGATATTTGTTAGAATATCAAAAATGATATCAATAATTTGGATGTGTGTATAAAGGACTTAAGAAGGAATTTGGACAGAGGAAAAGCTTTGTATATACAGTGTACAAATATTAAAAATCATGTATCAAAAGTGACTGAGAAGATAAGAGAAAAAGAGAAAGAAATTCAAACAGAGAAAAAACTGTTAACCAGCCCAAATGCAAAGATATTAGATTGTGAAAAGAGAATCAGTAAATTGAATGATGATATAAGAACTCTTAATGATGAAAGAGAAAGGAAATTAAGAAGATTCACTCTTCTAAGAGAGCACATTTCAGTTAAGATAAGCATCATTGAAGGACAATTGGAAGAATGTCTTTCATCCAAGACATCTTATGAGAAATTCAACTTTGTAAACCTTCATGCATGTAAGATCTCATCTTATGGTTTATGTGCACTACTTAGTGTTGCATAAACCATTAAGAAGGTATGGGAGAAGGAGTTAGAGAGCATAAAAGTAAATTTTGCAGATTGTGTTGCAGGCCTACCAGCTCTGCAATTTTGAATCAAAGGAAAACATTTTTTAGAACATAGTTTTGGCACTTTTTTGTCATTGTTTTCAAAGGGGGAGTGAGAGCATAAAATTGATATATTGTTATATATATGGAAGTATATTCCTAGGGGGATTATATATGATATATAACATATATGGAGATATAAGGACACTGAAGATATATTTTTGTTATGGCCACAATTTTGAAGTTTTATATAACTTAGCCAATTTTCTCATATGTTGCCACCAATGACAAGGGGGGAGATTGTTGGCAATTTGGCTGAGTTAGATATCTAGATGTTGTCATTATGACAACATATGCTCTATATGAAGACCACATATGACAGAGAGTAGTTGTGACAGAGCATAGAATAAAATTGTCTAAGTGTAAGCAGCATTTTCCCAGTCTAACCATAGATAGTTTTGATCGGTGACGTTGATAGAAGTAAGTTCAGTGTTTACACACTTGAACATGGATACTATGATGTATATTGAAGACTCTCCTGAGAGTGCAAGTCTGCACAACATGTATGGAAAAATTTATTGCAGTATTACAAAAATAGAGTTGAAGTCGATAGGATAAAGAAAGAAGACAAAATTAGTAAATAGTTGAGGGATTATTTTGTTTATCAAAATAATAACTTAATCATATAAAGGGACAACATCCTAGATGTTAAGCCTTGGGCAGAACAAGTTAATATGTATTTTTGTGAAGTGCTTTATGTTTTGTAAAGCCGATTGTAAACATTATTAGTCCTAATAACTTGTATAAATGTAAGACATATGTAATGCAAAGATAGAAGTAGAACATATGTATGCGAAATATATTGTTGTGAAGTTGTAAATTGTGAAATTCAAGAAAGTAGACTTTGTATATGCAAGCGAAGCAGTAAAAGGTTATATACCTTGCCCTTTTGTAATCATAAATCATTGTACATTACATGTTTGGGTAGTGGGCTCATCTTGTAATCATTTCAAATTGTACTATCAACTTTTAGCAGGGTTGAGGCTTCTAACAAGGCCTAGAGTCCCTTAATTAGGACTGAGACACTATATGTATGTAATAGGGTCCTAACAGGGTCAACATCCTTAATAGGATACTTTTGATTAGTGGATCATTGTGGGTATCATCCCCATCGGGGTTTTCCCTTGACCATGGTTTCCTCGAGAACAAATAATGTGTTATGCGTTCATTTTCTTTATTGCTATGCATGCTATTTAGTTTACTTTATTTTGCAAGCATCAAGTTAATCTGTTATATCCATAATTGGGCAAAAGTAAAAGTTTGTAGAATACTGATTAACCCCCCCTCTCAGTATTCCCTATTTCTAACAAACCAAAAGCTGATTCTCAGAGAAAAGTTGAAGAATACTTGGATGAACAAGGGAGAAGACATCACAAGTTACCTCACCAAACTTAGACTTGTCAAGGATGAGTTAGCGGTTGTTGGAGATAGCCCCAATGATGATGAGTTAGTCGGAATAGCCATAAATGGGTTTAATAAGCAGTGGGATATCTTTGTTCAATTTTTCAGTGGATGAAACACCTTACCAAGTTGGGATCGACTTTGGAGTGATTTCACTTAGGAGGAGTTTAGACTAAGTCTTGTCAATGGAGAGAACAACAAGAGTCAAAAAAGTGAGGTGGAAAAAGAAAATGTTTCCCTAGCAGGAAAGGGAAAAGTGAAGAAGGGGTCTAGCAAAGGATCAAATTCACAAAGTGAGAAAAAGGACCTATCTAAGGTCAAGTGCTTTGGTTGTCATGAGTTTGGCCACTATGTCAGTGATTTTTTGTAAATGAAGAAGAATTAAAATAAGGGCAAGAAGCGGGTGGAAGATTTAACAAGTGTAAATGAGCTCTCTAGTAGATTAGAAGATGAGTTCACACTCATAGCTTGTATGGTTAGCTCAACCTCACATAGTGTTTGATATATAGATAGTGGGGTTTCATTTCATATAACAGGAGTTAGATAGTACTTCTCCAATTACAAGGAGGAGGATACTAGTATCCATATTTCTATGGGAAACTTGTCCAAACTCAACTTAGTTGGGAAAGGGATTGTTCAATTTTAGAGGGAGAATGGGAAGATTATTCCCCTTCGTGATGTGTTGCATGTTCTAGGCTTAGGTATGAATTTGATTTCTGTATCTATTCTTCAAGATAAAGGGTATAATGTACTTTTTAGAGGGACACATGTGTTGATCAAGCAAATGGATTAGAAATCATCAGTATCTATTGGAGTTAGGAGTGGTCACATTTATAGGTTGTAGTTTGATACTCTTAAGGCACTCATGAGTAGAAGAAATCCTAGAGATCTTGGAGAGCTATGGCATAGGACAATGGGCCATATACATCATAGAGAACTTAAATTTCTTCGTGAGATAGTGGCAGGTGTTCTAGAGGTGAGCATAGAGTGTGATGATGTATATAAGGGATGCATGTTGGGGAAGTTTGTGAATGCATCTTTTCCAAGGAGTGACACTAGATCTAAGATTTTTTTTGATCTAGTACATTTAGATGTAGGTGGACTAATGTCGATGAAGTCTCTCAGAGGATATGAGTACTATGTTACTTATATTGATGATTTCTCTAGGAAGACTTGGATATACTTCTTGAAGACCAAGAATGAGATTTTCAGTCGCTTCCAAGATTTCAAGGCTCTTGTGGAGAACTCGACAGGAAGGAAGATAAAGGTTCTTCGGTCAAATAATGGAGGCGAGTATGAAGGAAATGAATTCCAGGAGTTTTTTACCAGGGAAGGAACCAAGAGAGAATGGATTGTTCCTTACAATCCACAACATAATGGAGTTGCTGAGAGGAAGAATCGTTCTATATCGGAGGCATCAAGGGATAAGCTACATGATCAGGATATGCCTTTCTATTTATGGGTAGAGGCATGTAGTATGATAATATACATACATAATAGGTTTCCACATAAGGTACTAGGGAAAATGACACTAGAGGAAGATTTCATAGGGAAGAAGCTAGAAGTCAGTCACTTCGGGATATTTGGAAGTTTGGCATATTGTCATATTCTAGGTGATACACGTACCAAGTTAGATCAGACTGTAGAGAGGGGATACTTTGTTGGGTACAATGAAATCTCGAAGGCATATCAGATATTTATTCCAGAGACCAGGAGGATTATAGTCAGACGTGATGTTAAGTTCATAGAGGGAAAGGCTTTCAGAAGGTCTAGAGATTTTCCAGTAGAAGATCAAAGTGAGAAATTGATAGAAGCTTCAAGAGTATCTCAACCAAGTCAAGGGCAACAAAGCTTGAGCACAATTACTAGTACAAGCATAGGCTCAGGTGGTGAGAGTTTGCAAATTATGGAGCAACTGGTGCAACATGAAATGCATCAAGAAGACATGGAGGTTGATATTTCATCCTCTATAGTTGGTTGTAGGAATAGTGAACAAAGGGATAGTCAGGAGTTTGTAGGGGCTCCTAGGATGAGTACTAGACAACGAAGATAGCCAGCTAAGCTCAATGACTATGTGGCTTTAGTTAGCCAGTTGGTAGATAGTGAGCATTCTAGTTATAAGGGGGATACACAGCATCAGGTGTGGCGAGATGCGATGGTTGAGTAATATACCTCAATAATGCAGAATGATATGTGGGAGGTAGTTCCTAGACCAACAAATAGGGTAGTGGTTGGATCACGTTGGATCTACAAGATCAAGCATGGTGCAGATGGTAGCATTGAGAAATAAAAGGAAAGGTTTTTGGAAAAGGGGTTCTCTCAGAAGGAGGGAATAGACTATGAGGAGACATTTTTTCATGTGGCCAGGTATACTTCTATATGAGATGCGATCTCATTTGCAACACAAATGAGATAGAAGATCCATCAAATGGATGTCAAGACAACATTCCTCAATGGTGAGTTGAAGGAGGAGGTATACATAGAGCAACCAAAAGTCTTTGTATCACACAACAGAGAGACCCACGAGTGCAAATTGAAGAGATCTTTGTATGGACTCAAGAAGGCTCCCAGAGCGTGGTATGAGTGCATCGATACTTACTTGTAGGAAATGGGATTTGTGAAGAGTGAGGTAGATGCTAACATCTACTACTTGGTAGTTAGAGGTGAGGTTCTCATTCTTGTTCTATATGTCGATGAATTGTTTCTAACAGGTTCACTAGGGCTCATAGAGGAGTGCAAGAGGGACCTTGCAACAGAGTTCGAGATGAAGGATTTGGGACTTATACACTACTTTCTAGGCATGGAGGTTTGGAAGAAAAATGGAGATATTTTCCTTGAGCAAGAGAAATATTGCATTGAAATCTTGAAGAGATTTGGGATGGAGGATTGCAAAGCCATGTCTACACCCATGATCAAAAATTGGAGGAAGGTAGATACATCTAAGGAGAAGGATGTCGATCCCTTTGATTCAAGTATTTCACCCATTCTAATACCTTGTACCTCTTTATCTTTCTTTATCAGACTCAACTTCTCAGTGAGTGCTTTATTCTTTTCCATCAATTATGCGATGGTTGTTTTAGATTCATAATTTAAACTCCCTTTAGATGATGTCTCAAGTATCTCAACATGTTTTTGTGTAGATTTTAACTCATCAGTTAAGCACTTTATTACCCTCAATGACTTTTCCAAATTCCTTTTCAAATCATCAATCATCTCATGTGCATTTTTCAATTCATACGAGTTCAAGATTATCAATCTACTTATCTTGCTTATAACTTTCCATGGCTATGATCTTTACACTCTCAGGTGGTTAAACCTTTATCTCAAGAGTCCAAGATCTTATATCAATTGTTGGATTTGTAATGGAAAGTTAAGTACTGAGAGGGGAGGGGTGAATCAGTACTCTAAAAACTTTTATCAACTATTCTGACCATTTACCAAATTGAAAATTTTGCATATCACATCATAGAATATAGAAATCAAAACATGAAAGCATAACTCATAACATAATGATTTTTGGTCTCGCAGAAACCCTTGGTTAGAGGGAAAAACTGCAATGGGGATGAAACCCACAATCTTTCACTATTGAAGCAAAAAGATTGCTCGATTAGAGAAACAATGTTTAGCTACTTTTGATAGCTTACCCTATTAGGATTAAAAAAAGACTTATACAGTCTACCTTGCTAAAGGATTTTACAATCTCTAATCTAAGAGATCTACCCTCATAAAGGATTTACTAAATAAGACCTATTAGGGCCTACCCAGTAATGGGATTTTAAAACTTTGAATACAATATAATTGAGTACAAAATATGTCTATAGTAATGCATCAACAAATGTTGTTCAAGCTCAATGTGCTCAATAACATTTTACCTCATCCTATACTTCAGTACATTTCAATCACAATTCAATTTTTGTACTCGGTAACCTCAAATCCGATTCACCTTCAATGTTATTCTCTAACTACTCTGTTACTTGGTAGCTTCACTTCAACATTTCATCACCATCACATCAGCTTCACATTCTCCTCTGACAAATCATCATCTTCTCTCTTTCATCATATTTTGATCTTCATACTTTGCCATTTATATACTTGATTTAAAAGAGGTGGAAATTTTCTAGATTATTCTCCTTAAATAGTGGTAACATTAGTTTCATTTCCAATGTATATATTCCTTTTATTTTCCATTGGTGGATCTTACCTTGTAATCATGCACAATCATAATTTTTTACATTTCCAATGTTTTACCTAATGATCTCTTTGAAATTAGTAAAACATTTTATGCTTGGTATCCAGATTCAATGTATCTACCATAATCTGTTATGTTTTCCTATGTTACTCAGTAACATGTTGTGTTCTTAATAACATGTTCTCTCAGCTCTGTAACTACTATGCACTATTCAGTGCATGCCTTTCTCTACTTGCTTCTTGTCACTCATTTTCCTTTAAAGAAATTGTATCTTCCTTTACCGATTGACTTTAACTCTCCAATATGACACTGGCAAAACTAATGACAAAAAAATAATGCTTTAGGAGTATTATCTACTGTAGAGGAAGATTATGTTGTTTCTTCTATTAATTGTTAGCAAGTGACATGGATAAAAAATATTCTTGATGGAATTCATGAGAAGGTCACATAACCAGTTGTTATCTATTGTGATAACACTAGTGCAATAAATATCTCCAAGAATCTAATGATGCACTCAAAGACAAATCACATTTCCATAAAATATCACTTTCTAAGAGAACATATATAGGAGAAGGAGGTGAGGCTTTTCTATGTGTCTACTAAAGAACAAGTTGTTGATATATTCACCAAGTCATTACCAAAGGATACCTTTGAGTATCTCAGAGGTAGATTAGGGTTTATTCCCCTATCTAAAGTTAATTAGATGATACTGATTGCATCAGTTGATATGTGTTTATGAGAATATCATATTTATGAGTTGATGTAGAGGTGGACTACTCCATAGGGGGAGAATTCATAGTATGATGTTGTAATAAAGTGATGAGGAAAGAACAAGCAAAGAATAGTCAAGTGTAATCTTAGAGGACTAAATGATTTGACAACTTGGGCATTGTTGCCAAAGGGGGAGAAGATGTATTCTACAAGGGGAGAATATGGAGAATGGAGAAGATGTATTATACAGGGGGAGATTATGAAGAATGGAGAAGATGTATTATAAAGGAAGAATATGTATGAATACTAGAGAAGAATCAGAGGTACAGACTAAAAGAAGTGGAAACATTTTACAAAAGTGGTTTGTCATGAGAAAGAAATAGTTTTTCCAAGAAGAGCTCATAAGTGGAAGTGAAAAAGAGAAGCTAAGAGAAGTTAAGAATGTCACCATCAAGCCAAAGGGGGAGATTGTTAGCATAAGTGATGCTAAGTGTTGCATTAATGAATATTGGTACAAATTTAATGACAGGTGAATCAGTTATGCATTTTTCATTGATGTCAACTAATTGACTTATTATTTTCAATATGTTACCAAACATTGTGTGAGTACATTATGAGTTGCAGTATGTTTCTAAATTTTCTATTCTAATGGAAGCTTATCTTATGTATTGTGATGTTAAGTTTGCAACTATGACTTTTGATATGAAGAATTGAGTTGTTTATGTTTGAATGGAATCAAACCGTGTAACTACTAAAATAATCAGTGATAAATAGTAAGTGATTTGAATGTTGTTTCAAATAGGTAAAGTATTTTATGGAGTGGTCATATGATATGATTTTTAACAATGTCTAGATACTATGTTGAGGATCGCAACTTATAATGTTGAAAGGTTAAGTTGGCTTAATTGACTAGAAGTGGTATTGACAAAATGAATAGATAAACAAGATAGAGTTATTGAACAAAAAATGAAGATTTGTGAACTGGTGGAGAAATCTGAAGTGACAATAGGATTGGTGATGTCTGCAGAGAATTAGTAAGCCAATTCTATGATTTGTAGAAAGTATTTGACATCACATTGGTCGAGGTATGAGTTTGAGGTGGAGTCTTCAAGAAGTTTCTTTTGGTCAAAATAGTTTTTGAAGATGGTTCAATTTCTAAGGTGAAATCTATATGGAAGTTGACATTATCAGAGAAAAATGTTTTATGAGTTGTTAGATACATTTTATCTTACCTAACATGATTTGGATCATTTATATCTCAGATCTAGGGTTTATTTCAAGTCAGTGAAAGAAACTCTATATATTGGAAAGTTGAAAAAGGAGTTAGTTGTTGATCAAGAATTGCAGAAGGGTGGAGTGAAAAAGAAAGTGGAGAAATCAAGAGCAATCAAGCTAGAAAATAGTATAGTGTTTGGTGAAGAGTTTTAGAGCTTAATAGGATCTGATCATGCAAAGGTAGTGCAATTTCATAGATCATCTTATATGTTTCTTTCTAGCCATTATAATAGTAAAATCCCTTAATCGGGTAGATCCTAACAGATCTTAGTCATAAATCCTCTAACAAGGTGGCATTCATGTTTAATGTTTAAAGTCCTCTAACAAGGCTGCTTCAAAAAGGGAAAATATTCTCACACGTTTATAGGAAAATACTTGAACTGGGTGACACTTAATAGCTCTTTTGTAAATCTTTATCCTGGTAAGATCCTCATGGGGTGTATTCCAGAAGAGTATAGATTTAGTGGGTACTAATCCCTACACATGGTTTTCCCATTTGGGTTTCCATGAGAAAAATATGGTTCCTTCATTGTGTGATTGATTATTTATGGATGCATGTTTTGAAGGTTTATATTCATGTTAGTTGATGTTGAATGTTTTGGTGCACGAAGTTTGAAGTATTTTAAATCAAAGAACTTATTGATTACTCATTCACCCCATCCCTCTAAGTAATCAAACTTTTATTATCATACACCCGCACAAGAACTTCATCCTTTTACAACACCATGGCCATTTTATCAATGGGTACTTGACTTAGTAGGAAAACAATTTCCTGCATCTTCAAATGGACATAAGTTCATCGTCACTACTACAAAGTATTTTACCAAGTGGGTTGAGTCCATATCTTTTTTCAATGTCATAGGAAAACAAGTTTCCCTATTCATCTTAAACTATATCATTTTTAGATATGGCATTCTTTCCTCCATTGTGAAAGATAATGGAAAGAAGTCCAAGAAAAAGGATATAGATATTTATGTGAAAAATTTGACATCAAACAACACTTTTCATCCATATATTATCCACAAGGGAATGGACAAGAAGAGGCCATCAATAAGACTATCCTAGAAATCCTAATGAAAATAGTGAATGACAATGGAAGAGACTGGCACATCCAACTCAATCCAGCTTTATGGGCCTACTATACTAGCATCAGAACCCCAACTAGAGAAACACCCTATGTCTTGGTATATGGGTCAGAGTTTTTTATACCTCTATAGGTAGAGATTCCTTCACTAGGAGTTTCATTAAAAGGACTTATCAAAGAAGAGGCAAAGTAAAGAGTTTCAAGTCTTCAGGAGCTAGAATTGCTAGATGAACATCGCCAACAATCTTTTGATCACCTTAAAGTATATCAACAACCTATTTCCAAAATCTATAACTAAAAGGTAAATCCTAGGACCTTTCAAATAGGTGATCTACTACTAAAATAAAATCCAAGAAATTAATCTCATCGGGAAAAGAAGGGGAAATTTGAGGCAAATTGGCTTGGTCCTTTCATCATCATATTAGTACTTGGATTGGGGGCATATCATTTATCAACATCAAAGGGTGATCTTCAACCAAAACTCATTAACAACATCCACTTGAAACAGTTTTATGCCTGAGACAGTCAACTCCAATTGTACATATCATATTGATCCTTAGAAAATTCAAAAAAAGTGAAAAAGTGAGGCTGAAGAAAATTCAAAAATAGTGAAAATGTGAGCCTGAAGAAAACTCAAAAATAGTGAAAAACAGTTCCTGAAGAAAGAAAAAACATTGTGAAAGATCCTGAAAAAAAGGGTATCATGGTGAACACCTGGCAAACAGATGCCTTGATACTATCAAAAACATCATTAAAAAAAGAAGAAAAAGAGATAAGTACCTTGATGAATCTTCTATAGTAACCTACATGTGAAGAAAGCTTTAGACGTCCTTTTTCTTAGTGGGTTTTGGAAGACCTTTTGTGAATTCAATTTTAGTGGGAACAACGTTGACACCTTTTGCAAAAATATAGTTCCCTAGGACTAGTCCTTCCTAAATCATAAGGGAACATTTTTCATTGTTTAAGGAGAGATTAAAATCTTTATATCTTTGCAACACCTTTCTCAAATTGGTCAGTGTCTCTTGGAAGGATTCCCCATATATAGTGAAATCATCCATATATCTCTCCATGTAATTATAAGATATATGAAAAAATGCTAATTATTGCCCTTTGAAAAGTTTTCGGTGCATTACACAAGCCGAATAAAATAATATAGTATACATAAGTTCCCTGTGAACATGTAAAAGTAGTCTTCTCCTTGTCCTCTGGTGAAATCTTAATCTAATTATACCCATTGAAACCATTTAGAAATGAGAACCACTTCTTCGCTACTAGAGAATCCAAGACTTGATCTATGAAAGGCATAAGAAAGTGGTCTTTATTAGTTGGTGGACTTAGCTCTCTATAATCTATGCATACTCTCGACTTCCCCCTTTCTTAGGAACAATAGCCAAAGGAGAAACTCATTCACTCTCAACTATGGGATACATGAAACCTGCATCTAATAAATTTTTCAATTTTGCTTTTACTATCTCTCTGAGTGCACTATTGAATCTTCTTTGAGGTTGTCTAATAGGAATACTATCCTCGTTGATATATATTCTATGTGTGTAGAGTTTTGGATCCAATCCCTTCATATTTGTATAGTCCCATAAAAAATAATCCTTTTTTAAATGCAACAAATGAACTAATTATTGTTGTTGATCCAAAGTGAGACTATTATTAATATTCAAATTCCTTCTTGTGATATTTCTATTTACTTTGTAAGTTCAACCCTAAATGATTCATTAATACTCAAAATTTTGATTTGATTAGGTAGTAATGTGTGCAATAATTGTGAGGTTGCAAGTTAAATTGATAGAGTGAACCTTGGTAGTAATGTATGTAATGGACATGATGAAAAAGTCAAAGAAGTATCTACTGCTTCTTCAACTTCATAGTCACTCCTCATAATTTTGGATAGAACTTGGCCATCCCCTTGGATCTACATGAAAGGAATTTTGTCTATCATCATTAGAGTTTCCAAAGAATTGACCTCATCTTCCTATTCTCCTCCTAAATCAGGCCAAATAGGTTGAGCAAGCTCCCCGTGTGGTTGAGCTAGAGGGTATACTACTAGCTTCTTATCAGTGCTATCTTCATGGGAGATGGTCATATCTTCTAATATACATCCTATGTAGGCTTCTACAATTAAGAGACATTGTCTTCCTAAGATGATAGGATATCCTCCTAAACTATCTTTATGAGATAGAATTCTGAAATCGATAGGGTATTCCTATGAGTCCAAAGGGACAACAAGATCCTCAATAATTCCATCTAGTTTGATAGTAGAATTTTTAGCTATTTATAGAACAGTAGGAGTTGGTATCAAATTGGTAAGATTTTTATATATTTAGTCATTACATTGATGGAAACTCCCAAATCAATTAGGGCATTCTTAACTGAGGTGTCATTAATATTTACTCCCATTACTAGACTACTAGGATTATAATACGTTGATAAATCATCTTGGAAGATGAAAAAATGTGTAATGAGACAAAAATGGAGGGGAAATGGGCATGCAATCCTTAGGGTCATTTTCTAGCCCTCTTACTGAGCCATAACGCATACGGGTTCCTATGTGCTAAATAACTCGTATGGGTTTTATAAAACCAAAAGTACCATTCCCAGTTCTACATAACCCGTGTGGGTTATGTAGAACTAAAAGCATCATTTTTACTTGTACAAAACCCATACAAGTTATGAAGAAATAAAAACATATGCTTATAAACTTGGCATACACTACACATATGTATATACTCACATATATAATATGTGTATATGTATGTATTTATGCATATCTATAGATATGCATATACATATACTTATATACATATATGTATATATGTATGTATACATGCATGTCCCTCCTCATTCCCTCTCTCTCTCTCTCTCTCTCTCTTGTCTGCCTTCCACCATCACCATCTCTCTCTATTCCAAGCCCTAATTATCATCCTCTCTCTCTCTCTCTCTCTCTCTCTCTCTCTCTCTCCATAACCCACTTGTGGTTTATGTGGAACTAAATGCTTGCATAAGTTTTTGGTCTATAGAACCCACACACGTTATGAGGAAATATGAACGTTAACCTTTTTAGCTCAATGGAATGTGCATGTGTTCCATTGATCTAAATATATTATTCCCTATGGCCAAAAAAATGACATTGCAACTTGTTCCAAGGGCCCGTTGTTGTTCTTCATGCCTTTCTACGACAATATTAGATAGGTTTTCATGTTTTTTTGTTACATTTGATTTCAAATGATTGATTTCTCTTGTTTTTTGGATTGTTCTTGAAGTTACTTTAGTGTTATTACTTTATATTATAACAAAATGATGATAATTTGTTGTTGTTTTTGGTAAGGTTTAAAAAAAACTTATAGTTCTTCATAACTTGTGTAGGTTATGAAGAACTTTTTTTAGTTCTTCATAACTTGTGCAGGTTATGAAGAACTTTTTTTAGTTCTCCATAACTCGTGCAGGTTATGAAGAACTATAAAAAAAAATTAATTGTTTTTTTAGGCTTAGCATGGCTCGGTTATTCTGAGCCTAAATGTTTTAAATTTCAAATAACCCACATGGGTTTTGTAAAATTTTGAGTTTTTTCTTTCACATAGCCACTTTTTTTACCAACAACTTGGTGCACTTACCCTAGCTAATCAAGTAAGTTTGAAGTTCATTTTTGTATTTCTAGACCAACAATATTTTGGAAAAAATTAAACTACAAATTGTACACTCTTTGCATTTAAAGTTTGAACTTATTTTTGGTCTCTCAATGTTATATTTGTATAGGCCTCACTAAGGGTCTTTTGGTTGGTTGTATACCTTGTCTTGATCTAGCCATGAGTTTCTAGTACTATTATCTATCTCTCTTTGTATATTATTTGCATGTCCCAATAAGCAAAAAATAGATGTAGAAATGTATAAATTATATGCTATGTAAGTTATAGAATTATTATGGAAGTTGAAACTATTACGCTTCCATGTGACTTTTTACCTTTTTCCAATAGAGTTGCATAGTATCAAGTGTAATAGTTCAATCTAGTCCCCTACCTTCCATGGGATTATTAATAAAATGGTGCATATATGTCTCTGAGGACTATCAAGACACTAGTAAAGAAAATTAAAGTTTACTATGCTAATGTTGTCCAAAAATAGAAAAATTTATATGGTTAGAAAGTTGAGAAGATGTGCAAGATTATGGTGGTAATTTTAGAGATATCCACTTGATCATTTGTAAACCTACTGATGAGGAAGTTGATCAATCATCTTGGAAGATGAAAAAATGTGTAACGAGACAAAAATGGAGGGGAAATGGGCATGCAAGCCTTAGGGTCATTTACCAACCCTCTTACCAAGCCATAACGTGTATAGGCTCCTATGTGCTAAATAACCCGCATGGGTTTTGCAAAACCAAAAGTACCATTCCAAGTTTTCTACATAACCCATGCGGGTTATGTAGAACTAAAAGTATCATTTTTACTTCTACCAAACCCGCATGGGTTATGAAGAAATAAAAACATATGCTTATAAACTTAGCATACACTACACATATGTATATATAACTTACATATATAATATGTGTATATGTATGTATATCTATAGATATTTATATACATATACTTATATGCATATATGTACATATATGTCTATATACATGCATCTCTCTCTCTCTCTCTCTCTCTCTCTCTCTCTATATATATATATATATATATATATATATATATATATATATATATCTGTGTATGTGTGTGTGTGTGTGTAGAGAGAGAGAGCTCTTATTTACTCAAACTCTCACTCTTTATATTCATATGATTATCTACCTACATCTTATCTCTCTATCTCTCTCCCTATCATTTTCCTTATCCCTCTTTATCTCTCTTTATCATCCTCTATTTATATCTACCTCTCCCTTTTTATCTCTCTTTATCATCCTCTATCTATATCTACCTCTCCCTCTTTATCCCTCTTTATCATCCTCTATCTATATCTACCTCTCCCTCTTTATATATTGAGTCATATCTCCCCCTCTTCCCCTCTAGCCACCACCTCTCTCTTTCTCTTCCTATCTCTCTCCCTCTCTCTTCTTTCCTTTTTATGTCTCCCTCTATCAATATCACCACATCTCTCCCTCTCTATCTATCTTTATCTCCCCCTTATTCAATCCAAGCTATCCCTCTCTGATGCAGAGGTGGTGTGTAAGTCTTCCTGAGCCCATACCCTGATTTAAATGTAAGATCAATCAGTCAATACGTGAGACAACTTCTCACATCAAACATCTATTTAAGGATCCACTATCTAGGCATTCTCCCAATACACCTAGAGCCTCCAATATATGTCAAATCACAAAATAGGACTTCCAACTTCATTCTACCACCTTAGAACACCTTAACATGGCCAATGTGTCATGTTCCACCAGCCCTTCAAGTCTGGTCAAGTGATCTTCCACCCAACTCACACCATTAGCCCTTTAGGCTTGTAGTCCTTACCAGTCACAAATCTTCCCTTTTCTCCAAATCTTCCCAAACAACTAAAGAAACTCTTTACTGTTCCAAATACCCTTTTGGATTCTATAAATCCTACCCAAATCCCAAGGTAGACTCCTTTGGACCATATACCAGATCCAATAACCTAGTAGCATCCAACTAGGCCTAATTCACCCCATTAACAAAGCAATTCATAAAAGTTCCCATTCCCTTGACACCAAATCAAGTGATAGTCTTCAATAAGGTTTAAAAAAAAAAAATTTCAAGGTTTCAAGGTCTCATCCCTTACCTATACTTCTAGCCACCAAACCCTTGCCTCTAGGGTCATTTACCTAAGGCCTATTCAAAAGGACCTCACCACTATCTCCAGATAAAACTAATTGATCAAACACATCAGTATGGATCCCAACATCCATAATCCACCATAAAAACATCCACTCTTAAGGGCATTCAACTTCCTTTGTGACTGGTGCCAAGTCAGGGCACTCTTCAATCAGAGATCTTCATTACTCTGTGATCTCCCAACCACAACATCTTCTATCCCTGCATAAGAACACTACAATACAAGGATATATTACATTATTACACTCTTTGATGCAGGAGCATCCTAGGATTATTGGCAATCCTGTATCACACAAAAATATATTTTCTTTGGAGAGTACTTGGTGTGTTTTGATCTTAGTTGGTGAAATGTTAACTTAGTTGATGAGTTTTGTTACTCAGTTGTAGTGTTGGCCGAGGAGCTTGGTAACTGAAGGACTCGGTCATTTCGATATTGCTTGGCATGTGTTGATTGCTCGGTAGGTATGTTGGCTCGACGATGCTTGTGGTGCTCGGTCAATGTTCATTCTCGGCGATGCTTGGCTTTCTCGATTATTTTACTAATGCTCGATAGTATGGCTTGCTGACTGGAGTTCTTGTGGATTTGGTGGGTTGACGTGATGTATTTAATGTGGGTAGCTTATGTTGTATTCTCCTATGTGGATTTGGAGGTCGACACGGAGAATTAATTGTTTGTAAGGCTATTTGTGAGCCGACTTGTATTGCATTTAATATTTGTTTGTTTTTAGAGCCAACTTCGGCTTAGGAGTTATTTCTTTCTTCCAACCAAATTGTGGTTGAAGTAGTATATAAGGGGGTCTGGGGTAGAGTTATAAGAGAGGCAAGGGGATGAGAGATCAAATCTGAAGGTCTTAGTGTTGGATCTGGGTTGTATGTTTGGGCAGAAGGTGAATGACTTGATGCTTGCAAAAGATCTGTACTAGATCTTGGATTTACCTCTTTTTAGTTGGTCGTAACCGAGAAGGCCTTACAACCCAACATGTCGTAATAAATTGAATATTGTTTCCCTATCTCTGTGTTGTTTAAGAATTCCACTGTGTTGTTTTATGCTTTAGGGTTTGGACTGTCCATTCTTGGATGCTCCATCCTTGACTGCATCACTCTCCCACCAATCACACTAGACACAAGGGTGGGAGAGTCAATCCATTTGTGGAGACTACAATCCCAAACCGTTGATTGTGACCCAAATACCCAGGAACAATCAAATGCCAGTCAATTACTTGGCCTTAGTAACAATCAAAACATTGAAATAAATGTATGAACCTGTCAAAAAAGCATAAGGTAATGTTATTACATCATAACCCAACCAAAGTCACATTTTATGCTAGCATTTTAATTCACTGGTCTTTGATTGCACCCACAGGACAGAGTAACAATATGCAGATAAATCTTTGTTTATTGATTGAATCTCTTACCAAATAGGTTCGTACACATCCCCCTCCACACCATTATCATCCACTCATGAGGATCAACACTGATATAGACTCCAAACACTCAGAAAATTGTATGTTCCTATCTAACTAACCCCAAACTGTCATATAACAGTCCCCAACCGACTGTTAAGCCTAAAACATAACTAAAGTTTGTTGTCAATTTGACAACTAATGTTGTCAACTTGACAACATGAGTCTAAAGCTCCCTCCTTAGGAATTTTAAAAGGTTTCAAGACAACCTTATTAATCATACTAACCCCTTAACCCCTCATGTGCCTTATAGGCCATAATTGCATTAAAATGCAATTTTACATCTTTGCACTTTGAGTGCAATTACATGATTTAATGGCATTAATGGCCATATTACAAACTTAGATATCCTTATAGGTCCTTAACCTTTACATATATCCTTGGATCGACCAAGTGACCCCAACGTTACTTCATTAACCCCTTATGCCACTTAATGGCTTACATAGCATCTTTGGTGATCATATTGCCAAATGATCCAAGTCATTACAAACATGATTAAAATAACATGAAATGACCAATCATGGTCCATTACAATATCAAATGACCTTAAGTGGTCATGTTCCATCTCCCTAGGATCCTTAGTGACCCTGGTGTACTTCCATTGCTCTGGAGTTGACCTTGGTGCTCCTGCACCACTCTCTATCTATCTTCATCTCCCTCTTATTCAATCCATATCTCTCTCTATCTCTTTCTATAATAATATTTTCGTTCATCTCTCTCTCTCTCTCAATGCAAAGTTGATTTCAAACTATCACTTCTTCATTAAGACCTTTATTGCATAAAAAGCATATACTTTAGTCTTGTATGAAAAAAGTAGATCAATTTTTTTTCTAATTGACCTTCCAAATCTCTTGGGTGTACCCACTGCACACAAAAGTGCAATAGCTAGTTAGATAACTCCATTAAATATTCATAACATAATGATGAAGGGTGCTCCCCTTAATACCACGAACACATAACAGAAATAGAGAAACAACAACAATATGCAAGAACAGAAAATTGGCTTCTTATTATCTCCACAAATGTGGAATTACAAACTTTCAGAATTAAAATATGCAAAGCCACATGGGCATTCCCTTACAATATTCTGTAGGACAAAGCCTCGAGCTATTACCCAGATCTACTACCCAGAACTATTCTGAACTGCCTAAGACAATAATACAGCTTTCCTTATATAGGCAATTTTCCACCGCCTGGAAGGTTCTAGAATTTTAGCCAATAAGGCCAACCAAACTTAGAATTATTTTATTTTACATTTTATTACATCATAGTCGGCTCAAGATAACCTTTGAAACCCGAACAAAAATTTTGAAGAAAATTATTTTCCGCCATTTCAAGTGGCCCAACTTCCGAAGACCATAAGTCATCACCAGTTGACCCGATCGGCTATTATAACCCCATTTCGGAAACGCCACGAAGCGCTCTACAGGCTTGACTCGCGCAAGCGCCCGTCACCCAAATTTTTGACCTCATCCGGGGCCTCTAAAGCCTTCAAAACTGAGTTCAAAGTTTCTGTACTTTGCTGCCAATACCGAAAATCTTCAATATCTTCCAATATACACTTGATCTGGCAATGAAACTTTACTGACAGGCTTATATGACCAAAATGAACCTCCAAGAAAGAAATCAGATCATTCTGAGCACATACGAAAATTACCAAAAATAGTAACTTTTCATAAATAGCAGCTCTGCACAAAATAGCCCTTATTGAATTAAAAAAACAAAAATATTTTTGGGTGATGCAAGATTGCTCTTACACCAGGATGCTCCTGCATCACATAAATAATGCAATGAAAATCTAATATTAAAACTACAAAAATAGAGCTAAAATTCAAAAATATATATATATATATATATATCAAATTTTAAGATAAAAATATATTGATAGGTTTAAGTAGCTTGTATATTTGTTTATAATAAAGAATGCATCAAGAGAAACTTCCAATGATTAATAAAAAAGAAATTAAAAAAATAATTGAGAAGTAGAGTCTTACCATCAATTTAAAAAAAAAAAAAAAATTATGTGTAACGCATGTGGCAACGTTTTCATTAGGTCATCATAACGTCGTAAGCCGGAGTAGCCGCGTATGAAAGTGCGTATGAGAACAGCAACGGATCAACCAGACACGAGGTCAAATTAATGTCCAATCACAGGCTTTAATTTAAAATTAGTAGCGCAACCGACATAAACTTACGTTTTAGTTAGCTGTTTAGCCACGCGCCATAATATTCGGCTAAACTTTACAAAATCCCGCATAAAGCGGAAAGAATAATATTTAGAGCGGCACCGACTAAACTAAGCAGCTAATGAGAGTTTTATTGCTTTACGTCAAATTCACAATTAATGAGTTGGCTGTGACGTAGGACCGAGGTCATCTCA